>CAKKXW010000005.1:23370640-23383332 GCA_920937365.1 Sphaerophoria rueppellii | reverse complement strand
CACGTGACCAAGCCATCTGAGCCTTTAGACCTTCACTCTTTTAGCTAGGTCAGTGTCGCTGTACAGCCCGTACAGTTCGTCATTAAATCTTTTCCTACATTCACCGTTTATGCAGACAGGGCCATAGATCTTCCGTAGAACTTTTCTCTCGAACCGGCCTAGGGTGCTCCCATCCGTTTTTGACAGGGTCCATGCTTCTGCACCATATAGCAGAACGGGGATGATGATGGTCTTAGTTGTTCGGCAGAGGGCTTAAGTACTCAATTGCTCTCTTAGCCCGAAGAAACAGCGATTGGCATCTGATCTCGGCGATGATGTCGTTGTCCGTGTTGATGGCGGAGCCAAGGTATAAAAAGTCCCTAACTACCTCGAAATCATATGCGTCTATCGTGATGTTTTGTCCAAGCCGTGGCGTAGGTGTTGGGTGTCCTTTCTTGATGACAGCATATACTTTGTTGACGGCTACAATCGCAAGAGATCGCCAGATCCTTCTCTGATCGAGTGTCAAGTAACATCTTAAGGAGTCCTATGGTGCCAACATCAAGTATCGAAGACCAGTGGCAACATTGCCAGAGATGCCGGCTCTAATGTACTGGGTTTCACACAGCCACCAAAACGAAACCCCTGGTTTGACGAAGAATGCAGGCAGGCCCATGCAGCCACCCACCGTGAGCTCTACGAGCGAAAAAGGAGAGAGGAACGCCGGCTTCTCAGGAGAAAAGCGAGAGAGCATGAGAAGCGTCAGATCGAGGATATTGAGAGAGCTAACAGCAGGAATGAAGTTCGGAGGTTTTATCGAAAGGTTAGCAAGAACCGATGTCTGCAGAGATAAACAAGGGAACATCAGACAGACAGGACCAAAAATCACTCGAAGAATTTTTCTCTCAAAGCGTTTTCATCGGATGTTGTCATAGTCCATGTCTCTGCACCATACATGAGGACCGGGATGATGAGGGTTTTGTAGAGTGTCACTTTAGTTTCACTTTAGTTGCTCGGGAGAGCAATTGCCTTCTTAGTCCAAAGAAGCAGCGATTGGCAAGACTGATTCTTCGTTTGACTTCAGCGCTGGTGTTGTTGTCTGAGTTGATAGCGGATCGCAGGTAGACAAAGTCCTTAACTACCTCGAAGTTAAATCTGTCTATGTTGACGTTTGCTCCAAGACGTCGATGTTGGTAGTCCTTTCTTGTCGACAGCATTAACTTGGTCTTGCCCTCGTTAACCGCTAGACCCATCTTCCTGGCCTCCGTCTCAAGAATCACAAACGCTCCACTGACATCACGCTGTGTTCTTCCAATTATATCAATGTCGTCTGCGTATCCTAGTACCTGGACGGACTTTTGAAAAATCGCCTTGTCTAAAACCTTTTTTGACATTAAAAGCGTCCGTAAGGTTTTTTCCGACCACGATGGAACAGCGGATTAGTTTTTCTGTGATGACAAAACTAGACATTGCTCTATATGTTTCACGCTTAATGATATTAAAGTATAGTGAATCAATTTTTAAAAATCGTTTCAGCAATTTCTCTTTAAGCAGTCATTTAGTAAATTCAAATTATCATAATCGACTTATGCATTTGCGTACTTTTAAAATTTAGATATATTGCTGGAAATATGGGCTACATGGAAGGCAACCTCAGTGGCATGGACTACTCCTATGGCGGCACATCAACACATTACCCTCTATGGAAACCTCCTAGTGGATATTTCCCTCGTGGGGAAGCTCCACCTCCTTACGAAGAAGCAGTCGCCATATCACAGGCTGAAGCTCTTAGTGCTCAATGTACGGTTAGTGTAGCCACAACAACTCATCGTTCATTGCCAGTTGGTATGAATCCATCTGATATATCAAATGATGTTGTTCGTCGCGGACAATTGGCTCAACCTCAACAACAGCATCCGAATCCAAATGCTACAGCCCATATGCAGCCACAGCAAGCACAGCATCATCAGCAAAGTATAACTCAGAGTACAACTAATTTGATCAATATTAATATCAATAGCGGTGGTAATCTAACAACAATTGCAACTGGCGAGTCTCATCAGCCACCTTACAGGTACAAAAAGAAAATTGTTTTAAACAAATTATGGCAATTAATTGATTTTAATTTTCAGCTGTATAACATCCGTTAACCAACCGTGTTCAACACAAACACCTTCGAACTGTTCACCGGCATTGAATGGCATTGGGGAAGGTGCAGTCATGGCCGCTGGCAATAATCGTCTGCACATGCCCAATAATTCGATTTGTGTCCAAACAACAGCTCCGCCTCTACCAAACAGTGCGGCAATTCATAGTGCACAGCATCAGCAACATTTTCAGCAAGCGCAACAACACATCCAATTTCAACAGCGTACTCAGCAGCAACAATTGCATCTGCAACAGCAGCAACAACAACAACAGCAGCAGCAACAGCAGCAACAGCAACAACAACAACAACTTCACCAGCAGCAGCAACAACAACAACAACAACAGCAGCAGCAGCAATCACAATCCTTACAACAATCCAACTGCGTTCAAATAACGGAATGCACCTACAAAAACTGCCATCTAAATAGTTCACATCGCAGAATTCAGAAGCAACATCCTACCCAGGAAATGATTCATTATGTCAGCAATGCTTCTAGTGGTGTTACCTTTCAAGCCATCACAAGTGAGTCATCTGATCCCATAACAACAAACAAGCCCGATCAATTGACTTCGCCTCAATACACACCAGCAGAATGCACTGGTCGTGTTCAAGAGATCAGCACCATAACAAGTAGTGAAACGGTTGCAGCACAAGCTTCAACCCTGAAAAACACAACCAACAAAACGCCATCATCATCGCGACGTTACCACCGAACTATACCCCGATATTTTGCTGTCGTTGATCCTCTCGGTCAAACAACTCAGCAAAAATTGATATCGTCCTCATCGGGCGGATCGAAACAATCAACTTCGTCAAACGCAAGTGGAAGTAGTAACAGCAGCAGCAATAACAGTGGTAGCAAGAAACCAACATGTCAATGCCCAGTGCAACACGTACCCATGTCATATATGGGAACAAATCAAATAAATAACTCGCAGACCAACAACGTATTTCTCTCGGCCCTCAGTACAAAACTGGTCACAAGTCGTTCCAGTTTTGGAACAAAATGCTTGCCACCAGTCACACCAACTGCATCGACAAAATCTTCCATTCAGAATTCGCCAAACGAACTTTCCCAAAATGGAAGCTCAAACAATGCCGGAACAATAAAGAAAGGCAGCTCCAACTCCATGAGTCATCAATCCAATATGTATTGTCAGCATGAAGCAAAAATTGCAACTATTTCAAAACAGGTAGGTGATTTCAAAACCGACACGCCCACCTTCGAGCCGCATGTACAGCCATACGGTGGCGATGAAAAAGTGCATGCATCATCTTCACAAAAAGGTAAAATAAGTAGCAACAGCAGCAACAATAGCGGCAGCGGCAAAATAACCAGCTCATCATCAAAAGTTCTTCCAGAAAGTACATCTTTGTACTCGACTGGAAATTTAAACACCGTACCTCTGAATTATCCAGAGGCCAATCCCGCATTACCACCGAAAATGTATAAAACTCAAACGAATCCCAAGTCGCCAAATGGGGCGTCGTCGTTTTCATCAGCGGCTGCACTCTTGTTGATGCAGCAGCAAAAATCTCCTCACCACTCCAATACCAACAGTGGTGGCGGTGCAAATGATCAAATTCCAACAATTTCCCATCAGAAATCCCAATTTACCAAATCACTTCCACGCAAAGAAGACAAAAATACACCACCTGCTCTCACCTTACCCGTTTCGGGTCAACTTAGTACCGAAAAGTCCCTTAGCATGGGCAAAATCAATTCGTCAACCTTTTATCCTCTACAAAATAACCATGTTACCTATACCCTTCCAAAACACACCCCGGGCAAGATGTCTCTAAACAGCACAATAGCCAGTGTGGTGAGTAAGGTGCCATCGGTAATAAATATTCCAGCAACAAGCGAAGACCCAAATATGCCACGAATGAAATCCCAACCACAGAGCCCAAATCATAAAGCAGCTGCCGCTTCGCAGGCAAATAAATGCACTACTTTGCCAAAAACATTGCGTTCAGCTGCGAAAAAAATTGAAGCTACAATTCCAACAACAACCACCGTTTCAATACCCTCGACAACCGCTCAACCTTCCACAGCAACAGCAACAGCAACTGCTATGTCGTCATCATCGTCGTCGTGTGGCAAATCAAAAACTTTAGATAGCGAAAAACCACTGCCGGTTTGTACGACTCTGAAAAACTGTTTAAATCCCAAAGAGCATTTTTTGCCCAACGACACGAGTCTAGACGACGACTATTTGAGTGAATGTGAAAACTGCAAAATTGCTCATAGTTCAAAGTATTATTTAGACGAGGAGCCAGCTGAATCGCCACAAGAGACAATGACATTGCAGCGAAAAATGGACGATAAAGAGGAACAGGAACAGACTTATTATAGGATATCACATACACTGCCTACCAATCCAAAGAAAAATCCGTAAGTATAATAAGAATGATCCTTGTTTTTTGACTTCTAAATTTGCATTGTGAATACCAAATATAATGTAGTCCTTTTCTTTGTGACAAGAGCCACATCCATCAAGTTTCTCTAGACCTTTCAATTCTTAGCTACCTCCATAGTCTCGTACTTCAATCGCACCATCTTTTATGACTGGAACCGAATCTACATGACCCAACCATTTAAATCATCTACAAGGCCTCTGAGGCTTAAGGGTTTATTCCTAAACAAACAAATTTGGTGTTTACAATTGAAGGTGTTTGCTAAAAAACCTGATATGGAAGAAAGAGGCAAGAAAGCTTCTTACTTACTTACTTAGGCTCCCAATCTATAAAGAATCTCAGCCTGAGACACTGCAGCCTTCCATCGGGAACGGTCCCTCGCATGCACTCTCCAGTCGCCAAAACCAAGCGCTCTTGCATCTGCAGTCACTTGGTTCTTGTACCGTTGGTTCGGTTTTCCTTGTTATCCTTGGGTGGGGCGTTGTCGTCCATTCGCTCGATGTGGCCGAGCCAATGTAGTCGTCTTTTCTTGGCTTTCTAGACTACATCCGCATCTTGGTACAGCTCGTACAGTTCGTGGTTGAACCTTCTAATCCATTCGTCATCGTCGCATAGGAGACCGAAAATACATCGAAGAATTTTTCTTTCCAAAGTGCCCAGTAAATTTTACTTATCGTCCAGCACTCGGCGCCGCCGTAGAAGACTTGTAAAATCACTTGTTTTGCCAAAACGAAGAAGCAGCGTTTCTCTAGGGTAATTCTTCGTCGGATCTCCACTAATGTGTCGTTCGTGGGATTGATGTTTGTTCCAAGGTAGGTGAACTCCTTAACTACCTCGAAATTGCTGCTACCAACAGTGACGCTTTGTCCTAGGCGGTGGACAGATGATGCTTTGTTTGTTGATAGCATGTACTTTATTTTGTCCTCATTAACTTCAAGACCAACGAGTTTTGCCAGTTCTTCAATCGCTGTGAAGGCCACAACTCCCTTGGACCACCGATGATGTCTATGTCGTCCACATAGCCTGAGAGCTGGGTGGACTTGTTGAAGATAGTGTTCTCCGTGCTCACACCTGCCTTGCGCACTATCTGCTCCAGGGACTATGTTGAAGAAGTCACATAACAACGCATCTTTTTGTCTATACTCTGCGCATGTCTGAAACAACTCGGATGAGCTGTTACCCATTTGCACACTGCACTGCGTATTGTTTAGCGTCATGCGGCACAGCTGAATCATTTTGTTCGGGATCCCGAATTCAAACATCGCCATCATAAGCTCTTGGCGGTGGATGCTATAATAAGCAGCTTTGAAGTCGATGAAAAGATTGTGGGTTTCAACTTGAGATTCGTTGGTCTTTTCCAGGATCTGCCTCAGTGTGAATATTTGGTATATCGTTTCTCTGCCTGGCCTAAAGCCACACTGGTACGTGCCGATTATTGTGTTGCAGAACGGTTTAAGACGCTCACACATTATGTTGGATAGGATGGTGCATATGGAGCTTATCAACCAGTCAGTGGGCATGCATTCTTCTTCCCACACTTTGTTGATGACCTGGTGCATGCGGTTCATCACACCTCCGTATTTAAAGATTTCCGCAGGTATGCCATCCGACCCGGCGGACTATTAGTTTTTAACTTTTGGATTTTCCATCTCTCTTTTCAATAACGCTCATTCATAATAGGTTCTTTTTCGCGGTGTGGTTGGTAACTTATGGTGGTCTCGGCTACATTTTAAATGATTTGGATTTTTTTAGCTATTACCAAAAATTGGTCAGAGTAGACATTTGCTCACGTTCAAGATGTTGAATGCGTGTCTTGCGCCGATTAGCACATGGTAGATTTGATTGCAGATTCGACGATCCGGAGATCACCAGGTTGCTGTGTAGATCATTCGCCTTGGAAACCTAAGAACATATATATAAGTAAATCTTATAGAAATAGCTGCAAGCACTGCCATTCGGCTTAAAGCCTGCTCTCAGTGGAGATATACAAATATATTATGTTAAAATAATATTCTCACTTGTGGCCACAAACCAAAATAGACCAATGCTATCGATTAGAAGACTTGAATTCACTGAGTATATTGCATGTACGCTCATTAATGAGCAGTGTCAGTAAAGGAGACTGCATTATCGGAACGCATGCTTTGAGCCTTGGCATTTGTTCGAACGACTATTGCAGGAGCTGTACTGACGAAGAGGTAGAGCAAACGATTCCACTACTACACAAGGCGAAAATTCCATGATTCTGATTCTGTACTTCGGTTCGGTTCCTTTAGATTCATGTGTTATCACAGACGGCCAACCTGTTTTAAGTGTTTTGACTTACGGCCACTTTAACCCAACTTTAGTCAATGACCATGACTCAACAACGTGTACCAAATATGCCAGCAGAGGAACACACCAAGGTGTACTGTCTCCTCTCTTATGGCTTTTGGCCATGAACACCATTCTTGTGAAACTCGAGAGTAGTGGAGTGAAAGCGGTTGCGTACGCCGATGATTTGGTCATTCTAGTTTCAGGAACACTTCCAAGCGTGATCAGTGATATCACTAATATGGCTACGAAGAAAGTAAGCACCTGGGCTGCGAGCTGTGGACTAGGTGTTAACAGTAACAAAACCTAGTTGATGCTTTTCACCACCAAAACCAAGGTACCACCTTTCACTCTACCTCGGTTAAACGGACAAAAACTGGAAGCTTAACATTGAAGAACGAGTAAGGAAGACGTGTGTCGCCTTCTACGCCTACAACAAAACCTTCGGCAAAAAGTGGGGCCTCCAGCCAAAAATTATAAAATGGACATAAAAAGCTTGTTTATGGTTTCATTGCTTGGTGGCCTGCTCTCAGCAAAGCTTACATAGTAAACAAGCTTACAAAGGTGCAGAGAATTACTTGCGTAGGGATATCAGGGGCAATCAGGTCCTGTCCAACGGATGCACTTAACGTCATCCTGAACCTTCTTCCGATTGACCGCTTTATTAAATATCAGGTGTCCTGCAGTATCTTGAGACTCAAAGAAATAGGCTGCTGGAAAACCAGATCCTACGGGCATTGCAACCAAACCAGCCTGATACCATCAGACATCCTATCTTCAATCACCGATTACTGCATCCCTATCCTAAACACCTCAAAGAAGTTTAGAGTCTTGTTCCCGTCAAGAATCGACTGGGAGCAAGGCGATGTGACGGAAGACTTCGACACAACTATCTTCATGGATGGTTCAAAGATGGAGTGCGATGTAGGTGCAGGTGCCTTCTTTGAATCTCTTAATATTTCAAAATCCTATAGACTTCCCGATTTTACCAGTGGCACAATTGTTAGCGATAAGGGAAGCTTGTATAGCCCTTAACAATACCCGATAGAACCAAAATGTAGCTATACTAACAGACAGTCAGACAGCTATTAAAGCCATTAATTCAGCTTTATCATTCTCTAAACTGGTCCAGCAATGCAAAAAGGTACTAATGGAACTTTATTTGAGCGTCACTCTAATCTGGATACCGGGCTATAGAGGTTATGATTTCCAATCATAAGAATGCAGATGAGCTAGCTAGGCAAGGATCAGACCTACACAACTTAGTGTGAGAGTATATGCTCCTCTTGGAGTTGTGAAGGGCTATATCCTGACCAAATACAGATCAGAATCAAATCATAGGTGGAATAGTTTCACGAGTTGCGTTATGTCTAGGAAAATTTAGCCCGCCAAACCAAGGCATGACATAGCCAGAATTGTTGCTGCCTGCACAGGGCATTGGCCCTGCGGCAAAATTGGGTATACCACATAACTCTATCTGCCGTACCTGTGAAAACCAGGAGGAAAAAGTAACGGTCCCACCCTTTCTATGCCTTGGCTAGGAAAAGAGCACTCTACTTGGGTAAAGATTTATTCAACGGTATTGAAGAACTTTCAAAATTCAAGATCAAAGATTTGATCTCATACCTTAATAACACAAAGTGGGTTTAGCGCCCCCTCCCCCCTATCTCTCCCTCACTAAATGGCACCATGAGAAAATAGGCCGTAGGGTAGGAGAATTATACAGCATTGTATATAGGATTGTACGTGAGAACATACATCATTCATAGTATCAAAACGGCGCACTAAGAGCTAATTGTGTCCTACGCATTAGTAGGACAGCCATTTCTACCTACCTACCATGACTCATTAACATTATTGATTAATTCTTATCTTTCAAAACTTTATTTTCTAGAACTGTCAAGAATAACACCCGTGAACCGTGGTTTTCCACCATTCCAGCCAGTTCATCATCGGAAGAAGAAATAAACGAATGAGATTTATCACATTTTCTTTAAATATCTTAAATAATGCAAACATTTAATGTATTTAAAGAAATTTCGGTGTAATGTTTAAAGTAAAAGAAAAACACACATTTTAATGTAAGTATGATCATCAGTGTAGTAAATGTAGAAACAAAAGAAATTAACGAACAGCGAAACTATCTTTTGCATTGATTATTATCTCTGATTAAAAAATAAGTTATTCATTCAATGACATATTTTAATATTCAGCCGGCGTTTCACTTGAACTACATTCGTCACTTTCTCTGTTGAGTCACTTTTAAGGCGTTTAAGAGTCGGTATTACGATACTTAAGCGCCAGGCGTTTTGAACTAACACGCGTTCCACATAAACATCTGACATTGAGAAATAGACATTTCAAAAGAATTAGCGTTTTGTTTTTCAATTTAACAATTTTTTCGCTTAAAATTAGTATAAAATCCGGAAGAAGAAAATAACAGAGAACGTTGGAGTGAAAACTGCAAAAAAAAATAATAAATTTTATTCGAGAAAGAAGATTGATTAGGTCCAAATCCATACCGTAAGAAAAAAGAAATTCCTAAAAAGATGTAAATATTTTGTAGATTTGTTTGTACCTACTTTTTGACAATCTTTTGTATTCCTAACTGGTGGTCCTAATGAATTTAATTCTGAGGAGATAGCTTCCCATTTTTTTTTTATTTTTCTCCAGCTTGCAAGACTCCTCTTTGAAAATTGGTCGCCAACGATGGACTCCGCTCTATCGAATCGACGAGGCGCTTTATCTGCTTTGGGTTGGTTATTTTCTTGTTGAATTTCAATTCTAATTCTAATTTCGCCAATGAGTCGTTTGAAAATTTGTGTTCGAAAAAAATAGCGTTTTGAGAGGCGTAGTAGGCGAGTTAAACGACAGTTATAATAAAAATGAGTGACATTACTCAATTTCTCATACAAAAACTTACGTTCCACTCAGAATTAGGCGTTACGACTCAATAAACGACTCTTAAACGCCAATTATGAAACAAAAAAAAATTTCGTTCAAGTGAAACGCCTACTACAACAAGGGTGATTGATTTGAAAGAAAATACAATTCTAAACAGAACCAAACACCACATGAGATAAATGAGTAAGGCGTGTAACATTAAGGCAGAACAAAATAGAAAAGAAAAAACACTCCTAACTCTTCAGCCGACATTCAAAGTTAATTCTCATCGTCTTTCGGAATAGGATGGGTTAAAAAAAAAAAAACGAACTTAAGGATTTATTTAAATTTGTTCAAATTAAAACAAAATAAAAGTCATTTAAAAAACAAAAAAAAAAAAACATAAAAAAAGTATATTGGGCCTTATCGGGAATCTCCCAAGAAATTTTGTTTCCCAAGAAACATTTCTAGTTATCGTGAAACAACTTCGGAATGAATATTTCCCAGGGAAAAATCTCCCAACTTTAAAAAAAGTAAATTATTTTCGGAAATCAATTTTTTTGATAGAAATGTTGTAATTTTAATGATAATCGAAGATTGTTTACAAACTTGTTGTGGGGAGTTAAATTATGAAGAGAGTCGTTATCGCAAACGGAAACATCCGCTTCGTTCCTATCAGGAAGATTCTTTTTGTTAATCTTGTTCAATTCTCTTACCTCGGAGTCTTGCATAGAAGGGATTATATCTCTACTTGTTTTATTTAATAGTAACTTTTAAGGTGTCATTCCCGTTGTACAATGTGATGTCACGTTGTACATCAAAGTGAATTTATTTACTTACTTACTTACTAAGGTGGCGCTACATTCCGTTGTGGACCCGTTGTGGACTTGGGCCTCAATCAACAGTCTCCACCAGCCAGCTCGGTCCGTAGCTAGCTGTCTCCAGTTTTGCACTTCAAGTTAATTGAGGTCCTCTTCCACTTGAGTGCCCCACCTGATTCGCGGTCTTTCTCTCATCATACGTCCCTCGGGAATAGTGTCGAAGGCATTCCGGGCAGGAGCATTGGTGTCCATCCGTTCTAAATGCCCGAGCCATTTGAGTCTCTGGACCTTGACCCTTCTGGCTAGGTCCATGTCGTTGTACAACCCATAAAGTTCGCTGTTATATCTTCTTCGCCATTCCCCTTCAATGCACATGGGGCCAAAGATGACCCGAAGAACTTTCCTCTCGAATCAACCTAAGGCACTTTCATCCGATTTTGTCAAGGTCCATGCTTCTGCACCATACAGCTGGACTGGGGTGATGAGGGTGTTGTACAATTTTACCTTAGTTGCTTGAGAGAGGGCTTTTCCACTCAATTGCTTTCTTAGCCCAAAGAAACAGCGATTAGCAAGAGTTATTCTTCGTCTGATCTCAGCGCTGGTGTTATTGCCCGTGTTTATAGCGGAGCCTAGGTAGACAAACTCCTCTACTACCTCGAAGTTGTTTGCGTCTATTGTGACGTTCTGTCCGAGCCGTCGGTATTGGGTGTCCTTCCTCGAAGACAGCATGTACTTCGTTTTTCCCTCATTTACCGCTAAACCCATTTTTGTCGCTTCTGTCGCAAATCTCACAAAGGCGCCACGGACATCACGCTATGTTCTTTCCATTACATCAATATCATCGGTGTAAGCGAGAAGTTGAACAGATTTTTGGAAGATAGTGCCTCTGGGGTTGACGGTGGAGTTCTGCACTATCTTCACAAGAACGAAGTTAAGGAAATCGCACGCCAGTGCATCGCCTTGTCTGAATCCTTTCTTGACGTCGAAAGATTCCGTAAGCAAGTTGCCAACCTTGATGGAGCATCGTGAGTTCTCCATCGTCATTTTGCACAAGCGAACGAGCTTGGCAGGGATGCCAAAACTAGACATAGCTTTATACAGTTCGTCTCTGTAGATGCTGTCAATAGCGTCCATTAAATCGATGAAGATGTGGTGGGTATCGATTTGGAGTTAATAGGGTTTTTTCCAGGATCTGCGGCAATGTGAAATTTTGGTCGATGGTTGACTTTCGTGGCCTGAAGCCACATTGAAAAGGACGAATCAGATTGTTGATGAAAGGCGATGTAGGCGATGTTTAGTAGACTTATTCCTCTATATTTGGCGCAGTTTAGAGGATCTCCCTTTTTCAGGATCGGGCAAACAATGCTGAGGTTCCATTCATCGGGCATGCATTCCTCTGACCATGTCTTACAGATGATTTGGTGCATGCTCCTATCTGCTCCAGCAGCTTTGTTGGATTTCGGCCGTGATATTGCCGTTTTTCCTTCTTCTAGGTCAGGTTCACGGAATTGCTGGCTATCATCGTGTCCGATTAAAGGCTCTTGTCTGACGGCGGTGTTTTGTTCGTTGTCGCCGTTATACAGTGTACAGAAGTGGTTTTTCCAAATCCCCAGCATTGACTACTATTCTACTATGATGTTCCCTTGTTTTGAATTTATTTAGTCTTTCTTATATTCGGCTCTACTCCTGTGGGCAATTTGTAGTCACCTTACAATATTAATAGATTGATATTCTTAACCTCAGCATTGGCCTGTGTCCATTTATCCAAGGAGTTATGTTATCAGATCAATGTTGTAGCTATCACACTAGCCCTTAAATTGGGATATCCCAATAATCAGAAGATATGTCTCTTCTAAAATGCCAATATTTCTGATGACGCTATTTAATCAATGATCACAAAAGCGAAATCGTGGTTTGGCATAGACATTATATGGCAATACTTCCATTGCAACGCATTGCAAGGGGCTGAAAATCATTGACACTTGTGGGTTCGGCCTTGAAACTAATTTTTAGTACTATCTGTCCAATCATTTTTTTTTTCTTTCACCACCTTACTCATTGTGTAGTGTCCGTAGCTTAGTGGTTAGGTGCGTTGGCTGCTAAGCAGAACGTCGTGGGTTCGAATCCTA
>CAKKXW010000005.1:23284450-23299158 GCA_920937365.1 Sphaerophoria rueppellii | reverse complement strand
TTTATTATTCTCATTATTTTGGTTTTCTAACATAAGTAAATTCATTCGTCGAAACATTTCGATGCACTTTAAAAACACAACACAAAACAAATTTGATACATAAATTACAGTGAGTTGCTATATTTCAATTTACAGTCGCTTACAAGTTACATTTTGAATTTTAACCTTCAAATGTATGAAAAACGATACCTACTTAGCTGTCGTTCAAATTCCATCGTTTTGACGATATCGTCTTGACGATAGTCGAGATACGGGAAGCAAATGTCGATATGAAAAAACGATATCGTCTGGACGATAGTGATTTTCAGAGTTACGTGAAGCGAGTCGATCGTCGAAACGATATCGTTTCGACGATATCGAGATACGGAATGACCCTCCTGTTGTCATCACGCTGCATTCTTCCAATGATATCAATGTCATCAGCGTACACGAGTGGTTGCACAGACTTCTGGAAGATAGTGTCTCTGGTGTTGACGTGAGAGTTCTGCACTATTCGTTCCAATATGATGTTAAAGAAGTCGCATGACAGTGCATCACCTTGTCTAAAGCCTTTTTTTGACATCGAAGGCGTCGATGAGGTCGTTACCGACTTTAATGTCATCCTGCTCAGACGGACGAGTTTTTCTGGGATACCAAAACTAGACATTGCTTTATCAATTGGTAGATAGATAGATATATTTATTAGCACAGTATTAAGGCTTTTGTAACAACTTATTTACTTACTTGGGCCTCTATCAACAGTCTCCGCCAGCTAGCTCGGTCCTTAGCTAGTCGTCTCCAGTTTTGCACTCCAAGGTGATTGAGGTCCTCTTCCACTTGAGTGCACCACCTGAGTCGCGGTCTTCCTCTCCTTCTGTTTCGCTCTAAATGACCGAGCCATCTGAGTCTCTGGACCTTGACGCTTCTGGCTAGGTCCATGTTCGCGGTTGTATCTTCTTCGCCATTCCTCTTCAATGCACACGGGGCCAAAGATGACCCGAAGAACTTTCCTCTCGAAACAGCCTAAGGCACTTTCATCCGATTTTGTCAGGGTCCATGCCTCCGCACCATACAGCAGGACTGGGATGATAAGTGTGTTGTACAGTTTTACCTTAGTTGCTCGAGAAAGGGCTTTTCACTCAATTGCTTTCTTAGCCCAAAGAAACAGCGATTAGCATTTACCTTTTTAGTGAACCTGTACAAAAAACTTAGTTTTTTGCTTGGAAGACGTTATGAGGAAGTAAGAAAGATTTTAACGCCAGCACCTAGCATCATGGGAGAGTAATGGACTGAAACAAACCAATTCGTGCTTGTAATGAAGTTAGAGAGACATTTTGTGTCAATCGTTGTCAGTTCAGTGGTATTATCGAAGAAGGAAATACCGAGATAGTTATTCCTTCTAATGGAGAGTGCTGGACATGTACATAGAAGGTGTTGGACTGTTTCCTCTTCCTCCTCGTCCATGCAGCTTCTATAGAAGTCATTTGTGTAGACCCCTAGCCTCAGAGCATGCCTACCTATGTGGCAGTGTCCTGTTATAACTCCAATTGTAGAGCTTATATTTTGTCTGCTCAGGGATATCAAGCCTTTTGACCGTTTTAGGTCTATGCTTAGCCATATTTGCTTGGTTGCTAGGCAGGTGGTACCCTGTGACCATCTAGCATTTGTTGAATCTAGAGCATATTGTTTGAGAAGATATTTGCATGTAGCAAGTGGTGTTCCTATGTTATTTTTTCCGTTTTTGGCGGAGCTCATCGGCTTTGCTATTTCCCAGGATGTCTCTGTGGCCCGGCACCCAAATGACGTGAATATTAAACTGTTCCGTCATCTCATTCAGAGATGATCGACAGTCGTGAACTATTTGAGAGTTTGTGGAGACAGACGCGAGAGATTTGAGAGCGGCTTGGCTGTCCGAGAAGATACGTATATCCTTGAAAGATATAACGTTTTCTTTGAGCCAGGATAGTGCCTCTTTAATCGCCATTACTTCTGCCTGGAAAACACTACATTAATTGGGAAGTCTGTATGATAGACTGAGATTCAGTTGTTCCGAATAGATACCACTTCCAACTCCGTAATCGGTCTTTGAACCGTCTGTATAGAAGTGTACCGCATTGTCTTCCAGGGGTCTCTCTTCTTCCCAGGAAGATCTTGAAGTTATGGGGGCATGGAAGCTTTTATCAAATACCAGTTTTGGGGTGGTATAGTCTAAGCGATCTGGGATAGATCTGAAATTGTCTAGAATATGTAGTAGTATGACCAGTATTGTTACTGTTCCATTGAGAGGTGGCTCTAAGCCTTACACATGAGTTGGCTGCCACCATTTTGGAGAAGATGTCAAGAGGTGATAGGTTTAAAAGCACCTCCAGGGCTGCGGTTGGTGTTGAGCGAAAACGTCTCATGCTAGAAGTTATTGTCCTGCTTTTGAGCATGAGACTTATAAGATCTATGAGTGATTTCTCTAATTTCAGCATGTCCATTGCTTTTGTGATCGCCTGACGTTGTTGAAAGCTCCTTCAATATCTAGGAAAGCTACTAGGTTATATTCTTTGTATTTGAGGGAATATTCAATACTATGTACCAGCGAATGAAGTGCTGTTTCGACTGATTTTCCCTTAGAGTACGCATGTTGAGCTGTGGAAATGAGACATGGTTATAAGTTATGTCTGATGTAAATTTCAATCAATCTTTCCAAGGTTTTAAGAAGGAAGGATGATAGGCTAATTGGTCGTAGATCTTTTGGGTTAACGTGGGAGGGTTTCCCTGCTTTAGGAATGAAGACTTCTTTTGCCATTCTCCAGGCTTTCGGAATATATATCAACCTTACACAGCTTGTCAGAATGATTTCCAATGGTGGAATGATAATGTCTGAGCATTTTTGTAGTTCGGCTGGAATGATTCCGTCTGGTCCTGGAGATTTATATGGATCAAAGCTACCTACGGCCCATTTCAGTTTTTCCCGCATTATTAGATCAACTAAATCGCTTGTAGAAGCTTGAGACTCTGATGTTAAGTCGTTAAGTATGTTAGAGCTACCTGGAAAGTGGGTGTCTAATAACAGATTAAAAGATTCTTCATCTGTGGTAGTCCACGTACCTGTCTCTGTCTTTAAAGCACTGGGTATTGTTGGACTTTTTGAGAGAATTTTCCTGAGTCTTGAAGCTTCTGAAGTATTTTCTATTTTCCACAGAAGTTTCTTCAAGAAGACCTCTTACTCTTCCTTAATTCTTTCTTATATTGCTTTAGAGCTTGTTTGTGTAAGTCCCAGTCAGAAGGAGATCTAGTGTACTTAGATCTATTGAAGAGTTTGCGACAGTTCTTCCTGAATGGTTCTGTGCCACCAATGAGGTTTCTTTTTACCCTTTAAAATGGTTACAGGGCATGAAGTTCTCATTAATTCGTTGAGGGCTTCGGTGAGATGATTCACAGAGGTCTAGTTCATCTTTACTGGAGGAGCTTTTAAGAAGGTTGTGATCAAGCAGTTACGCTAGTACCTCCCTATTTTTTTTTTTTTTTTTTTTATAATTATCACACACTCAAGGGGTTTTTTATGCCCTTATTATGCCAGAGACACAGTGAGTGCTTTAAGAAAGAGGAAAGGGGTTGGAGAGGAGGTGCCGGTGAACATTGGTCTTAAATTCCTGAACATTCCAATGATTTGGAAAGACAGAGTATGGAAGGGAGTTCCACATTCGCGTAGTACGGCTAAAGAAGGATTCTCTATACTTGAGGGTACGACCGAAGTTGGGCTCAAGGGTGAACTGATGGGCATTCTTGGAGGCGCGGGTATTACGGTTGAATATCTTTAGGGGAGGAATGCAACTGGCTATTTCACTAGAGCAAATACCGTTGAAGTAACGGTAGAATAGGGTGAGGCATGAGACATTACGGCGATGTTCGAGAGATGTAAATGACTCAACGATGGTAAGATCACCAATCATCTTGAATGCTCTTTTTTGGATACTGTCCAGAAGACTTAAGTATGTCACTGGAGCACCAGCCCACACATGGGAGTTATACTCAAGCTTTGGACGTATGTAGGTTTTGTAGATGATAGCCAGATCAGACGGGGAGAAACATTTCTTGCACCGTCTTAAGAAACCTAAACATCTTGCGGCATTTTTGCGACATCGCATATGTGCTCGCTCCACAAGAGGTGGTCTGTGATGCACATACCGAGAATCTCGAGATGTTGGGTCATGCCAGTTTGAAATCAGATTGTGGATCGAGTCAGAGGTAAGTGTAATATGAAGTACCTCGTTCCTGTTCTTGGTTACAAAAGTGGGTCCATTACCAATATTACTTATGAGAAGAGAAGGTTAGTGCTTAGTAGATAATCAAATAAGGACTCACCTTTATCATTTATATCAGAGCTACCCCATACCGTGTGCTGGGCGTTAGCGTCCGATCCAATTAGGAGACCAACTTTTTTTTCGATTGCGCGTCCGCAATTGCCTTCCTCAAGGTGTCTTCTGGAGCGGGCTGTCGTGGCCAATCCGTTGTTAAGACGGTGGTGGTGTCCTTGTCGCTTTAATTGGGGAGTAAAAATACATTTAAGTCATTTTTTACTAACATGGATGACCTTGGTTCACCTTTCTCCAATGAAGAAAAGTGATTTTAGATACGTTTGAAGCCGTATTTCCTAACAAATTCTCAACAAAACGACAAAAGTATAGTTTATGTTTGATTTGTGATACAAAAATACCTTTCTCCGATGCATACAATAGTTTATAGCCAGAAGTCCTTAGGCCTCTGATGATGGAGTTTGAGACCCACGGCTCCTGTATCAAGACGATGTCTTCCTTGTTTCTATGCAATCGGAGTACCAGGTTGTTTGCGGCCATGATGGCGTGATGGAGATTAATCTGAACTAATCGCAGCATTGCTTCTTTTAGCTAGATCAACCTCCACCACTGTTTTGTCGGCGTTATCATCGTCTGAGGAGGAATGAAGTAGGACTTCCTCACTCAGAGTGATGCCTAAGGTAGAGTCATCAGTATCCATGTCGGAGTTGCTGTCGACTATAGGTTTAGCCTCCACGTCGGATGGCTTCTTTGGGACTTTGGAGGTCGATGGTTCCACTTGTGGTGTTGCTTCGACTTCTATATTTGGGGGTAGTGAAGCGTTTCCTTCCGCTGAAGGGGCTTCTGTGGGGGGCGCGTTTAGCGAATCTTCATCTTTTTTGTAGATACGGACTATGATTTCATCAAAACCATACCTAATCACGCCTTCGGTCGCCGCCAGTGGAGCTAGTGATTCCCTATTGATCACCAAGAGAGCTGATCTATAGAGACCCACTGTCTCCTTCTCAACCTTTGGGTCTTTCCAGTCGTGAGTAGGTAGGTTTGGGTTGCTTGTTTTGATTAATTTCATAATCATATCTGGACAGTTGTGTAGAGCCGGGACCATTATACGTGCTCTCGGTCGGCAAGAAATATTCTCCCTGTAACAACTTCGAGCTTGGCACCCGGCCAGACTTCTGGCAAGCCATTGACAGCAGCCCTGTACAGACCGAAAGATCTCCGATCACCACAGGCGATGAGTTTGATACGATTTTGGTACCATCTGTGTCTGGGAGAGGTCCCGGATTCTCCTCGATGACAGATAGAAGTCTGAAACCAAGGTGAGCCGGTATGACACCGACTGCGGCTAGAATCCGAGTAACATTACGTTGATCTCGATTGGCCTGTGACTTCATGGACCCCTTTTTGGTCGACCTAGAGCTGTGTCCGGCAAAGCTTACATAGTAAAAAACCTTACAAAGGTGCAGAGAAATGCTTGCGTAGGTATATCAGGGGCAATCAGGTGCTGCCCAACAGATGCACTTAACGTCATCCTGGACCTTCTTCCGATTGACCTCTTTATTAAATATCAGGTGTCCTGCAGTATCTTGAGACTCAAAGAAATAGGCTGCTGGAAATCTAGATCCTACGGACACTGCAACCAAACAAGCCTTATACCATCAGACATCCTATCCACAACCACCGATTACTGCATCCCTACCCTAGACACCTCAAAGAAGTTTAGAGTCTTGCTCCCGTCAAGAATCGACTGGGAGGAAGGTGATGTGACGAAAGACTTCGACACAACTATCTTCACGGATGGTTCAAAGATGGAATGCGGTGTTGGTGCAGGTGTCTTCTGTGAATCTCTTGAGATTTCAAAATCCTATAGACTTCCCGATTTTGCCAGCGTATTCCAGGCAGAATTGCTAGCGATAAGGGAAGCTTGTAAAGCCCTTAAAAACATACGACAGAACCAAAATGTAGCTATACTAACAGACAGTCAGGCAGCTATTAAAGCCATAGATTCTGCTTTATCATCCTCTAAACTGGTCCAGCAATGCAAAGAGGCTCTCAAGGAACTTGATATGAGCGTCACTCTAATCTGGATACCGGGCCATAGGGGCTATGAGGGAAATGAGAAAGCAGATGAGCTAGCCAGGCAAGGATCAGCCCTTGACAACACAAAAGAAACGGTCCCACACTTTCTATGCCATTGTCCAGCCCTGGCTAGGAAAAGAGCACTCCATTTAGGTAAAGAATTTTTCAACGGCATTGAGGAACTCGCAGATTTCAAGATCAAAGATTTGCAGCCGTATTTATTAGATTCTCCTTATACACCTCTATACAGCATATTAGCTATGCTTTGAATAAGCTCTTATGTTAGGTTGAATAAATTCTTATTTATAAAAACTTGTTCAATATAGCATAGTTACGTTAGATCTCTGTCAAAAAAAAGTACCAAAACGATGATCTACTACATTCGGCAGACATTTGAATTAAAAAAATATATTATTTCCTGTCAACAGTTGATGTGGTTGAATAAAATTTGATTTAAAAATTCTTTTTAACGAATAGTCATTGGGTCAAACAGTTTTTTATAAAGTTTAACCCTCCAGGAAAGCGATTTTATGTCATTCACAACACTGCTAAATTGGTATGGCATTTTTAGTTGCTGACAAGACTCAAATAAAAATCAAATTTCTTGACAGATTATGATGATAATTAATTATTTTTGTTTTATTGACGTATGATGTCTGACACATACGTAGTATAGTACCTTATAATAAGCTTTATACAACCCTAAACGTTTGTACAGCTTATTCAATCCCTATGTAGTGTAGCGATAACTTTATAAATAAGGATTTTCCTTATACAGGCATTATAAATCTTATAATAAGTCTATGTTCGGTTTATAAATAAGGCTGTTGATCTCTTACCTCAATAATACAAAGTGGCTTAAGCGCCTCCCGCCCCTCTTTATTTCTCCCTCATTAAATTTCACTATGAGATAATAGGCCGTAGGGTAGGAGAATAATACCAATTCATATATAGGACTGTGTGTGCGGAATATACATAATCCAGAACCCACTTTCAAATCCATTTAGAATCTCACGAGGTATGGTACCAAAACGGCGCACTCAGCGCCAATTGTGTCCTGCGCGAAGTAGGACAGCCATTTCTACCTACCTAGAGCTGTGTCCGTGTGACACAGCTGTAGATCCACCTCCAGATCTAATCGCTACCGATACCTATCGGGGTACGCCCTCACCCTTCGAGTCATTTCCACATGTCGGAGATTTTGCCTCTCCGGATGGGGTGTCCCTTCTTGGGGTCGCTTGCAACGTCCTAGCAGGGGTGTGGAATTGCCGCCCTTGGGACAGCCGAGCGTCACAGCTGTTCCACTGACGAGTAGTTCCTTCAAGTAAAGGTTGCGGCTAGTAGAGGGAGAAAGACTCCCGCTACTAGTGGCAACCACAGGGTTGACAACCCGTTCACAACCCTGAGTTGGCTCGACAGCCTTTTCAGGAGATATGACCGCATTGGCAGCCCTGGCACGATTTATTTGTTTGATTTTTTCATTTTGTTCCCACGAGTAAGGCGGAAAGACGGTCGGCCCCATGCCGGGGTAAGGCAGAAATATGACGGACCTTGCCACAGCATCCGAAAGAGCTCGTTAATGGCTGGTTTATCCCCCAGCCTTTCATTCTTCGGCACGGTTTTCGTACAAAGTACGCTCACACCACCACTGAAATTAGGAACCTCTAAACTATGATTGAATTAGGTTTCCGAACATTGCACTATTGAGGAGTTACAACAATTCAGCGACCTAACTCAAACTTAGCTAATCACTATCCTGCCAAAAACGCACAGGAAACTGAAGTGATCATTGCCCTAACCTAATCTTGATTGATTATGTCACCAGCTCTCGGTCTTTTAGTTAATTCCCGGTAATCTGCCTTTCATTGGTTGTTTCATATTATTTTTCTTTTCAGGCGACTTCCATGCATGCATCTATTCCACACCGAATGCGTTGATCAGTGGCTGGTTACCAATAAACATTGTCCTATTTGTCGCGTCGATATTGAAACTCATCTAACCAAAGACACAAGCAATTCATTATGACCCGCATCTAGATTTATAGCCATCTAAAACCATCAAAATGTTTATCGTTAATCCTTAAAACAAAATTACAAATTACTATTAAATTAATATTAAACCAACATATAACATTATTAAAAAAGAAAAAAAAAACACTAGATTAAACGAATATGTTGTATATGGAATCATGAAAATTCAAGTACTTTTTATATATATACTTTAGTAGTTTTAAGTAATGAACTCCTTATGATTTATATTTTTTTATTGTTATTTTGTGTTTTTTTTTTTTGTTAAATAACAGTCGTAAAAGAAAACTTCGATTTATTCAAATAAAAAAAGAAGTTTGAGGGCATATCATTTCTCATGTAATTTATTCATTTTTCAGTTTTGAGTTTGATATTGAAATCATTAATTATTAAGTTTATGTTAAGCACTATTCACATGAGCACAAACAACGACCGTCGATTTTAACATTTCTTTCACATGAGAGTTTTTTAATTCGTAGCGAATGAACGACCAACGACAAAAACAGAAAGCAAGAATGATTTGTGAGGTTATACGCTCGCGAACATTTTGTTCGTTGGGAGTGCCAATTCTTTTCGCAACGAATAAATTTGTTTTCTCAAATTTATTAAAATTTGAGATTAAAAATTTAATTTTTGTATCACAAATCAAACATTAACTATACTTTTATCGTTTTGTTGAGAATTTGTTAGGAAATACGGCTTCAAACGTATCTAAAATCAGTTTTCTTCATTCGTTCGTCGTTCATGGGTCGTGCTCATTTGAATCGTGCTTAGGGCTTTTTTTTTGCGGAAAATTGTAATATACGAGGGTGGTTCAATAAAGACTGAGAGTGACGTCATAAAACTTTTATTATACAAAATTATTCATCGGCGGACTGATCACGTTCAAGATACTCTCCATTCAAAGCTGTACACCTGTTCATGCGCCTCTGCCCCTCTTCGAAGACATGTTCAAAGCCATTTGAAGATAGGCGCTTTAAAATCGCCTCTAAAGCTTTTACAGCGGATGGAAAACGCCTCCCTTTGAGGTCCTTTTTGGCTGTGGGGTACAAGAAGATGTCGTTTGGAGCCAGGTCGGGGCTATAGAGCGGGTGCAAAACCGTTTCGATATTTTTTCTGGTCATGAAGTCCTGAACCTTAACCGCGACGTGTGGCCTGGCGTTGTCTTGGTGCAGTTTCTAATTTCCAACGAGCACTGAACACTTCTTAGGGATGTGGTCTTTCATCATTTGCTTTAAAACGGATATGTAGTAGTCGGCATTAACTGTCCGGCCTTCTGGAACCGTGTGAGTGTACACCATACCTGCCGAGGCCACCCTTCAACTCGCAGCTCTCACGGAATTCCAAATACTCCTTGTGCCATCGGAAACACGTGCTTTCACCCATAACACTATTGCCATATGCTTTTCTCAAGTCGACGTAGGTTTCTTACGCGGTTTTTTTTTTTCAATAAAACGCAAAACTTTATGGCGTAACGTTGTTCGCGAAATTCAGGCATCGTAAAAGCTTAGAGGCGAAATTTTTCAAGCTTCGCGGGAATCCGCATAAAAACCGAACAAAACACGCTATCCACTTCGGGTTTGCACTAATCGACTGAGAATTGGACACAGGCTTTCGAATGGTGGCTCGGCGAGAGCGATAGTTCCAGTAGCGCTACTATCAGTCTTTATTGAACACCCCTCGTATCTACTTTTTTGTTCTTTTTTTTTTTTTAAATATTTCGGTTATTGGTACAAATATGTAGAAACTGAAATCATATTTACCCAGATTGTAGCAGGCGTTTCACTTGAACGATATTCGTCACTCTTTCTGTCGAGTCTTTTTTTAAGAGTCGGTATTACGATACTTAAACGCCAGGCGTTTTGAGCGTTTACGTTGGAATGAATGAATTTAATTCTGAGGAGATAGCTTCCCATTTCGTTTTTGTTTTTTTTTTTTTGTCCAGTTTGAAACACTCCTCTTTGAAAATTAGTCGCCAACTATGGACGCCGCTCCATCAACTCGACGAGGCACTTCATCTGCTCTGGGTTGGTTATATTCATGTTTAATTTCAATTCCAATTCCAATTTCGCCAATGAAATTGAATTGAAAATTTGTGTTCGACAAAAAATAGCGTTTTGAGAGTCGAAGTAGGCGAGTAAAACGACAGTTATAATACAAATGAGTGACATTACTCAATTTATCATACAAAAACTTACGTTCCACACAGAGTAAGGCGTTACGACTCAATAAACGACTCCAAATTTTTGAAAATGACATTTGTCGTTCAAGTGAAACGCCTACTACAATAAGGGTGGTTTATGGCGTTTTTAATTGGCAATCTGGAATCGAAAAAGAAGCATTCTGTTTTTGAAATCAGAAGGGAAATTCTCTTCTTTTCAGAATCAGAACTGTCACTTTTGCCCAATTGAACGCTTTCAGAATGCTTTTTTTTACTTCCAGATTGCCAATTAAAAACGCCATTATTCATAGTAAAAGTCAATTTAAAAAATCCATAACGTCTGTGTGCGAGCAGAAATATCACGTTATCTGTAAAACTAGTTTGATGCCCTGTCTGGGTTGTTGGTTCTTATTCTTAAGGGGCCGACCCATAGAATCCGTCAGTGCGTCAGCGTTGACGATTTCAACTGACAGCACAATAGAATATACATTTTCTAATGAAACTCGTCCCATAAGCAACGCATGTGACGGATACGACGGATAGAGTCGCTCAATTTTCTACTTTTTGCGTCCGTTGATCCGTTGACATCTGAATTTGACGAGCAGTCAATTCAATGTGTTCCCACAGCAACAAGGAAAAGCAATGAATTATCAAAATTATGTGCAAAAAAGTAATTTTGATTCGATTTTGATATTTTTATTTAAATTTTTTTGTTCAGATTTGCGGTTTTGGGAATAATTTTTACATCAAACAAATGAGATTGTCAAAGTTTACAACGCGCTCTATGGGACGGTTCCATCCGGCAAATACGTTGGCAGCAACGTATGCGTTGACGCTGACGGATTGACGGATTCTATGGGTCGGCCCCTTTAAACAGTTTTTGTTTCCTGTATTTTCTTATTTATTGTTTCCACATCAGATATATTTTTTACTTAACTTATTACATTAATGGTGAAAAAAGTCGACTCAAAATAAAGTGTAGTTTTTTTGTAGAAACCAAATAATCTACATTACTAAGTGCCATAAACAATAACTTCTACCTAATTTGATAATGTTTAGTTTTTAATATTTTGTTTGAACGTTTTTTTTTTTTTGTTTCGTCAATCGTTAAAATTAGATTTGGTTTATTTTATAAAAATTTGTTTAAGAACATTTATGTACATTTATAATAGTATGGTACCTATATACATGTGAAATGAAACATAAAAATATGTTATTGGAAATATTCTTGGAGTTGACATAGTAATCAACTAAAATAAGAAAATATGTATAAACAAGAAAATAAACAAAACAACTTACTCTCTTTTAAGCACTTTCGTGAATTAAAAAAAAAAAAATCATCTTGTAACGAATTGCTTAAACTTAGGTCGTTGCTGAATAATAGCTCATCGGAACGCGGTGGTTTTTTGACCCCCTTATTGTTACAAAATTTAAAAAAGAAAAATCCTACCAGGCTTGGCACATTCCGATCGTATTTTTTTTTTAATGTTTTTTTTATAATTAGCACACTCAAGGGGTTTTTATTCCCTTATTATACCATCTACTATGGTGATTGTTACCGAGAGCAACAACAGCGACTCTGGATGCGGATTCGTCTTGGGAAGCAGACTCAGGAAAAAAGTCTTGGCCTTCAAATGCGTGAGCGAACGCATCACGACAATCCGAATCAAGGCTTAGTTCGGCAACATTAGCCTAATATGTGCGCATGCCCCCACAGAAGAGAAAAACGACGACACCAAAGACGAGTTCTACGAGCTCCTTGACAAAACGTACGAACAATGTCCTAGTTATGACATTAAAATTGCCCTCGGCCGATTTTAACGCAAAGCTGGGAAAAGAGGACATCTTTGGTGGAACAGTCGGAAAGCACAGCCTGCACGACACCACTTCCTATAACGGATTCAGGCTGATCGATTTTGCTGCGGGGCGAAATGTTGTGGTAGCAAGCACCTGGTTCCCTCATCTCAACACCCATAAGGGTACATGGAGATCTGCTGATCAACCAACGTCAACCAGTTTGATCACATTGCGATCGACGGAAGGCACTTGTCCAGCATTTTAGATGTTCGAACTTTCCGAGGAGCTAACATCGACTCGGACCACTACCTCGTCGTAGTTAAGGTAGTGCTACGAATATCCCCACAACGGCCAAAACAAGGAAATGCTGCAAGAAAATTCGACGTCGGACGGCTACAATCGCAAGAGATCGCCAGATCCTTCTCTGATCGAGTGTCAAGTAACGTCTTAAGGAGTCCTATGCCGCCAACAACAAGTATCGAAGACCAGTGGCAACATTGCCAGAGAGCAGCTAGCGATGCCGCCTCTAATGTGCTGGGTTTCACACAGCCACCAAAACGAAACCCCTGGTTTGACGAAGAATGCAGGCAGGCCCATGCAGCCAAGCAGAAGGCATACAAAGCAGCTCTGCATAGAAGGAAAAGAGCTGCTCGTGAGCTCTACGAGCAAAGAAGAGAGAGGAACACCGGCTTCTCAGGAGAAAAAAGAGAGAGCATGAGAAGCGTCAGATCGAGGATGTTGAGAGAGCCAACAGCAGGAATGAAGTTCGGAGGTTTTAACGAAAGGTTAAACAGCTGGCTCAAGGTGATCGAGCAAGAACCGATGCCTGCAGAGATAAACAAGGGAGCATCATAGTAGAATCGCAGTCAATGCTGGGGATTTGGAAGGACCACTTCTGTAGATTGTATAACGTCGACGACGAACAAAACACCGCCGTCAGACAGGAGCCTTTCATCAGGCACGATGATAGCCAACAATTCCGTGAACCCGACCTAGAAGAAGTGAAAACCGCAATATCACGGCTGAAATCCAACAAAGCCGCTGGAGCAGATGGACTAGCTACTGAGTTGTTCAAAGCAGCAGGCGACGAGCTAGATAGGAGCATGCACCAAATCATCTGTAAGATATGGTCAGAGGAACCAAATCATCTGTAAGATATGGTCAGAGGAATGCATGCCCGATGAATGGAACCTCAGCATTGTTTGCCCGCTCCTGAAAAAGGGAGATCCTCTAAACTGCGCCAACTATAGAGGAATAAGTCTACTATAAACATTGCCTGCAAGATCCTCTCTGCCGTAATATGTGAACGTCTGAAGCCTTTCGTAAACAATCTGATTGGTCCTTATCAATGTGGGTTCAGGCCAGGAAAGTCAACCATCGACCAAATTTTCACGTTAGGACAGATCCTGAAAAAGGCCTATGAACTCCAAATCGATACCCACCACCTTTTCATCGATTTTAAGGCTGCGTATGACAGCATCTACAGAGACGAACTGTACAAAGCTATGTCTAGTATTGGCGTCCCTGCCAACCTCGTTCGCTTGTGCAAAATGACGATGGAGAACTCACGCTGCTCCATCAAGGTTGTCAACGAGCTTACGAAATCTTTCGACGTCAAAAAGGATTCAGACAGGCGATGCACTGTCGTGCGATTTCTTTATCATCGTTCTTGAGGAGATAGTGCAAAACTCCAACATCAACACCAGAGGCACTATCTTCCAAAAATCTGTTCAACTTCTCGCGTACGCCGATGACATTGATAAAATGGGAAGACATAGCGTGATGTCAATGGAGCCTTTGTGAGAATTGAGGAAGGACACCCAACACCGACGGCTCGGGCTTCGAGGTAGTAGAAGAGTTTATCTACTTAGGCTCCGCTATAAACACGCAATAACACCAGCGCCGAGATCAGACGAAGAATAATTTGCTAATCGATGTTTCTTTGGGCTAAGAAAGCAATTGAGTCTCCCAGAACATCACGCCTAAACCACATCACCGAACAACGCGAAAATGTACACAGTTCAAAATTTGGCCTCAGAATGTCGACTTAAAACTACGGACAAGACGAGGTTCCCGGGGGTGGTCTAGTTTATTACAAAAAAAAAACTGTATCACTTACCAGATTTTCACTTTGAATTTAAAGCCTGGTATGCGTAGAATTTTATACATTGGAAGCTTAGAAATTTATTTCTCACAAATAAATTTCCGGGCCCCATACACTTGACACATGTAAAAGCGCAACAAGCCACTACACCAAATCCGCACTACAAGACCCTCTGAGTTAACGAAAGAATCGGGTTTCTTTGTAGCTAATCGTTTAATAAGAAGCAGACTAGAGCCGCGACCACAATAACGCACAAA
>CAKKXW010000005.1:23247772-23262230 GCA_920937365.1 Sphaerophoria rueppellii | reverse complement strand
GGGATTCTTCGAAAGGAGGTTTTGTACAACAAAGAGATGTATTTCTCCATAATGTAAATGTTTGTTTTTTGTTGAAAGAACACAAAAGCTCACGATGAAGTCCGAAAGTTAACAATTCCATTTTTTGTGCGTTATAAATTTATATTTGACTGCATGAGGATAAACCTTCTGCGGTTCATTATTTCAACAAGGGTATGGAAATAAGCTGTTGTTGTAAACTAGTTAGTGGGTGGGTTGACTGCAGTCGTCTTTACAGTAAAAAGGCAATCAAAAGTATTCCATTTCCTTGAGTGAACAAGTTAAGTCATGCAGTGCTATTTCAATTAGTCAAATGCATCAAATATTGGAGTCCCCAGATATAGTTCTTTGTACTTCTAACCAGGGACGAACCGTCATATAGACATTTAAGACAGTGTCTACCCAAACAAAATCGATAGGCTTTAGAAAATAAAAAGAGAATCTATACTAATAAAGTAAGACTTTTGTTTGTTTGTCGGTTGTATGTTTGTAGTCGATAAACTAACAAACAAACAAAAATCTCACTTTATAAATGATGGACAATTGCTCTTCCATGCACTGATTGTGCAGTAGGAGGTTCTGAAAATAAAAGAAATAATTATAAATAGCAAAAAACATTGATTTCAATTTACTTACTCGGAAATTTTGTTTTTAAATTCAGGCAACTGACAGACGACATCAGTTTTTTGAAATGTCTCTCCATTCTCATTTCATTTCATTTCATTTCCTATTCATTCTTTTGTTTTATATTTAAGGCTGAACTCCTACTTAAGCTTTTACACCAAGACAATGTTTACACGCGAATTCTTGGGTAAGATTTTCTGTACAAAAGAAAATTTTAACATCGATATTAAAAAAATGCATAGATTTTAGTTTCCAATCTCTGTGCATGTACATTTCGCATTTTGAATATTAGGTACATACATTTCGGTCTCGGTCAAAATTAGGCCTGTGTCGTTCGGGATTGATTCGTTCATTTTCGGTCTCGGTCAAAACCAAAAGTAAAGTTAAGGACTGTTCACGGACAACTGGAAAATTTCAAAATGGGTTTTCGTATGGAAAATAGAAAGTTCCTGATGAAAAACTCGGAAACCTCATTGGTTTTTAAAGGGGAAATTGCATGCAATTGAAGGCTTTGTATATGAAATAGACTAGTACTACCAAGATTGGAAATCTAGTACCATGGTCCTGGCATCGATCCTAGAGTCATCTACCTAAAAGTTGAGAACTACTGCTTTGGAGAATTTGGAGATTATTTTCAATGGGGAATTCATGAAAAATGGCGTAAAGTAAGAACGAGAACGCCTTATAGAAAATATACATGCATAAGAACGGCAAGGACATAATAATAATTTTGTTATGAGACTTTTCTGTGGAGATATTTGTTTGGCCTTGAATATAATGTAGAGTGCTTTTATACACAGATCTTTGAGAGTATGTATTTTCTATGTGTAAGAAGTAAGAAAACGCAGATGGATGGCTTTTGGCAAAATTTGATACAAACTGAGTTCTGCGTTACCACAGTGTATTTTATAAAAGTTCACAGAGGAAGACAATACAATTTACATATTAAACACTTTTATACAATCACGTATTTCAAACTTGAAAAAAGGAACCCAAGTTGATTGAGAAAAAGGAAGGTAGATCTGAAGTGTGTATTTAATACTGAAATCAATTAAAATATTAAAAATGTTTATAGATACAAGCACGTTATTCAAACTTTGTGTATTTTTATGGGTTGACATCTGATGCAGAGAGGATGTATTATATTATAATATTATATACCTCCTCTATGATCTAGTGTTTTGTAAATTTGTCGGCTTGTTGTTAGTGTATAATTATAGAAACAATTGTGTAACGAAGAATGTAAGCCGAAGTAGATTTTGGAAATATCGAGTTCAATCGAAGTTAAGTTTTTTTGAGTTACGTAAATTTTAAGGATGATGTGAAGAAGTAAGTTATTTTCAATGATTTACAAAAATGGAAGTAGATCTTCAAAAGTGGTAACGCTGACCCTCACCCATTTTGAAATCGATTTCTCTGTCAGTACTAACGAAGGTACCTCGTTTCGGATTTTTTATTAGAAATACTACACTTTGAAAATGCTTTTGAATTGAACTGGTATGTTTTTAGGGTTTCCAGGGTTTCAATTTTAAATTATGTTAAATTTTTTCTTGTTTGAGCAAAATTTTCAATTTCAGGTAATATTTTTGTTCACACTGCGAACTACTTTTCTTATTTTTCCTGTTGAAAAAAACAATAATTAAAAACAAAATCTCATAAAAGCACCAAAAACAGGCATATTTATATGGTTTTTAGGATATGTTCAATACTGTGAAATCATGAAGAGGGTTTAAAGTATACTTATATGTCTACCTGATTTTCTGTCAAAACATTAATTACCTTACTATTTTCTCACTGAGATTTAGATTTGGGGTATGAATGTTTAGTTTTAGTTTTAGTTTCCATTGCACAACCCATAAAAGAATAAAATGTCTGTGCATTCTTCTCTGTTCAAAGAAGACATTTCAAAAATACAATGTAACCGAAATTAGGCTTTTTCTATTTAAAATATTGTGAATTATTATAATATTCATGGCTTTCTTAAAAAAGCGGTCAAAGAACAAAAATCATTTAGTTTCAAAAGCATGTAATTTTTTCATTTGCTTTGTAAACCCTATTTCCTTTCATACATGATCACAAGGAAATGTGTAATACCAAAGTACTTAGTAGCAACTATTACCATTTGCTACTTATTAGCAAAACGTTAAAGTTTTACCTAAAAACTTCTTAAAGTTCTTTCGATCGTATCCTTACTTCGCATATTATTTTTATTTTTCCTCCCCTCTAACTAACCATACCAATTCGGCGCAATATTTTGTTGTTTTTTTTTTTAAAGCAACCTAACTCTCTTACTCCCATTATTTCAATATAATATAGCCTACACACTCCTACTTATTGTGTTCGTTCCTGTCATTTTGTTCTCCACTGGGGAAATTTTGTCTTGTTCTTGTTTTTGAGCTGTCAAACCAAGCAGAGCAGCAAAATTCAAAAATTCAATTCTTGGTAGTACTAGTCTATTTCATATACAAAGCCTCAAAGTACCTTAACCCTAGAAAGATAACCTTATTAAAAATTACGTAAAAGATAACCTACGTCGATTCGACGTATATAAGTTTCTATGCTTGTTTATCCCAAAATATCTGTCTATAGCTGTTCGTTTACAAAGCTTAAATTGTTATGTAGTAATATTACAATAAAAGGAAAGGCGTTTTTTTTTAAACTTTTACAGCCTTATTTATAAACGAGTTTTAGAGGCAGAATAAAGATATTCCGACCTTAAAACGCCTTTATACCGAAAAGCTTATTTATAAAAAAAATAAACTAGTTTTTGAGTCGGTTTGTGTATTTTTTGACAAAAAATATACAAATGTGTCAGATTTCATAACTAAAGTTTTGGATAGGCCAATTGTACAGTTAAAAATTTGACATAAGCAGGGCATAACTTAAACGAGTAGGAAAATATTTTATAAATAAGAAATAGGAATAGGTTGATGTACTTGCTTACTCTCGTTATAACTATTCCGGGTTTCAAACGAGTATTAGTGAAATCTAATAAATAAGGCTGTTATTGTATAAAAAATTAAAACAAAAACTGCTTTCCTAAAAAAACTTGAAAACGTACACTTCTCATCTTAACACAAAAATTTATCAAAAAAGTTAACAAAAATTAATATTTTTTTTTTGTAATAACTTAAAAATAACGAAACTTAGTATTTTCACTCAAAACTTATTGTAAAAATCACAAAATTAAGAAAAAAAATCGGCCCTAATATGGAACAGTATTTCCATCAATTCATTTTGGAATTTAAGGCTGTTAGGGCAGGCTAGGTTCTTGTGATCTCTACAAATAGGGTTTTGACATTTTTTTGTTATTGTCATCTTTCGAACTGAGATGGACAAAATGCACAATTATCCGCTTCTTTTGAATTGGAACGTTTTCATCGATAATATCCAAATATCTCACATATTGATCTAACTATGCATTTGTTGAAGTTTTTCGTGAAGCCATTTTATATTTTAACGTATCCCTTACAAAAACATTAACATACACTCATAAATAAAGACTTACCATAGGAAAGAAAAAACAAAAACGCTAAATAATTTTTTCCAAAATGTAACACAAGAGCTAACATACGTCACTTCGACGTATAGTATCTTAAAAATCTGCGATTATGCATGGGTTTTGATTAACCCTAGAAAGATAACCTACGTCGAAACGACGTATTGAGTTTTGAATATATCCCTATAATTTATTTGTGTATTGCACTATCTTTTTCTTGCTTCTTGCCAACTTAGTCACTATAAAGATCTTGCGAAAGACGCAAGTGCCGATTTGGTAAGTTAATGACAAGGTCGTCGTCGTCGTCGGGATGGCCATTTGCGTCGTCCGGGGCCGCCACTACACCAACGGCCGCTGTAGTTGGGGCAATACGCCATTTAGCCAAGTTTTTGTTTTGCTGGAATCGTTGTAAGGAGGACGGCGGGTAGAAGCAGCGGAGGCGTTGTCGGCGCTTAAGATAGGACCTGCAAAGAACAAAAAAAGAAATATATAAGGAAAAGAACTCTGACAATAATAAACGTAAGCATACTCACAATATTTTTCTCGCTGCCGGGCCGTCAATATCTTCGCCATCCTGAATGCTGCTTCACTTCTCGATCTGAAATGGAAAAGAAATATTAATGGTTAAAGGGCCTTAATAGTAAGTACAACAAAAAGTTGTAAAAATTACACACAAAGCGTTAAAATGTGTATTTGAAAGAACTTACTCACGTGTGTTGTTGCTCGTTGGAAGGAAATGGTGACTTTTTCATTCATCGAGAAGGAAATAACATTGGCGCAAAATTATAGTCCGCTAATGAACAAGTTTAGTGTGATACTAGCTTAAAATGACGTTTCAGACATGACTCAAACGTCATTTTAAGCTAGTATCACCCTAAAATTATTCATTAGCGGACTATAATTTTGCGCCATTTTTTTTTCCTCAATGGAAAAGGGCATGCTGTGCCCTGTAAAGTGTTCGGAAAATGGTGTTGAGTATTTATTGAAGATCTGTCTATTGTCAAATAGATATACAAAGCTGTCAAGTGTTTGTTATTTTTTTTGTTGATATTGATCTTGAAATTAGGTTACGATTTGAGAAAGGTTATGTTTTTATATCAAGTATGAGAAAAAAAAAAGGAACCAAGGAAAGAAAACGAGTGTTTTTTTTGTGGGTAGTTTTTTTTTTATTTATTTATTGTGGGGTTTCGGTATCGCACACGGCCTTACATGTTTGTATGTCGAGTAAAAATGTGTCACCCAAGTGACATCTTTTTAATAACCGTGTTTGATAAAAAAAAGGATAACGACAAACAAACAAACAAAATAAGTATGGAGACCAATATGCCAGGGTTAGAAGAATTTCCCCAATAGACAACCTTTGGTAGGCTACAACAACAAAGCGACCCTTGTTTACGTGAAGGCTTTAACCTAGAACCCGCTCAGGGTGGCTAAGTATGAAAACAGCCAGGCAAAGATGTTAGCGGCTGCGACATCGGCTAGGAAATTAGCCGCATCGTTTTGACCTACGGGCGAATGAAGGTCCTAAAAAGTGCATCGAGCCGGACAATAGAAATATCGCCTGGTGAACCTTGTTTTGTACTCGGCGGTGAGCATTTCTGGTTCAGCCGTCGCACAAGTCGCGTCCTATTTGAAGAATAGTTGTGTTCGCATAAAGACTTAGTCAGTGGTGTTAGTGCTCAAAGTAGTCGATTGTGAAGTTGGTTGGCTCCACCTATAGCCAGTTTGCCACCGTAGGACCAAAAAACCATCGAAAGGCTAGAAGCATTTCATGAAAAGGGTGAGTGCGGATAAGTTTTTTTTTGTTAGACTAGTTAGAGCAGCTAGTTTTACCGACTGATCATCTATTGGTGGGTTATTTTTGCGGCGAGGGCGAGGATTCCAAGCGAAAGCAGCAAGACAGCCAAGAATTTGCTTACAAGAAGTCGAAGATACTTGCGAGATCGCCGAAGGCGGCCGAAGATTAGACAATTTTGCGTTAATAACTATCTTGTTTTTCATAATCGATTTTTTTTATTGTCATAAGGATAAGCGAAACTTTCGTTTTTGTTTAATATTTTCCAAGTTTTTGCCTTAAAATTTGCCAATTATTCCGAGTTTATCGCAATTTTAAGTAGTCTTTATCGAATTGTCTCGTGATCCGCTAAATAAAAGTGGAACACCTTTAAACCGGCACTTTGTAAGATTCTGTTAAAGGAATCTTCTACAATTCTCGCCCGGGGAAGCAAGATTTTGCCCCTTACTTCAAGTACATATATATAGAGCTCTATCTATAGGTAGCGGTAAGGGTAACGTTTTGACCGAAGAGACGGGGGTTTTAGCCGTCGAACATTCACTGAGCGAGGTCATTGTGGGAAGGTCCAATTTGGTGGAACCGGTACGGGATTCCAGTTTTGTTTGGTGCGGACCGTTCTCGGGACCTTTTTTTTGTCTCTTTGTTTTTCTTTTGAGATAAATTTTGTAATTTAACATAAAGATTTTTTTTAGAGCACATCGAAAATTAATGTTTGTTAAATTGGTATATGTATACACTTTCAAATCTAACGCTAGTTATAACCTAATATTTCGCAATAATTATTCATTTCGTTCTTTTGATTGTTGTCATATTTTCGAATTGCTATGGATTTATTTTATAAATAAATAGTGTGAAATCGACTAATGTCGAAAGGGAACCCTCGAGGTATTACTTGTGATTTCTGTGTGGGCCAATAGCTCAATGGAAGAGTGAGGCAAATTTTCAGGGGTGATTAAGGTAAGCTAAGGGAAGTGACGAGATGATGGATTGAAGAGCGGCGACGACGGTTTAGCGACGTGTCGTTTTAGGGGGATCCGATCAAACTCAGGCCTTCCGGATTCCAAAGGTGGGGTGGGAGAGATGAGGCCAAGCTGCCCCAACATCAGCAACCCACGAGGAATGGTGACAACACATGGTGGTGGTTTCGTATCGTTTCTTTCAGGCATGTTTTATATTTTTGAGGTAAGAGGTGATCCAGCTGCGGTGGCAAGATCCCCACCGTGTTCCGACGAGCAGAGCCGAGCCCCGCGAGCATGCCACGACCACCGCAGTGGATTCTTAGTGTTGTGTTGGTTGTCCTTTCTCTGCCTATCTTCTTCCTTCTTTCTTTCTTATTCTTTCCTATTCCTTCCTTCTTTTAGGTTCTTTTACTGACATTCTATCTGTCATACGTGCTGTTCTTCTCTAATTTCTTTTTCGGATTTCTTCCCTCTTCGTCTTCATCCTGGTGGAGGCAGATCTGTCAGCTTTGTCATTTCTTCCAATCCCATTTCTTTCTTTTCCTTTTCAGCGACGGACATTCAGCATCGAGAAGCATTCATCCATCTTTACACACACGCACTCTCTCTTATTTTAGTATAGCGTAGTTGGGAGTATTGAAAGGCAACCTAAATATTCGCCTGAAAAAATACCATTTTATATTTTTTCATTTCCTCTAGCTGTTCGTAACCATACACTTCGTTACCATAGCAAAAACAAGTATTCACAGTGGCGTTGAAGACTTTGAATTTAGAAACCGGATCGATAAGATTATTGGCAAAGAACTGGGACCACATTGTATTTATTGCGGATTTTGCAGCATTTGTTTTTTCTTTTAGATGGGTAAGAATGTTCAGCTTGTATGTTATAGTATATCCAAGATATTTATATTCGTTTACGACTTCTGTAATTTCACCATCCAAAGTCCAGTTCCGATTATAGCCAATAGACCTATTTCGAGATCTGAAGACCATTACCTTCGATTTTGTGGTATTGATTTTGAGATCCCATCGCAGAACTGTTTTAGCTTGTTTATCTGAAGCTGTTGAGTAAGTGGATTGTTTGACAAGATCATTAGATCATCTGCATAAAGCAAGACTTTGATGATTATATCAGCAAACTGAAAACCCCCAGAGGTATATTGTTTTCGATATCATTCGTATACAAAACAAACATGATAGGGCTTAAAAAACATCCTTGAGGAACACCTGCATCGCAACTAAATTCTCTTGATATTTTACTACCGTTCTGAACAGATAGCTGCTTCTTGGTGCTGCATTTCATGGTTTCATACAGCTGCCTTAGTTGATTTGGTGTTCTCTCGCCAGTTTTTGCCACAGAGCTATTGTACCTTGAGGCTATTTTCGCCCACGCTTCATTTTTTTCGGCCAGAGTCACTCCATCCGTGGCTCGGTTTTCAATAACTCGGTGAAATTTTACTGCGATGTCGATTAAAGCATTTTTCTCCTCCTCCACATAATTCTTGCCTATTTCCCTTTTTTTCTTGGCATCCATTTTTTCTTTTTTGAATTCAAAAATAGAAACGTCACAAACAAAATAAAATAACGGTTTTGACATCACTTTTTCGTTCAGTTTAAAAAAAAGCAGGGATGGTTCGCAAACAGCATTTTAGTTAAGAAATAAGTGAAAGACATTGGTGCAACCCAATAAATTTATCAGGCCTATACATTTTATAAGCATCTCAACAATTTTAGTGGATTTTGGTGCAACTGGCCATTACAGTAAAAGCTATGTTTTATATTTCTTGTTTAATGAATTTCGACCAAAGTGAAGTTGTTTGCCCTCCACGACGACAAGACGTCATCTCGTTTGACGTTTCCCGGTGTTGAAGTTTTTGGCAGCTAATGTCAACAGTATTTGACATTCTCAATCCATATATGTACATATACCATTGAATAAGAAGTACAGGAAGCGGTTTTCGTGTTAGCTACATGTACAGTGTACGTGAGTGAAGCAACAAAAATGTCTGATGATGTCAATTTTTGGGAATTGTGCTGTCAATTTTTGGGGTCTGTGCTGTCAAACTTTGACTGTGTTGTCAGTCGAGTTCAGGGGTGTATTATTTCTGTTCTCAATGGCAAGGCGCTGCAATTCGTTGAATTCCCGTAGTGTGCACGGTTGTTTTGAATACTTCTTCCATCGTGTTTCGAAACGTTTTTATTTGTTGGTTGTATTACAATAGGCGTAATAAACGTAATGAATTACGGATAAAAAATCAAGAAATTGTACTGGAAAATAAAAAAAAAAAAAACTAAATATTAAAAACCGTGCACATGCAAATTTAGTATGACAACACCATTCATCCTAAAAAAAGAATTGAGATTGAAAAAAAAAAATTGAAGCATAATCGATGAAATCTAAATTCAATCAATTTTCGCTTGGCGCCCCTGAGATTAACCATTCAACTGCATACCAGCCCTGTTGTAATGCGTTTGTGTTTGTGAAACTCATACTACTTAGAAAAATGCTTCAATTCTTTTTCATAAGACCCCTCTTTGTATATAAATTTAATAGGTATAATCGAAATGGAATTCGACTGAAGCGCCAACTGGTTCCAAGCCGAGATAACCATTTTTTTTGCATAAGTTTGTATTGTGTATGTGTGTTCTCCATTGAATAAGTACAGGAAGGGGTCTTTTGAAAAAGAATTGAAGCATTTTTCTAATGCTCAAAACAGATGTGCAGAATTTCTGCACGCAGTGCTGCATGCATATTGTTTTAACACTAAAGGTGCACTGCACGGTTTTTATTGTTTAATTGTTTTATTTTCCAGTACATTTTTTTGATTTTTCATCCGTAATTCATTACGTTTATTACGCCTATTGTAATACAACCAACAAATAAAAATGTTTCGAAACACGATGGAAGAACTATTCGAAACAACCGTGCACACTACGGGAACTCAACGAATTACAGCGACTTACCATCACGAACAGAAATAATACACCCCTGAACTCGACTGACAACACAGTCAAAGTTTGACAGCACATACCCCAAAAATGGACATCATCAGACATTTTTGATGCTTCACTCACGTACACTGTACATGTAGCTAACACCGCTTCCTGTACTTCTTATTCAATCTTGATAATACCCCCCAATATACATACAAAGAGACCCCTTCCTGTACTTCTTATTCAATGACATATACAAACCCGATGGCCCGAGGGCCATCAGGCAACTTGATCAGTTATAACAAGATTGGAAACTTACCTACGTTTTACCCTCCAAATACCTCAAAACTTATTTTTTTCATACACACATACTATTGCAGCAAACTTGCTTTATTATAGGTCCGTTCGTGTACTCCCTAAAACTGCCCAAAACTACCATATTCTCCCACTTTTTCGTTCGTTTACTGCCACTTATCGTAAAATCTGTCACTTTTGGAGGAGAAAAATATTTCCCCTATCTGCCGATTTTAGCCACAAAAATTTCTTGTGGCAGTTGTGTAAGTTATGTCAAAAATTTTTTTTTCTATTAGTTTTGACATTTCATCGTGTTCATGTTTTGAGCACTTGCTCACAAAAAAAATTGACGTTTAAAAAGTGGGAGAATTTTGTGTTCAACGCGTTCTTTTATGTCGTTTTCCATTGGTCGTCCAGAAGCATTCGGAAGAGTCCAGAAGTCTTCTGAAACCGTTCCATTGGACTGACTTTGACAGACGGAATGCTTCCGAGAAGAGCAGATCTCTTCTGTTTTGAAAACAGAAGCGTCCGAAGAATGACACATACACCATAACCCGTTCCATTGGAGGTAGAAAAAGAAACGTCAGAAAAAGACCAATGGAAAACGACATTACTTTTATGCACATTTTTTTTTTTTTCTGAGAAATTTATCCCCACTCCTCGAAATTTGACAGTTTTTACACAAACTGCCCAAAAAGTACACGAACGGACCTTATGTATGCAATTGTATCATTAATTATTATACAATAAAACGCATACTCTTGCAGCTAACCTGCTTTTTTAAGTTTGTATTACACGCAACTCTTACAGCTATCCTGTCCCTTAGCTTTTTGAAAATGTCATTTTGACAGCAAGCTTTCCCATCTTGTTATAACTGATCAGTGGCCGAGGCCTTCGAGGCGATACGATAACAAAACAAAATACAAGTTTTAATCTACATATTGCAAATTTAATTAATATTTTGTCAAATTCCGATACTTATTTGTCTTAGAAATGAAATACGACATAACTGCTATGGCATGCCGGATATGCCTCAGAAAAAGTTCTTCTTGTCGTTCGATTTTTGAACCCCTGGCTGGTGATACAGCTCCGAATGTTAAATTAAATTTACTTGCTGGAATAAATGTGGTAAGTTTGGTACTGCCTTAAAAGTGAACAAAAAAACCAGTATAAATAGATATAAATTTCAGGATGAAAAGGTAGAAATCCCAGGACTACCAAAATGCATTTGTAAGCAATGTGAAATCGCAGTAAACACGGCATTTAATCTGCGTAAAAAGGCACGAAAAGCCGACCAAATTCTAAGCGTCTATTGTAACAAGATTAACAAGGACAATATTATTGTTGAGCTGTCAAACGGGCGTAAATTTAAGTTGTCCAAAGAACTTACACTCCGAGTTATTCCAACGAACAAAGATCCAATGGTCAGCAGCCAAGTGAGCAGTTTTCAAACAAACTTTGAGCAAGTTCAAGTAAATGAAATAAGCAAAGAGGGAGAAAAAGTGGGAAACGATATAACTGATAAAAACGATGACAAGAAAATTAACAACATTTATGAAGACGAAGATTTCAAAGGCTTTGATGACAGTGAGTCCTATAATGAAAGCGATGACGACGATAATGAAGATGAAAGAAGTGTTTCAGATTCAGATGAAAAAACTAAAGAGGAAAACGAGAAAAAGATTTCAGTTATAGAGAAAATTCAAAATATTAAAAATGAACCATGTGAGACTGTTAATGAAAATGATGATATTGACTCCAAGGCGAACATAAAAACTCACTCACCTTATAATATAGAAGAAATAGCTAAAAAAATAAAGGCCTCAAATCAATATGAGCTTGTATCCTGGAAGCAAGACGATGATCCAAACTCTGTACCCACATTCAAGCTGCGCTTGAAGGACCCACAAGAAAAGCCTCCTATCAAAGACTTTATCTGCGATGTCTGTGGCAATAGTTACGCCCAAAAACATAGACTGATGGACCACATGCGCCGCCATAACCCAGAAAAACTATTTTCTTGCGAGTCAGTATTTAATTTGCTTGTCATTTCTCCAATAAAATTTCTTGTTAATATTTTAGAATTTGCGGCAAACGTTTTGCTGTCCCTGAGGGTCTTCGCAGGCATGTATTAACACATGGTGCTAAAAAACCATTCAAATGCCATTTCTGCACTCGTTGTTTTTACACCCCAAGTGCAAGAAAGGCACACGAGAAGTAGGTTGATTCCCTTGGACAATGTATTTTACTTATTTATACTTCTGTTTTGTAGAGTTCACAGCGGGGCGAGGCCATATAAATGTAAAATTTGCTCTCAAAGCTTTGCGTACTCATCCTCACTTCGAAAACACATTCTTATTCATGAAAATAAAAAGCTCTACCGCTGTGAATATTGTGACAAGGATTTTCGATTGCAACACCATATGAAACAACACGAGGATACGCAGATTCATAAAGATGCTGTAAGGAAAAGTAAATGGAGTTCCAACACAAAGCTGTTGTAGTAACTTTATTTTCCAAATGTAAATATACAAACAAATATTTTTTTTTAATGTGAAATAAGATTAAATTAATTCATTCAAGAAGTAAGTATGCAGCTGTACATTTTTTTAAATAGCAAGAAATGATCGTTTAAAATCACAATCAATGGTACTCCTATAGAAACCAATCTTTTTCGAGGTCATTTGTCGATGACGGCGTATTCCCTCGTTAATTTCCTGTACGGTAATAGGCTTGACAGCTTCCTGCCCTCGGCCCTGACTAACCTCTGGGCAAATATGAAGCATTGCCGACGAAGCTCCCGTAGAAGTTACTCTACTATATGGCTCTGTGATACGATTGTTTGAATTTAATCGTGTCAAAATGGCATAGTCGACGATAACAGCAATAGTTTCATGTGAAAAATAAGCCAGGATATTCATACAAGTATTTGATATAGTTAAGTTCTTTGGCAAATCCAAGAACTTGTGGAATTTGTTTTTGATTTTTTCACCGTGACGACAGTAGAAGGAAGTCTTACGTGCCTCATTGAATTCGTGATATTGCTGTCCGGTGAGAATTTGTGATATACGATCCGCACGAAATAGGCGACGTGTTCGTTCTTCGTCAAATTTCTCCGGGATATCAATGCTAAGTTCATCCTCGGACTCTTGACTCTCGAATTCTTCTAGAGAATCCTGCGGCCGGCGTGTGCGAATGCTAAGAAATTTCTTTAAAATTCTCATGTCTTTTAGATGTTTGCGCATTCTAGCGATTTTCACCGGATGATTTCTCATTAAGAATTCAAAATCTGCTTGCGAGGGACAAGCAGCATTTTTACGCCGCATTGATATCATTGTTGCTTCATGGAATATTCCACGCAATTGCTGCTGGAGGATCTTTTCAACGAGTTTAACGCTATCTTGTCTAGGATGGTCGCAATCGCCAAAACTTCTCATTATATCTGAAATTTCCGATATCAAATCGTCATTGTTGAATTGTTGCTGCTGGGATGCATCGCTGTACCCGATTGATTGACCAACAGATGCTGATGAATTTTGTCGGCATACTCTTTTGGCATTATAATTCATTTTATTCTTCTAAAAACTCAATTTAGGAATTTGCAAATTTCTTTAAACAAAATTTTGTTGAAGTTTCTGAGCTCTAATGTCAAAAATAAATGACGTTCAGCACGGAAGGGCAAATGAAAGAATTCAGCATTCACAATTAAAAAGAAAAAAAAATGATTCAGTGAAGTAGCTTATTCACGAGCAGGCAGCAGTTCTGCTAAACTTTTAAGGGCAAAACAGTGTGCAGCATTGCTGCGCAGCAAAACTAATAGGGGTATTCACGTAAACGCGGAAAACCCATAGAAACCGTAGAAACCGTAGAATTGTCTATCGGTAGAAATGAGCTGTCAAAATTTGTATGGAAAAAATTTTCTGCAAAACGTAGAATTTTATCTCACAAATTTGAAGCAGAAACTGCAGAAAAAAACCTGATAAAATTTATGACGTTTATTTTGACGTTTAATTTGGCGCTCATTTCATCTTTTCTCCAACTGAACTGACATAAGCGGGAAGTTCTCGTCAAATTAAATAAAAAAAAAAAATATCAATCAGAATCAACAAACAAATGAATGAATGAATGAATTTTGTTTTAAAACTACTTCTTGGCATCTTGAAGAGCAAAAAATTAAAATGTAACTAGAATAAAATAAAGAATCACTTTAACATACAGTCAGTCACAAAAGTAAGTACACAATATGCATTAAACTACTTTCTGTTGCAATAGCTCTATGATTGCAATCATGTTGGCCTTGAAACAAGCTTGATCTGTTGTCCAACATGTATTCAG
>CAKKXW010000005.1:23071257-23173067 GCA_920937365.1 Sphaerophoria rueppellii | reverse complement strand
ACATTAATCTTTCTTTTTCAGCTTGCTATATTTGCCAAGAAATTGGAAAGCCAAACAGAGCTAATGTAGGAGCTTGTATGCAATGTAACAAGTTTAATTGCAAGCAACAATTTCATGTGACTTGTGCCCAGAGCCTAGGTCTCTTGTGTGAAGAAGCTGGAAATTATTTGGACAACGTCAAATATTGTGGATATTGCCAACATCATTACAGTAAATTGGTAAGAAAGGAACAAAGTATTTTAAAAGTATTATAAGAAAATCCATACCAAAGAAACGTGAAAAAGTAATGTAAACAAATATTAAGTTTGTTCAATAAGAAAAAGTGTAGGTGAGAACCATTGAATAAGAAGTACAGGAAGCGGTGTAAGCTACATGTACAGTGTACGTGAGTGAAGCAACAAAAATGTCTGATGTATTTGAACAACGATAACAACTTAAAGATGCTTCCACCAATGGCTTTTTCCGTCAATTCCTTTATTTGGCTGGAGTTATAGCTATTTCACGGGTGCCAAGCCGATCATGCATTTTTACAAGCTCCTCAAAGTATGCTATCTTCCGCTTTCATTTTTTTTTCTAATTTCCTATATTTGTGTGACAACGGTTTTGTTGTACACACAGAGGGTTAGATTATTGAAAGTTTTTGACACTGGTCGGTTCATATTGTTGTAATTTGTTTTTGTGTTAACAAGATAGCATACTTTGAGGAGCTTGTAAAAATGCATGTCTATTCATTGCAATTGATAAACAATAAAAAGTCTGCAATGGGAAACCGAAACATCAGTGGAGTTGTTAGCGCAGTGCGTAGTTTGGCTTCCCAACTGGCTGGTCCTAGGTTCAAATCCCAAATGTGAACTCAAAAAGTTTTTCGATTAAAATGAAAGAACAACTAGACAGCACCACTAATAAAGGAGTCTGATGATCGGCTTGGCACCCGTGAAATAGCTATAACTCCAGCCAAATAAATTAATTGACGGAAAAAGCCATTGGTAGAAGCACCTCTAAGTTGCTATCGTTGTTCAAACACATAAATGTATTAAGATTAGAGATAGATTTTTTTTAGATTTTTGTTTGTTATTCAAAAATTCATACAAATATACATAGACATTGAAATAAAAATTACAAGCATGGCATCATAGCCGTCTGCCGGATTAAAAAAAAAGAGTTAAGAAAAATAGCAAGAAGTTACATAATTTAATATTTAATAATTTATTCATCGATTTGATTGAGTTAGATAAAAGAAATAAAAATCAATTTTAATTCAATTTGAAATGAGTGACAAAGATCAGAAAAGTGTCATATATGTACACAAATGATTAAAAAATGCAATATCGAAGAAATCTAGTTTACAATGATGTGTCATTGTGATAAGCGCTTTTAGTTTAGCTAAAAAAAAAACAAGCATGTATGTGATTTGTTATACAGTATTGATGCTTCAAAATATGTTCAAATATGAGTTCCTATACTTTAATGCATGAGAGACATATCGCACAAGCAGCTTCCAATCACGTTCACCATTTAGAAGCTTAGACAAGAAGCTTTTATCGAAGTAAAATCTACGTATTTCCTGCAGAATAGGACAAACTGCTAGAAAGTGATAAACGTTTTCATTTTGGTTAAGATTGCATAGAAAGCAAATGGGATTGATGTCGGTTCTGTGTGATCTGTAGTTTAATTCGAGATTTTCAGTTCTTACTTTAAAAATTAGGCTCATATCAAATGCTGTCAAGTCGTCTCTGAAATAATTGTTTTCGTTCAAAGTATGATTGAGAAGGCTGTACGTAGGTCTAGAAGCCGATTCCCTGACCCTTTCAAGATTCACTTTGAACATTTGCTCGTCTACGGTAAAGATGCAGTTATAAAATATATTTCTCCATTCTTCTTTATTGTTAGCGTTAAGATTCATAGGCATATTATTTTCCGAAGCAAGTGTACTCCAACTTCTAGAAGGGGTTATACCCACAATGCAAAGAAATAAGCAACATTTTCTTCTATAAGTTGTTATCAGATCGATGCATCACTTTAATTAAATAATCTGCGTTTGCTTACAAATTTCGTAAGCTAATTTGTGGGAGCCCAGACTCAACATGAATTGCGTAATTGGGAGTGTTAGGCGGAAGTCGAAATACTCTTTAAAAAAATATCTTTGGATAACTTCCATCTCTTCCAGCAGTTGGTATCCAAACACTTCATTACCATAACATAAACAACTGTTCACTGTCGTATTGAAAACCTTGAACTTTGATTTTGGGTCGACAAACTTACTTGAAAAAAACTGTGATAATTTGCACCCACTCAAGGGATTTTGTATACCATTTTTATGCCAGAGACACAGTGAGTGAAAGGAGATGTCGGTGTACATTGGTCTTAAATTCTTGAACATTGTAGTGACTGGGAAAGCCAGAGTGTGGAAGAGAGTTCCACATTCGCGTAGTACGGCTAAAAAATGATTCCCTATACTTGAGAGTACGTCCGAAGTTGGGCTCGAGGGTAAACTGATGGGCATTCCTGGAAGCGCGAGTATTACGGGCGAATTGTTTGAGGGGAGGACTGCAACTGGCCATTTAAGTAGAGCAATTTCCGTAAAAGTAGCGATAAAACAAGGAGAGACACGCTACGTTACGACGGTGGTCTAAAGTGGTGAATGCGTCAGTGATCTCTCTATCACCAATCATTCTTACAGCTCTTTTTTGAATTCCATCCAAGAGGCTTAAGTAAGTAGCTGGAGCACCAGCCCGGAGATGTGAATTGTACTCAAGCTTTGGACGGATATAGGTTTTATAGATAATAGCCAGATCAGACGAGGAGAAAAATTTCTTGCACCGTCTTAAGAAACACAAACATCTTGCGGCATTTTTGGCAACATCGCGTATGTGCTCGGACCACATGAGGTGGTCAGTGATGCACATACCGAGAATCTCGAGATGTTCGGTCTCATTGATGCAAGTGCCACTCATGGATAGTGGCAGGGGGGTATATCTCGCTTCAACGATATCAGAGAGCATTGAGTTTTCGACTTGAAAATAGGGGATATGCTTGCCAAACGAAAGCAACTCGGGAACTCTTCTTCGTTAAACATTTTGTTTAGTAATTCCAGAAGTTGCGTTCTTATAGAACTCAATCGGAATTCCATCCAACCCTGAAGCCTTATTATTTTTCATTTTTTTGAGCTAAGCCAAAAGCTCAAACATTGTAATAGGAGAGTCTAGCTTGGTTATTGACACGTTTTGTATGGCAAAGCTTAGAAAATTCTGATCCGGGTCTGGTGTAAGCAGTGTTTCAAAGTATGATGCAAGAGAGTCCATACTAATGTTTAGAGTCGATGACTTGGAGTGCCCTCCCAGAAACCTAACGCTGCACCAAAATGATTTCTGTATTAATTAAGTTGATTAGAAAAAAATGTGGCTGTGGTGTACCACTTCTGCATTTATGATATTTTGGTCCAATTAAAAATAAGAAACAATTTACAACATTTAAGACAAAGTTCATTTAAAAAACAATCAATCGAAATCATAAAATACGTCATCCCCTAACACTGGTGGAGCAATTCAGGTTGTTATAAAATGCGTGATGAACTGGTGGGATGAATTGCAACAATTCAAGAAGGTCCTTTTTCTTTTTTTCAGCTATAGTTGGTTTTTCCAATGCATCTAGTTGCGTTACGGTCATTGACTGTCTCTTTTAAACATTGACTTCGTTAAAGAGGACATCTTCATTGTTGGAATATTTGTAAAAAATTGAATATGGATGGGTCTTATGGAATCTTAGCCACTGAACTTTCAACCACTCAACCTTGGTTTTACTAACCGATATTTTTCTGTTGGTTATATTTTTTTTTCCAGCGATTTGGAAGAGAAGAAATTAGTTGCATTCATTCGTATTATGGTTGTTCTTGAATGGTTGCCTTTTTCGAGCCGTTTTCATTACTTCGAGCCAATTTTGCGGAACGTATATTTCTTTGAAGAATTTTTTATTTTTTTCTATTAGACCAAAATCTTGGTCACATGGTAAATGCGACTGACCAAAAATTTATGATCTATTTCTTCAATAGAAAAGTCCGGTTGAGAAACAACATACTGACAGAACAACGACATCTTTATGTTTCTATTCTGTCCCCCACATTTGTCAGAATACATTACTACTTTTTTGGTAGTTACAAAAAAAGTAACGCAAACAAGATCCAATTTCTTGGGGTCCTCGCGAAGCATCAGACACGTCCCAAACAAACATGAAGGCATCATTTGTCCCCATGTTGTGAATTCCAAAGCAAAAAGTCCATAGCTGTCTTTTGTAGTACACTATTCCAGTACTCAAGACAGGGGTAGGTAATGTTTTCATCAAGTCAAAGGTGATAACAGTGACGTCAGCAGATGATTTTGCCAAAGTCGCATCGTCTTTCAATTCTTGTCTGGCACTGTCTGCTTTTCTTTGGTGTAATTCTTGTTCACGGTGTAGTTCTTGTTTTAACTGTTCACTCTCAGCACATTTAATTTTGTTATGAAAGAGATCACAGTTTTTGCAAGAATCACTGATGGGTGCATGGAATCGAAGGCTAAAACATTCTTTGAACACTTTAATAAACATGAAGGATGAGACAGGTTCTACAGTACTTTCTTTATAAAGGGAATACATTCGTCCAAGGCTCAGATCCGGTGAAAGATATCTCCTATTCTCACTTTTGTGTCTGGTGTAATGCGACTCATACACTGGGAACCGAACTTTTTCACCTCTTCAATCTTATTGTCCGGTGTTTTGTTAGCAGAACTTTGCCGACCTCACTGATCAACAGTTGAAACACTATGAACAGTTTTATGTTTCAACACCCTAGTTACACGGACAAATTTCTTACACACCTGAAACTCAACGCCATCTGTACCCAATAAATGGTAAATGTGTGTTTTTTGTCTTCTTGATGCTTCTGTTCCTGAATAACTTCTGCATTTGTTTGTCACTCTTACTAATGAGAACAGTAATGCATTTTGTTAAAATATGCCAATGCATAAAAACTTCTAAAAATATTTCCTGCTGACGTTCCTCAATTATTTTTAGGTGACATTTTTTGGGACATGGACATTCGCCTGTTTGAGGCGTCTTCGCAGCAACAGTATTATGTCTGTTGTTTGTATATTCCTCGCCTTTTGCTCGTTTTAATTTTAGAATATTTCGCTTCCAAGTCTCTGGCTTTTTAACTCGCTTTCTACTTTTGATAGGAGTTTCATCTGTTTCAGCGGCTGACCCTTGTCTAGGCATACTTGTTTGCGGTTCTGATGTTATTGAATTTGTGGCTAATTCTTGGACTTCTTCTTAATCACCATTGTCTGTTGAAGGTGCAGGGGACGGTAGGTATTCAGAGCCAGATTCTTCAAAATCAATAACTGTTACAACATTGTTATCTGACTTGAAAGGTTACTTTTTGCGGTTAATAATTCAAAATTTAAACTAACCTGAAATAGTATCCTCTTCGTTCATGATAAATGATTATGATTATTTATAATTTTGAATCCAATTTCGTGGTAAACCGTAAATCTCTCAATAAATTTGTACTTGTTTTGACAATGACAGATCAGAATTTTGACGTAAGCTACATACAATCATAGTAGGCCGTAATGCAAAAATGGTGTATTGAACTTACACCACTTTTGCTCTATTATTTTTAGACGTTATGCTCGACTTTTTCAGCTCCATCTACTTTTGAATAGCAAAAGATGGCTTAGACCATTTTTGTATTGATAGTTGGTTGTATACTTACTTACTTAAGGTGGCGCTACAGTCCGTTGTGGACTTGGGCCTCAATCAACAGGCTCCGCCAGCTAGCTCGATCCTTAGCTAGTCGTCTCCAGTTTTGCACTCCGAGTTGATTGAGGTCCTCTTCCACTTGAGTGCGCCACCTGAGTCGCGGTCTTCCTCTCCTCCTACGTCCCTCGGGAATAGTGTCGAAGGCTTTCCGGGCCGGAGCATTGGTGTCCATTCGCTCTAAATAACCGAGCCATCTGAGTCTCTGGACCTTGACCCTTCTGGCTAGGTCCATGTCGTTGTACAACCCGTAAAGTTCGCTGTTGTATCTTCTTCGCCATTCCCCTTCAATGCACACGGGGCCAAAGATAACCCGAAGAACTTTCCTCTCGAAACAGCCTAAGGCACTTTCATCCGATTTTGTCAGGGTCCATGCTTCTGCACCATACAGCAGGACTGGGATGATGAGTGTGTTGTACAGTTTTACCTTAGTTGCTCGAGGGAGGCTTCCCGCTCACAAGAATACAAGATATCGTCTACCCGTATTCTAACATCACAGGAAAAAGACCCAGTCAACAAAAATTGTGGGTTACACCACTTTTGCGCTGATAGCCTCATATATAGGATTGAAGAAATTCAGCGAAGGTTTACACGATTCTGTCTACATTTTCTCTTCTGGTCACAGGGATCTGCACTTGTATGGTATTCTAAAAGACTTCTTTTGATAAATCTTCCATCACTCGAAAATCATCGAAAATTTATCCAATTCTGCTTCATCGCTGGTATTATAAATGGTAAAATATTGACTTCACTTCTTTGCGACTGCAGGTCAAACTATGGTAAAAATTGTCCTTTAAATCAAATTATCTCAATATATAATAAATTATACTTTCTTATTACTGTTGTTAATGACAATTTGAAAACTGTAGAATTCAAAACTATGTTTTATAGAACATTAGATTTATAATTAGATTTAAGATTTTTTTTATGTAACGTTAGTATTTAACGATTTCAAAATAAATAAATATTGTTGTCATTTTTGTTACTCTTTTTTTCTTCAGAAGAAAGGTGGTAATGTAAAAACTATTCCACCGTACAAGCCAATTACTCACGATTCTTCTGGTTCTGATTCTGGTTCATCACCAGAAAAAGAAATTGATTCAACTATTAATGCTACCGCATCTTCTACATCAGCAACAAGTATCAAAATAACGAATGCAATTGGAAGCGTTCCTGCTTCAAGCAGCGGATCAATAGGACTTTCTTCAACCAAGCAAAGAAAATCGTCAATAGGTTCAAAACAATTAACTTTGTCATCTTCTAACACAACCGCGACGACAGTAAGCAATCCGAGTGGATCAAATACCGCTACACCAGCTAACTGTGGCACAAGTTCTAGCGCTGGTCCATCTAGCAGCAATGATTTCGTCTCAGTCAGCGGCGGAACGAATATAAACAACGCAAAATCGAACAACAACAGCGGAAGTTCAAAAGATAAAGAAAAACATAGCAAAAACATTCATAAAATAAACTCAAGCAAAGATAAGGATAAGGAACTGTCTACATCATCTTTATCGTCAACATCGTCGCGGGAGAAAGGAAGTAAATACAAAAACAAAGATGTAACAGAACATGGAAGTAACGGAAGTGTTGTTCCAAGTCTTGGTGGAAGTGCTGTCCAAAATGTAACTAATCTTGGGTCTCGCTCAGGATCAGGAAGTAAGTAATTTTAATATGTATTTGTTTTTGTTACTTAGAAAAAATTACTAGACTCCAAAATACTGAGGGCCTTATAACTTAATAATTAAGCGTTAAAAACGCATTTAGATAGATGCTTGCTTAGATTTTTAAGTCGTGTTTAAATGGGTTATCACTTATAACAAAATTAAATACTTCTTTAGGTCGTTTAAACAGGCGCATTTCACTCTGGATCGTTCCATCGCCGAAATCGACAGTATCATTAAAGGTTTTTTTTTTTTATTTTGTTTAAGATGCACAAAACCTAACACATCACCGCTATTTACGTTTCCGATTGATCTGAACTTTTAAGCCATTCGTAAGTTCCTACTGGTCTTAGACATAGGTTAGGTTAAGGGGCTGACAGTTAATGTCGTTACCGTCACAATTAGATCAATACAGATCCATTGTGATACCCGTGAGTGTTAGGTTAGGTTAGGTTATGAGGGGTGTGCACAGCGTGAACTGTTGCATACACGGGGGCCTATTGGTCCATTGTGATCCCCTATAAAAAATCGATGCTATTCAAAGTTGTCGATGAACGTAGACCGGCTCGTTAACGAACCAGCCTGTGCTATCTATAAATTTCCTCATATTTGCCATTGAGACCTGTGCTAGATCATCCAGTTCTCCAACAAACCTGTTCCCAAAATGACGGAGTCGGTTAGTTTGGAGGTTCGGACAGTCACAGAGCAGGTGTTTAATGGTTTCTATTTCCTCCTCATCCTGACAGCTCCTACAGAAATCGGGTGCAAAAGCTCCTATCTTGTTGGCCATTGTGCCAATGGCGCAATGACCCGTTAGTACACCTATCAGGATTTTAATGTTCCTTTTACTCAGCGATAAAATATACCGAGTTTCCTTTTCATTAATGTTAGGCCATAAACTTCTAGAGATTACGCCTTTGATTAAGGTCTATCTTCCTCTTGAGTACCCCAATCGGGACGAGTGGTCCCTATCTGAATGGTCGCTACTACTTGTATCTGCTTCTGACCCTTTCCTGGCTAGTTCATCTGCTATTTCGTTTCCTTCTATGTTGCTGTGTCCAGAACCCAGCAGAGCTAACCTGGTTAGTGTGCAGATTCTATTTAATTCTTTCCTACAGTTTAAAACTGCCTTCGATCTTATGGTCTCACTGGCTAAGGCTTTGATAGCAGCCTGGCTGTCCACGAAAAAAGTAATCTCCGAGGAGCTTAGCTTTTCATGGTGTGCCGACTTTTCAGCTGCTTTTTCAATGACATAGATCGCGGCCTGAAGATTTTTTTTTTTTCTTTTTGTATTTCATTATTTCATGATACACATATACTCACAAAATTATTTAAACATCTACAGCCAAATTTATAATCAAATCGTAAAGGTTGCTTAACTTTAAGCAACCTTTAAATATGATTTAAGTAGAAAATTCCAATTTATAATTAATTTGAAGATTTAAGCAACGTTAATTAAAGCTCTCTTAACTTAAACGCAAAATTTGTTGTTTAAAGGTTGATTAAAGGTTGGTTAAATGTTGACACTTCTATGATATTGAGAAATTATCTTTTTCTCCGTTGGTTGTTTTAGTTTTTTTTTTTTGTATAAAGATATGCGAGGATAGGAAAGAAAACTCCACGAGGGTTTCAAAAAAAACTTTTAAGACTTTAAAACAATACAAATGCCTTACTGGTGAAATCTAGTCTTTTGAATCAAAATCCCCCCCCCCCCCCCCCCCCACCCCCGCCCTCCCCTAGCTACGACCGACTAACGTATGCAAAGAATGCGACCTGCGTGTTTTTTGCTTAATTTAGTAAGGATTCTAACTTATGAAGTGATAGTACCTCCCCAAGCTATACCATATTGAAGTTTGACTTGAAAAAACCACTTATATACTAATTTCAAAAGAAACTGACAAGCACAATATTGACTGAGATTGAGAAAAATCGCTTCCTAATCACATTAGATAAAACAAAAATTTATATTGAGAATTATGGTCTTTCCAACCTTTTCATTTTGTAATCCAAAACAACATTAGTTATTTGAAAAGAATCCAACTATGCTCAATTAAAAAACATCAGAACGCAAGAAAAATTCGGAATGAAATGATCTGAATCTCTGGTTTAATAAGATACGTCTGGTTAACGGAATCATTTGCATTTTAGGAGAATGATATATAATTGGAATATCTTGCAAACCTTACGCAAAATGTTGAAGAAGACATAAAATTTTGTTTTGTCACTGATGACCAATTTGTGAGCATTTTGAACCAATTAGACGAAGTTACTTCCTGCTCGTTGATTAACATACTAATTATATGGTGCAAATAATCTTTTACCACTCTAGGACAAGGCTGTGTCATCGGAAAAGCTGTAATTGATCCTTTTAATGGTTGCTAGAAATAATGAAATTAACATAAATTAATAAACAAAGATTGGTCCCAATACAGAGCCTTTCGGGGACACCATGTTAGTTGAGACTTTGGAACAGATGAGAAACCTTTACTTATTCTAACTCTTTTGACATTATATTGTGTAGGTATAAGAAACTAACCAGTTATGAATAAAACCTCTGGAAACCCATCATTAATTAATTTTTGGTAGTAATATGATCGTGGTCACCATGTCTCATAAAGCCAGCAGGAATCGAAGATTCATTCATACTTCTTATAAGATTTTCATCTACACAACGTCAATAAAGCATTTACTGGTTGAATACTTCCACTCTCTGTCAAGCCAAACTGGGGTTACTAAAAATTAGTTTTTTCTAAAAAAGTGAGCTATCCTCGATTTAAAACTTTTACAAAAAACTTTTGAAAACACTGATTAAGAGTTTGATATGGGGCGGTAATTGTTAACGTCTCAACATCTCTTTTTTATTGAAATGGTAATGCAATGGCTGTTTTTTCAGTAAAGGCAGGAAACATACCTTTCTCTAAACTCAAATTGAAAATTTAACATAATACGTCTGATATCTGTATAGAAAAATTTGTTAATGTTATTGTGAGAAATATTATCAAATGAAGAGATAGAGTTGCGAATTTCTAAGTGATTTAATAAATAGAATTTACTTCAAACGATGGAAAAAAGGCTCCATAAAAAAAAAGTTTGCTTTGAATTACACTCAAAATGTAAGAAACACTTTCAATTGGTTTAGAAGGGTTATTACACTAACTTCGGTTAATATGCTGTAATAGAACTTGTAATATTAGTAAAAATGTTCATTAATGCAGTGGCTACTGATAAAGGGTCAGTTATGGTCAAAATTTTGTTTATTTAATGAAATATTCAGAGCTACCCTCACTTTTATTTATAATTTCGTTTATAACTTGGCATACTTTTTTTCGAATTTTCCCATATTTTGCATAAATTGTATTTCTATAATTTTGTTTTCAGGCCTTAAATTTCGTAGGATGATTCTTAGTACATTTATGCAAATTATTTTTTCAACTTAATTTTCCGTAATGGGAGAGAAGATATGTTTCCATTAGTTTAGATGTTTATTTTTGTTTATTTTCTTTTTAATTTGTTCTTATGCCCAGTTTTCATAAACCAAACAACTAAAAGTCTTCTAGCAAAATCTTTTTAAAACTATATAAGTACCTTAAAAACTTTTAAGTTCACCAACTTAATTTGGGGAATTTCAGGGAATTTTTGAGAAAAATTGACATTCCTTATGAAAATTTTGTGGTGAGAAAAAATGTAAGGAGAGCGCTTTTTAGTTTTCAAAATATTATGGACACTTTTAAAATTTAATGATCCAAAAATAGGATTTTAGGTTCTAAAAGGGTGTTTAAAAGTTTGTTATTTGGATAAAAAAAGCTTGGTATGGGTAAAACATAAAAATCTCATTTTGTGTTTTTAAAATCTTACTGTTAATATCTAAATGTCGTCTATGATTTTGGGCATTACTGTTTGAATTTAAATGATATTGAAGTTTACAAGAAACAACTCAAAAGCGGAAGAAGGGTTTCAGAGATCCATATACTTCATCCCCAATTCAAAATACATAAAGCAGACTTTAAAGCAGAAAAGTCAATGTTAGTTATTTCTTAAGCCGTTAAGCTGCTTTGTTCTTGATACACAGTGATCAAGTTGAATTTTATATTCAAGTCAAAAGTACTAGTTTTCTTAAGAATATAGACTTATTTTCATATGTGTATGCTAATAAATATATGGTCAAGATCAAGTCTTGAAGTCTAGGACAACAGCGAGTTAGGCTCATTCACCAGACTCTTTAGGCCATAAAAGTCGATATAAGCGACAGGTAATATCCGTTCTGATGTATTTGTTTTAAAATATCATATATTTTTAATTTCAAGCTCAAAATTAGATTTTTGCACTTCTGATTTTCGCAAGAAAGGACACCGAATTCTTCAGAAAGGATTTCCGAACAGAAATTAATCTATACAAACATTTTAATGCATAACTAAACAGCAATATTGCTATTTTAAAATCAAACAGTCAGCAACTGTTCATATTAATGAGTTGACTGTTACATGCGTCGCAGGCATCAAACCATTCATATAAAAAAACTGCAACACCACCCGCAGCAGTATGGGTTATTGCAAGTTGCAAGGTTTCTTACCCAAAACAAATTGAAAACTAATATAGAGAGATCTTGTATACATAGTCAGTGAGTCATTTATGAAAATTCTTTTTTGGTAACCACCATCGCCTTCAACTTCACCGCCGCCTCCAACATTACTGGCATCACCACTGCTGCCACCACCAACGTTGTCGTTTGCAAAAATTCTAGCAGAGAGCTTGAGTTTATCCATTCTTATTTTATTCATAATTTTTAGCTTTGATGAAAGGGAAGCAAACTTAACGACGATAATTTGACCATTTCTTTTATTTTTATTAACATTAGCATTAGGTTTTGTCTTAGTTTTTTTAACATAACAAGACAACATTTCATCAGGTGTAAACGGAACACCAACACCTGTATTAAACAGCTTCATCACTTTCTCCTTTACATTAATATTAGACACATTGGGAACTCCCACAATATCTACACCACACTGCAGGTCTTTTTGTTCCAGTAAATTCACTTTTTCTTCTAAGACATCAACTTTTTTTAAGAGAAATTCATTGCTCTCTTCCAAAGTTTTTATTTTTGAGAGTGCTTTGGTATTAAGATGTTGTAAGTTCATGATTTCAGAATACAAAGTCTCCAAAGTAATTTGATGACTATTAGGCTGAATTGAAAGAGATTTACCGCTGTGATTTTTGTCAACAGTATAAATGGAATTATTATCGTTAGGCAAGGGGTTAGCACGAAGAGGAGGAACACCAGATTCAGTAAGAGAGGGAGGGCAAAGAGCAAATGAACGATTATGCAAAGTCAAACTAGAGCAATTATCACATTTGTAACCGTGCACACTTTTGCTAAATAAGTCAATTTCTGATTTTTCCAAATTTACGCACTTTGCATGATAAGTCCCATTACAAGCGGAACACTGAATGTTTAGATCAGATCTGTTTATTTTCAATTTACAAAACTTGCACTGCATTTTTCTATTTACTCAAATTATTTCTTAACTTCACAAAACTAGATTTGCTCCCAAACACATGTGTCCCCATCAACTAAGGATGAGACTCTACAGTCAGCTGAAAGTTTATACGCCTCTCTGATGTGAGGAGATTTGGCAAAAACAGACTCCGCACCTGTTCCTGATTCATTTTTGAAAAGTCAGTGTAACAAAGGGATACCCTGTTTACTTATAAGCGAGATTAGGATCCAACCCTGTCTTTCTGGTGGTCAAATAGAAAAATTTCCTGTCAAAATCTAGTAGAGGGGGAATGTATTCGGTAGGTTTCCATCAGCTGCTGGAATCATGTCGTATCTTTGTAAGATTGAGCCGTGTCCAAAAGTGTTGTGCTTTCATAATACTCAGTTCTTTAACGATAATGCAGTTTTGGCTGCCGTATTAACACTTTGAGACTCTTCACAGAGCCGGGCGATCCAAGATCATTCCAAAACCATGGTGTGGATACTCTGAGCCATGTTTTCCTAGACAGGCTAGTCTTGTACCTTTATTCAAGGTTCTTGAGATAGCTTGATTTGTCTACTGCTTTCCAAAATACATCAGGAGCCATAGGTGAGAATGGGTCTGACAATCGCTGTGTAAATCCTTTGGATGATTTGCGGGTCGCGTATCACCAACGTGCACCGTAAGGTCCTTTCAATGTGTAGCTCTGGTGGATTCCGTGTTTGTTAAACCCTAGCACTTCAGAGGCGGCATCTCTGATGGCTGCTTGGCAGTGTTGCCACTGGTTCTCTATATTTTGTGCTGGCAGTAAAGGACTTCTGAGGAGATTTTCGGAGACACGATCGGAAAAGGATCTAGTAATCTCTTGCGATTGTAGCCGTTTGACGTCGAATTTCCTCCTAGCATTTTCACGTGTTGGCCTTGATCGGGATATCCGCATTCGTACCTTGGCTACAACAAGGTAGTGCTCCGAGTCGATGTTGGCACAACGGAATGTGTGGACATCTTGCATGCTAGAGAAGTGTTGTGCGTCGATCGCAATGTGATCAATCTGGTTGACGGTTGATTGGTCAGGAGATTTCCATGTTCCCTATCGAGATATGGGAATCGCGCACTTGCTACTATTACGTCTCGCCCCGCAGCGAAGTCGATTAGCCTAAATCCGTTATCGAAGGTGGTGTCGTGTAGGCTATGTCGTCCGATTATTCCACCAAAGATTTCTTCTCTACCCAGCTTAGCATTAAATTCTCCAAGGACGATTTTAATGTCATAGCTAGGGCATTGCTGATAAGTCTTGTCGAGGAGCTCGTAGAACCAGTCTTCGGTGTCTTCATCCTTTTCCTCTGTGGGGGCGTGAGCGCAGATGAGGCTGATGTTGGTGAATTTAGCCTTGATGCGGGTTTAAGTGATGCACTGAGTTGAATCGAGTCCCAACTACAAATCCACATCCAAATAGACGCTGATTTTGTTCCCGGTAGCAGTCGCCGTAGTAAATATCGCAGTTGTTCATTTTACGTAGGTCCGGACTATCCCATCGCTTCTTGGATTGGATGGCAGTTATATCTGCTTTATAGCAGTATCATTTATTTAATCTGAATAATTTCGCATTCCATCAAAAACCTTTTTTTTTTTAATTCTATTCAAACTGATAAGGCCCTGAGTTATTATTTAAAAAAAAAAATATTGGACAAGGTTAATTGACGACAATTTACTTTCAGTGGATATCATATTAAATGCTTCAGATAATATCATCCCAGTTGGTGAAACAACTTCTAATCCTCCAATCGCGACTATGCCCATGAAGAATTCTGGAATGTCTTTGGCAAAAAAAAGGAAGGCCGATTCTAAGACTGGAATATTTACGGACACAAACGATATCAATCAGTAAGAAAAAAACGAGATCATTTTAATTTTTAATACAATATTTTAAATGTTTGTTTTTGTTTTTGTTTTTAGTTCATTTCGTGATATCATTAAAGATGTTTCAGTTACATTAACACCGCTTCCATTGGATAAGTCTTCTGACCTCGGTGAAGTTGAAAAAGCTACCAAGAAGGTAAGATGTTTTATATTTGACAGCAAACATTTAAGATTAAAAATATTATTGGGATACTTACTTAAGGTGGCGCTACAGTCCGTTGTGGACTTGGGCCTCAATCAACAGTCTCCACCAGCTAGCTCGGTCCTTAGCAAATCGTCTCTACAAAGGCAAAGAGTCAATTAAAACTAATTCACAATACATATTAGTCAATTTCTCAGAAAATGTCGCCTCCCGGCTAAACGATTTTTCTTGTCTTATCTCAACCACATATCCACTCCAGGTTTTTGGCACAACGTTGGTGAATCACCCTGTTTTTATTACATTGTAAATGTGTGTATAAAAATAATCCCTAAACTCGAATTTATGCGTGAATAGGTAGTGTCCCATAATTAAATAATTGTACATTACCTACCTGTTGGTCATAAAATTATTGTTCTTCTTGTTGAACATACATATGCAGACATATACATATATTTACGTGTGCAAATGACTAATTGTTTTCCCAAGGATTACTGTTTCCTAAAAATAATTTCTTTTATTACACTGTTTCATTATCGATGTTAAATTAGAATTTCATCGTTATCCGATTTTATATTGGCACTTATCTAGTTGTTTTCTGTGACTGCTTTATTTTATGTAGGTATGTGTTTAAACACCCAAAAATAATCTGACATAATTGGTGAGATTTTATGCACGCGTATATCAGGGATGAAAAATCGTCTTTCAGCATTGTATCGAAATCAAAATAAAAAGTGTATCGAATTGTACTTTTTGATTTGTTAAGTTTTATTGAGGTATAAAAAAAAATGTTTGTTAAGAAATAAATAATATTTTGCTCAAGGATATCTAGCCTACTCTGAACCTCGTTTCGCCCGCAATTTAAGGTCGACATTTGTTGTGAAAAAAAACATGCCTTTAACCGTTCTGAGGGCAAAATAAAGAACTGTGTGTCCGGTGGTGTGGTTCAGGCGTGATTTTCTGATCCCGTACAGATTTTCACACTTATACATGGCCCTGAAAGCCTTGTCTCGCTTGTTATTTATCATCATCGGCCTTGCCAATGAATGATTGGACCTCCTTCAATAAGTTCTTCCATGTGTCCCGATTGTTGGCCGACGCCGTCTACGACATCCTTCAAGTCATCAAGTCTGCTTATACGTGGTAGATTTGATATAGCTCGTGGTTATATCGTCTCTGGAATCATCCTTCCTCACAAACGGGACCAACTATTCTCCGTAAGACTTGTCTCTCGAACGCGGCTGAGTTCAGAGTACTTTTGGCTAAGCACTCAGATATCGGATCCGTAAGTGATTACTGGTAAGACTACTTGAAAGACTTAAGAAGATTCTATTGGCTCTGAGCAGCCGCCCGCATAATTGATTGTTTCCATATTGTTATCGGCTGCTACTACTGACTCAAGATAATTGAAGGATCGCACTTCACTCGAATTCGCTCCTCAACCTTAATAGTTGTTCTCCTGCTTTTGCCAACGTTTTCAACAGTCGGCCCGCCACAAATGGTATCTACTTAGTTTTTCTATCATTTGTATGCATATCCAAGTTTTTTTTTTTTTGCCTGATTGCTCTTGATAAATGAGGATTTTACAGCTTGTGGGTTCCTTCCAAGGTTTTCAATGTCGTCTGCGTGTGTCAATAGTTGGGTGACTTGGTGATGATAGTTGTGCTGGCGATTCTAATTTATGACAAATAACAGAGCGGTGTAAACCGCTATAAATGGGATAAAAAGGAGCCTACCTACGTGATTTTCCGACCCCTAAACTATCACTACCTATGCAATGTTTGACTCTTTTGTTCTATGAAATATTAGGTTATACGGGAACCGTACATTTTATCAGAATAATCGGCCCAATCGAGGTAACCGTCGGAGCGGAATTTTCTCCGATTTCCTCCGAATCGGAGACATTTTGCTTGTCGGAGAACTACCTAGAAGCAAAATTCAGAGGAAATCGGAGAAAATTCCGCTCCGACGTTACCTCGATTGGGCCGAATGTCACATCTTATACCTTCATTTATATTTGTATAAAGTTTCATGATGATCGCTTAAGAAATATTTGCGTGACGTTCCGACACCCTATAGACTTTCATATTTATAGAAAATGCACTTAACTCTCTATGTTGTCTTCAAAAAATCTCAAAACCGAATGAAAAACTGAAAACGGTAAATGGATAACGAAATAAAAATAAATGAGAACGAAAATGAATAAGACAGATGATCTCTATCGCTTACATGTTACGTCGTTACTTACGTCTCATTCAGTGACATTTAAACGTGTTGCCAAGTAGCAATTTTATTGACTTGCAACAAATTAGTGCGTTAAGAAAACGGATACTTGGTGATATGGATCTTGGTAAAAATATTTATGATATAGCAGAATACCTATTACATATTTATTACATGATTGTATTGAATTTAACAAGAGTGTATTTATGTAGATACTTAAGAAGAGCCAAGTGTATCGAAAAAAGTACAATTGTATTGACTTTTGCAACCCAGGCTTAAGATGAACAGTGCACAAAAAACGACAATTTTTTTATTTTAGCAATTTGGCATCACAAGTTGGTGATATGTAAACGAGAGGAGAAAGAAGAGGAACGTCAGTGGGAATTTTTCTCCAGAGAACAGAAAAATCTCCTGCTCAAAGAAGCAAACCAAGAGAATGAAGAAAAGAGATCTGGCATCTGGATAGAGAATGAGATACACAAGCATGGAACATACAAAAGTGGCCATGGTTTTCTTTGATTTAAAATAAAACGAAAACTAAAATCATAGCTAGCTTGGATATTTGTTTAATGAAATGAATTTCGAATGAATTTCTGAATGAATTGTTGAAATATGTTGAACATTCATTGAAAAAGGTATATGGAAGCATTGTTTTTATATCCGCTTATTTTATAAGCGTGAATAATTATCGCCGCTAACTGAGCGGATATAGAAATTTGTTGCTGTTGCATTTTGCTTTGCATGTAAATATTATTTTTTTAAGCGTATATACGCGTGCAAAAAAACACACCTATTGTTCAAGTTATTGCAGAAATAATTATAATTTTTATTATATTAGGGTTGTCTTAGATTTTAAAAAAAACCGCTAAGCTGATTTCGCTCAAAACTTTTTTTTTTTTTTTTTTTTTTTTTTTTTTATAATATGCACGCACTCAAGGGGTTTTTGTTCCCTTTTTATGCCAAAGCACAGTGCGAGCGTTAAGGAAAGTGGGATAGACGGAGAGGGTTAAGGATGAGGTGTCGGTTAACATTGGTCTTGAATTCCTGAATATTGCAGTGCCTGGGGAAGACAGAGTGTGGAAGCGAGTTCCACATTCGCGTAGTACGGCTAAAGAACGATTCTCTGAACATGACCGTGCGTCCGAAGTTAGGCTCGAGGGTGAACTGATGGGCATTCCTGGAGGCGCGGGTATTACGGTTGAATATCTTAAGGGGAGGAATGCAGCTGGCTATTTCACTAGAGCATAAACCATAGAAGTAGCGGTAAAAGAGGGTGAGGCATGAGACGTTACGTCGATGTTCGAGTGACGTAAATGTCTCAACGATGGTATGGTCACCAATCATCTTAAATGCTCTGCTCTGTATACTGTCCAAAAGACTTAAGTACGTTGCTGGAGCACCAGCCCAAACGTGGGAGTTGTACTCAAGTTTTGGACGTATATATGTTTTGTAGATGGTAGCCAGATCAGAAGGGGAGAAAAAATTCTTGCATCGTCTTAAGAAACCTAAACATCTTGCGGCATTTTTGGCGACATCGCATATGTGATCATTCCACAAAAGGTGGTCAGTGATGCACATACCGAGAATCTCGAGATGTTCGGTTTCACTGATGCAAGTGCCACTCATGGACAGTGGCAAGGGGGGTATATCTCGCTTCAACGATACAAGACAGCATTGAGTTTTCGAAGCATTAAACTCTACTCTGTTATTTATTCCCCAGTGTACAATGCTGTTTAAGTCAGAGTTTAATGAGCTTATCATATTTAGCCGTTGCAGTTCCACATCCGAAGAGGAGGGATGTGAGTCTGGGAACGAATATGAAAAGCTAAGGGTACTATCGTCAGCGAAACAATGAATTGGATTAGAAGTTACAGACAAGAGATCATTTATAAAAATGAGGAAGAGGGTCGGAGACAAAACGGAGCCCTGGGGCACACCAGCATTTATATTATGGGTTTCAGACTTGAATCCGTCCAATACAACCTGTATAGAACGATTCGAAAGAAAGTTTCTAATCCAACGAAGGAGGGACTCATCAATACCGAAAGCACGCATTTTCGATAAAAGAGCCTGGTGCCAAACTCTATCAAATGCCTTTGAAATATCGAGTGCAACAATCTTACTTTCTCCAAAACGATGTAAAGATTTGTTCCACTGTTCGGTGAGATAAGCCATCAAATCACCAGTGGACCTGTTGCTGCGAAAGCCGTACTGCCGGTCATTAAGAAGCTTTCGGTCTTCAAGATATTTCTTAAGCTGATAATTTATCAGCGTTTCCATGACCTTAGAAAGAAGGGACGTAAGTGCAATCGGACGATAATTGGAGGGAGAGGAGGATTCGCCTTTTTTGGGTATAGGCTGGACAAATGCTGTTTTCCAACTGCTCGGAACGAGCCCAGAAGAGTAGGATAGATGGAAAAGCTTACGCAAGGGTTTTGCCAGCGTGGAAGAACACCTCTTCAGAACAATAGCGGGGATACCATCCGGACCAGCGGATTTGTGTATGTTGAGATCTTTTAGGACCCTCGCTACAGCACGAGTGCGAAAGAAGATTTGTCCCATGGAATCATTGACGCGCTCAAGAACTGGGGGGTCATGACACTCTGTGGCAGCGAAGAGTTGGAGGCGAACTGCCTAGCAAAAAGGTTAGCTTTCGCGAGAGAGCTAACAACTGGAGTGTCATCATCAACGAGCGTTGGGACCGAGGAAGAAGACGAATTCTTCATATTTTTTACAAATGACCAAAAATTCTTACTGCCTTTGGGACATTGCAGAATTTTTTGCCTTAGTTTTTGGTCAGCTCTTAACAACACAATAAAAAAAAAAAAAATAAATAAATAGAGTGGCACGACAGCTCTTGAAGAGCCAAGGCCTAAGTGGCTTACTCTCATCAACAATTCTCTAGGTGCGTGTGAAGAATTGAGGGGACCTACAATTTTACGCCGATTCCGAACGGCAAAGTTGAGAAGCACTCTTTCATGACAGATTAATACTCTTGGAAGTTTTGTCAGTTCTTAGCAAGAGGCAGTGTCCGTGAAAGATGAAATAAAAACTTTGGGCACGAGTAGGATTCGAACCCACGACGTTCTTAGCAGCCAACGCACCTAACCACTAAGCTACGGACACTACAATACCGCGTCGAATGAGACCAATTTTATGACGATACGATGAGTGGTTCGCGAGATAATCGAGCTGAAAAAACGTAACGCACATACGAAAACACATACACACTAATACACACACACACTAACACACACACACACACACTAACACACACACACACACTAACACACACACACACATACATACACACACACACATACACACACACACACACACACACACATATATATATATATATATATATATATATATATATATATATATATATATATATATATATATATATATATATACACACATATATACACACATTACCGGAAACCTTACATACATTAACAGCAAATAGTGATAGACGCAGATTACGTCGTGTGAATATCTGCTTTCGACTGGTAGAGAAGGACATTTTAAATATTGTTAATCTTTTTACTATATACCTCATGTTCTACCCATTTCCTACCTAGACCTACCTATTACTTTCTTAATACTATATACTATTTTTCTTTGAAATTGACCTATGTAACGAATATTTCTTTATAATAACAATGCTTTACGAACTCCTTATTTCGATTTGTTTCTATTTGATTCGACAAATCTTACATTGATATTAGAGTGTGACGTCCTAACCATTTTCATTTATTCAGCACACAAATCTCCATCAAACCAAATTTAACGAGTTTTTGTACGTTGAGGTTCTTGCTGGCACACAAAATATCCCTCGCTAGCTCAGGAGTGGATTCTTTAACCTCCTCGTTAGCAAAAAAAAAACAAAAAATATGCCCCCTACCTGGTTGTTTCCTCGCTAAACAACCCCTTTAAATACTTCCCTTTTTCCTCGTCCTTCTTACCCCTTGCTAAAGAAGATTCAAATTTCATGTTCAACCTTATTTTTGCATGTATTGCTTTTTAACATTAAATTAATTTCATTTCACTTATATTATGTTAAAATTAAAAGCAATATTTAAGTGTCTTTTAATAATGCAAAACAAAACGAGCATATTGACTTTCGATTTTGATTCATGTATGTGAGTTAAATATGAATGTGCACAGGCACAAAAAGGATATTGGAAGATCCTCAAGGATTTGTACATAAAAATAAAGGAAAACGAACTTGCGAATGATCTCTTTTTCCTTATTTCTTTTTGCGAAGGGGCAATTATAACGGGGCCGTGTCGCTGGGAACCCAGCAAACATTTTGGTGAATATTCAGATTTCCTTCAGTTAATCTGAAGAATATGTATTCGAAAAACATTAAAATATTTGAAATCTAGGCCGTGTGCGAATTAAGTTAAAAATGGGTTAAAACTTGACGTTTGATTAAATTTTGACACTTCGCATTGAATAAAATTTGTTAAAAATTAGACTAGCGGAGCATGTTAAAATATGACAGCAGTGGTTAAAAATTCATCCATTTTTAACCACAGTTCATCCAATTCGCACACGGCCTTAAAAAAAAAATATGTGTCATTAAGAAAAGGTTCATTTATTGTCCACTTAACTGAATATATAAGGGCCTTATTTACATTCGTTTTAATGAAGGAATTTTCAATCATAAATGAGTCGTAAAAAAGATTTATATCCGTGTCACGTTACCCAATGTTTCTGATCCAAATCGAATCATAAATGAATTCATATTCGGATTTTTTCGAAGGGAAATGTTTGCTGGGTAATAGCTTTTTTTTGGTAATCCGGAGTTGGTACACAGAACTGTCACATTCCGGATACCAAATGAACATGCAAAAACATTTTTTTGCTTCTAATGGTTGAATGCCTATGTATTTGAGAAACCTCATATGCAGAATTGCAGATGATATGACATTGATTTTATTTTCTTTGTAAACATGGCGGCGAGTATGTATGTGCGAGTGTGTGCATGTATGCGTGATTCTGTTTTTGATTCCGGCTAGTGATGTCAGACTTTGAAGCGTAAAATCCCACGATGAATATCAAAAAACCCATTTTGTCCCACGCCATTAAACGAAAAAAAAACCATAAACATCCCACAAAGTGTAAAACAAAAATTAAACGTTTGCTTCCTTATAAAAATAGTAAAAACAAATTTTTTTAACAACCAAAGTTAATTTATTTACTAAACAAATAGTTTTCAAAAAAAAGAAAATAATAAAACTTAATATATAACAATAATCAAAGAAAACAGTAATCCTGGGTTATAGACCAGGAGCCCCCATACAAGGAAGTTCCGTCATGGCGCCTACTAAAAAATTTAATAAAATATAAATGATAAAACCAAGAAAAATAAGATTCGCTTGGTGTCGGCGTGAATTTAGTTAGCCGAAAAGGCAGCGCATACCTGTTTCAATGCAGTGAATGACGGTGAAATTTCTCCATCATCACGGATTCCATTTTTGTTTCTTTTATTGCATTCGTCCTTATGTTAGATGTATAAATACCTTGGCTTGCTTACTTTCAAGCTGCCGAATGCATCAAGCGAACAAGCTTTTATTATTAACTAAACTACTGTAGTTCATAAAAAATACAGTAGTTTAGTTAATAATAAAATCCAAAATCCGATGACCAACGAGGTCAAGGAATCTTCGCATTCATGACAAAAAAAAAAAAAATATTTTCGATGGTATCATCACATAGTCGCTAGAATTTTGTAAAATTGAGATTTGAACATCATCCGCTGCTATCGCGGCCGCACATAATATTGATGTGATTTTTAGTTTAGAATTTTATTTTTTGCATTTTTTACCTCACATCTGTGATGAAAAGTGAAAAATCTCATTATTATGTGTAAACCCTTTTTTTTGTACTACGGGGTTCAAGAAAACTCTTTATCCCTTTTTGCCTTTTCTAGACCAAAAAAACCCACAAAAAGGGCTAAAACCCACGATATGGCATCACTGATTCCGACTTCAAATTCGGAATCGTAGTTCTGTTCTATTCAGAACAAGAATTGTCATCTTGTGCCAAGTGTACGAATTCAGAATCGTTTCGAACAGTTGCGGACGACCAAAAAAAAAAAAAAAACGCTATAAATGTCTAATGGGACATAAAAAACAGGAAATTACTTACCCCAAAATTACCGATGCAGTGGCCACTCTCTCGATGAATCTTGATGGTGTTTTTTTTTTTTTTTATAATATGCACACACTCAAGGAGTTTTTATACCCTCATAATATGGCATAATATGCCATAGACACAGTGAGTGCTTTAGGACAGAGGGTATGGTTTGGAGAGGAGGTGCCAGTGTACATTGGTCTTAAATTCCTGAACACTGCATTGATCGGGGAAGACAGAGTGTGGACGAGAGTTCCACATTCGCGTAGTACGGCTAAAGAACGATTCTCTATACTTGAGCGTACGACCGAAGTTGGGCTCGAGTGTAAACTGATGGGCATTCCTGGAAGCGCGGGTATTACGGTTGAATTGTTTAAGGGTTGGAATGCAACTGGCTATTTAACTAGAGCAATTACCGTAGAAGTAACGATAAAACAAAGAGAGACACTGAACGTTACGACGGTGTTCCAATGAGGTGAATGAGTTAGTGATGTCTCTGTCACCAATCATTCTTACTGCTTTTTTTTTTATTCCATCCAAGAGGCTTAAGTATGTAGCTGGAGCACCAGCCCAAAGATGGGAATTGTACTCAAGCAGAACAGACGGCGAGAGAAATTTCTTGCATCGTCTTAAGAAACCCAAACATCTTGCGGCATTTTTGGCGACATCGCGTATATGCTCGGTCCACAAGAGGTCAGTGATGCACATACCGAGAATATCGAGATGTTCGGTCTCATTGATGCAAGTGCAACTCATGGACAGTCAAGGGGGGTATATCTCGCTTCAACGATACAAGACAGCATTGGGTTTCCGAAGCAATAAACTCTACACGGTTTTTAATTCCCCATTGTACAATGCTGTTTAAATCCGAAGAGGAGGGATGTGAATCTGGAAACGAATACGAGAAGCTAAGGGTACTATCGTCAGCGAAATAATTTATTGGATTAGAAGTTACAGACAAGAGATCATTAATAAAAATGAGAAAGAGGGTCGGAGACAAAACGGAGCCCTGGGGCACACCAGCATTTATATTGTGGGTTTCAGACTTGAATCCGTCCAATACAACTTGTATTGAACGGTTCGAAAGAAAGTTTCTAATCCAACGAAGAAGGGATTCATCATCCAGCGTGGAAGAACACCTCTTCAGAATAATAGCGGGGATACCATCCGGACCAGCGGATTTATGTATGTTGAGATCCTTTAAGACTCTCGCCACAGCACGAGTGCGGAAGAAGATTTGTCCCATGGAATCATTGACGCGCTCAAGAACTGGAAGAGTCATGACCCCCTCTGGCATCGAAGAATTGGCGGCGAACTGCCTAGCAAAAAGGTTAGCTTTCGCGAGCGAGCTAACAACTGGAGTGTCATTGTAAGAAGACTCGAACTATCTTGCTTGTTCGTTGACTCAGTTTGTTCAAACTCGTGTTTTTTGTGTAATTAGTCAATTGCTTTTTTCTTTTTATTCAAAACTTACAAACCAAACCTAACCTAACCCATTTCAATTACTGGTAATACCTATTTTCTTCAAATATTAATAATTCTTGTCAAACTAACTGCGATCCTACTCAGCAATTTCATAACATAATTGATCAGTCAGAAGAAATGGGAAGTCTATGTATAAACCTGTTCTGATATAATTCATAACTAAACATATACCTGTAATAGCTATATACAGACCTACATAGCTACCTCCTTTCTGGCAGGACATAGGCATAACATTAATTCATATATCTTCTTTATTTGCTGAAAATGCACTCAGCACGACAAAAAAAAATAATCCGATGAAGTTTAAGTTAAAATAATTAACAGACACATTCTCGTTTGGCCTCTGACTTAACGGTGTGACTCTTATTATTAGAGCAAAGGAAAAACTCATCTCTCTCAATTACCCTCAAATTTCATCCCTTAACATGAAAATGTGTCATACAATACAGTCATAGTCATTTATATGTGTGGGCTTACAAACTTTATTAAATGCACATCTTGCGTCTTTGCAATTTCAATGAATAGTTATATGGTATATTTGTTGTATGTGTGCTGTCTGCTTTCCACTATCAATCAGCGCTGCCGAAACTACTACCAAAGGAGTATTTGTACTCCCTTTGCGTTCAGTGTAATCCCGTACTCCGCTATACTCGAAAACACTCTCCTTGGAAACTTAAAGGAACATTTTAAAATTAAAATATATTAACTACCGGGCTTACATATTTATTTTTATCATTATTTAAGCGAACACAACAAGTCTAGTGGTGTTAAATCGCACGAACGAGGCAGGCGGGCAATAGACTCACGCTTTCTTGTTTTAAGGTAACTCGTTCATCAAACGGCAGCGATTTTTTCGACACTTCGACCTAACCACTGTCTCACTGACACGTCAACGTCTGCATAATAGAGATTTGGAGTGTTTAAATCCAATTGGTTTTGATAAGATAGAAAATCAAGTGCCTAATCTTAATATTTGCGAGTTCGCTATAAGCTCGTGTAAGAAGGGAGCACCCAAAGCCATTGTTCTGGTATTTAGAAGGGCTGGGCACTCACACAAAAAGTGCTGGAGTATTTCTCTCTGAGCCGTATCACTACAGCTACGACCAAGCTTCAAGGCAGTCGGCCAGTGGCCAGTGGCTTGTGCAAATGGCAACTATTCTGCCAATGTCTGACCTAGGTATTTTCAGAAGTTCCTTGTTACGTTTGTGATCGTAAGTGGGCCATATCCGTCTCGGGATATTGCAGATATTGAGATTTTTCCATCTTACGTTAGATTTACAAAAAAAATGATTTGAATGTCCATTTTCATGACTCCTAAGGGAATCCTACTTTCTCAGAGAGGGATATTTGAAGGATTGATCCTGTCCTGGCCAGTTCGTCAGCGATTTCATTACCTTGAATGTCACTGCGCCCTGGTACCCAGACTAAGATTGATTGTTTATACTGTCGTTAAAACTTGTGAGCTCTTGCTTGCAATCTCTAAAGATTCTGGACTTATTCAGGTTGCTGTTTAAAGCCTTGATAGCTTGGCTATTAAGATTGCAACCTTTTTTATAATTCCGTCAGATTTGACTGCTTGTTTTAGAATCCTACATGTTTGTCTAATCGCTAGAACTTCAACTTGAAATACACTACATCTGTCAGGCATTGTGAAGGATTTTTGAATACCCAGTTCTTCAGAGAAGACACCAGACCATCAGTGTAAACTGTGATGTTCAAATCCTTTATAGGGCTATTAACTTTCCAATTTAGGCTTGTTGGAATTTCAACCTTCCAAAACTTAGGGTTGATAACGAGTAGTCTGAGGGTTCTAGTTTTATTTCTTTAGGTAATAGACTTAGAATTTTACTATGACCAAAAGTCTTTGCAGTCCACATACCCGATTCTTTCAGTCTTAAAGCACCACAGAAGACTGTTTTGTGAATGTGAAGGTCAATCTGAAAAAGATTCAGCATGACTGTGAGTGCATAAGCAGGGCAAGATCTAATTGCTCCCGTAGTACCAATGCAGGCAGTTCTTTGAACTCTTTTTAGCTTATCGATGTTATATTTTTTATCTAGGGCAGACCACCAAACAATTGATCCGTATGTCAGAGAATGGGGCGAACTAGAGAAAGGTTACATTCATAAGTTAAATTTAAAGCTGTCAAAACTTGTTTTTTTTTTTCTTCAACCCAATTAAAAAGTGTTCCTTTAAAAAATCATGTTTTGTTTGTGTACTCCCTTCAATAGAACTTGAAATTACTCCTCTGTGAAAATTTGAAACGGCAACTCTGACTATCATCTCTAGATCAAATATCGTTTCGCATCTATACTCTACATGCCCACAATCCACATCGTACATTATGTGTATGTGTGCACTTCTTTTCAATTGTATAACAAAGGCAACAAATTGATTGCCATAAACAGAGATAAAAATAGATAGGAAACTAAGCTGTCAAAAGGATTTTCGTCCAAGCTCAAATTGAAGAGAGGTTTGAGTGTATGGCATTACACAACCGCAAATTGAAGAACGATGAGAGTGTAAGCTCTTGTTCTTCACAAGCAATATATTTCTAATCATTCGCATCGCACTGCTGTCGTTTTTGCTACCATAGTAGTATTTTACTCCTTTTGAGAATTAAAAACTGCTCTACTACCCATAGACGAAATATGCTCTCCAAACTCAGTGAACCAAATATCTTCCATATATTATGAGATAAGACAAAAGACGAAAATATATATTCTCACATCTCTTAGCTCATTTCAATGAGTGAGATAGTTGGCCTAAATACAAGTCATAGTGACCACTTTACCAAAACATTATGTGCCAAACATTTTAAGGCACATTGTAAGTTTCCTAGAACTACTCACCCAATTCGATACCTTAATTACTCCAAAATAAGAAAGAAATTAGCCAGCATTTTCAAACACGCTTTTATGGATCACTTAGGTCTGTATTTGTAGTTTCGTTTTTGATTTTGGATCACTACATCCTTGAACATACACTGAAGATGCAGAAACTAAACTATAAGCATTAATAGAAAGGTAAAAATTGAAAACTAGATTCAATTTTGTAATGAAATAAACTGCCCAAACGAAGTAACCGTCGGAGCAGAAATTTCTCCGATTTCCTCCGTATTTCGCTTCGAGGTAGTTCTCCGACAAGCAAAATGTCTCCGATTCGGAGGAAATGGGAGAAAATTCCGCTCCCACGGTTACCTCGATAGGGCCGAAATATTTAAAATTCAACTGGTGGAATTACTAAAAATAGAACTTTTAAAAAAAAACCTGACCTCTTTACTTAAAAAACCTTTGTCGCAAGACAACATTCAACTTTTTCAAATCTGAAGTGATATTTTCTGTGCTGTACCGTTGTAATTTATAATTAAGGGATAATTTGGGGAAATTTTAAATATGAATTCGTCAGAAAATTTGGAAGTTAGCGAAAAAGAATTGTAGGCATAAACAATTGATTTTGAGCAGTTTTCTTCACTTCTTTCAACTTATGAACCTTTGCAGTTGACAAACTCTAGAAATGAATTGTACAGTCAAAGTGAGGATTGTTTTTTTTTTTTTTTTTTCTTTAACTTACGAAACTTTCAAATCAATTCAGAGTTTGGAATTTGGAAGTAGTAGATATCCACTGGGAAATTCATAACAGTTTGGAGTAGATAATGTTAGAAACATGATGTTTTTTTGCTTTTGGAGACGGTAAAAACAACTGCGAGATAAAATTCTGAATCAAGAAGAAAAGGAAGACAGATACTTCTACATAATAAAGCACCATATTATTATAGTCTCCTCCGGAAAAAGTGTTCTTTAGTGTTATCTAGTTCACAGACCAAAAAGACGATACAGGAATTTTCTTTTGTTTTCGAAGACCCACCAATCAAAGAAATATCTCTTGGAAAAGAAAGTAAAGCCTTAAAAATAAACGCAAAAAATAATTGTGTTCATAATCGTTAGATTTTCAAACTTTTTCTTTCCTTACTCATACTGTCAAGCCCAAGTCTTCATTATTTTTTCTTCACTTTATATGATTACTTTAATATTTATTTAACTAAAAAATAGCTGCCGTATTTATTAGATTTTCTTAAAATGGTTCTCAGAGGTTGTTTAGTTAAGCTTGCTTAAATATTTAATCAGCCTTTAAACAACGTTAATTAAATTTGGATTTATAATCATTTTTTCTTTGATGCTTAACTAAACACGGTTAATGTCAAAAAACTTAAGGGAATTCCAAATCTAGTACAAAAAAATATCTTTAAATTTCACTTTTTGACATTTTTGACAAATTTAATTCAAAAATTTTGTGTTTAAAAAAAAAAAACAAATATGGCTTTTGAAAATTTGTATTTTTGCTTGAACAAATTTTCTTCAAGATCCATTGGGTTGAATCTTGTTTCGTAATTTTTTTTTGTTCGTCTTCTCCTGTAGTTCTTAAATCATTAACAATTCTTCGGTAATATGGGTCCATTTTTTTGACCCACGGCTTTGTTAATATGGTTAGATACAAATCAAAGTGACAGAATATATTATATTTTAATTTGTCAATTTTTTTTAAAATGGCTTTAAACAATCTCTAAACGAGGTGATTGGCGTTTAAGTTAAACAATCGTTAAACAACGTTACTTAAATGTGTAAATTCTTTATAAATACACATTTTGTACTTAAGAGCTATTTAGAAGTTGTTTAAAGTTAAGCAGCCTTTAATATTCTTTTATAAATATGGCTGTAGGTGTTTTACTAAATGCAGAAAACACATAAGACCTAACAGAACATTGAAAGTTTAATGGTCTAACTTTTTTGTCAGTTGAGAAAAACTTTAATGAAGACAATTGAAATCGAAATTTAAGGCTAGATCCTCAAGTTGATATAAACTTCGATTGAATACTATCCGACACAATTTGAGTTTAAGAACTCCTAAAAATTTATATGAAACGATCTGCAAAACACATTGCAAGTGATACTTTTTTTTCCGGAGGCAATTTATCGGGCTACGTTCTACGTACCTATAAGCCGTGTTTTATTGGGAACTCAGCTTAGCTTAGCAATAGGAATTACATGTCAAACAACAACAACCGAAAGCTGAGTAAAAATAAGTTAGGAATTTAAGTTAGGAATTTACACAAGATAAAGTACCGGCTACTCGACGCTAGAGTGAGCAAAATATGTTTTTTTTAAATCTAAATGTTGGCAGAACAAAATGGGATCTTTGAGCTAGTGGTGAGCATAATGGAATGATTTCAATAATCGAAACAAAATTATTCGACTGATTTGAATAATCGAGTGATCATTTGAATTACAAAATGTTTGCTTGAAATTCTTTATTGTAAACACAAAACTTGATAATATGTACTAGTTGTTTATCAATCGAATATAAACAGTAGTCATTCAAGTACTGCTCGCAATAATCATAATTCGATCTTTTTTCATTCGAATTCTAATAAGTAATAATCGATGGATTCCATTTGAATGGTAATAATCGATTATTTTCATTGGAATACTAATAATCGATGACTTTCATTTGAATGCTAATAATCGATTATTCTCATTGGAATACTAATAGTCGTCATTCAAAAACTGCTCGTAGTAATTCGATTTATTTTCAAGAGGATGCTAATAATCGATTATTTTCATTAGAATACTAATAGTCGTCATTCAAAAACTGCTCGTAGAAATTCGAGTTTAACTTTTCAAGAGGATGCTAATAATCGATTATTTTCATTGGAATACTAATAGTCGTCATTCAAAAACTGCTCGTAGTAATTCGATTTATTTTCAAGAGGATGCTAATAATCGATTATTTTCATTGGAATACTAATAGTCGTCATTCAAAAACTGCTCGTAGTAATTCGATTTATTTTCAAGAGGATGCTAATAATCGATTATTTTCATTGGAATACTAATAGTCGTCATTCAAAAACTGCTCGTAGTAATTCGATTTATTTTCAAGAGGATGCTTATAATCGATTATTTTCAATCGAATACTAATAAGTAGCAGTTGTAGCAGTACTAGTAGGTTTAAGAAATCATCCGAATGATTTCACAGTGCATAATCGAATGATATCGAATAGTTTCTTGAATCGATTAAATCGTTCGAATGCGCCCATCACTATCACCATGACATTTTTTTCTCTGACAGGATTTGACAGTTCTTGATTGCAGGGTAACAACTTTTAAATATAAAATAGAAACTCAGTTTAAAGCTGAGTAAAGCGTTTTATTGGAATTCCTATTGCTAAGCTAAGCTGAGTTCCCAATAAAACACGGCTATAGTTAAAAAATTATACTACTCAAATAGAGAAAATACTCCTCACATAAATTCAAAAATACTCCCCATGAAATTTTTGAAACGACAGCACTGATCGTTCGTCATATTTCAGTAACTCACATTTACACGAAAAGAAAATAAAATGGAAGAAAACAAAAATTGCGCTATTTAGGGGTGAGGAAATCAGTTTAGGATCTCCTTTCTCAAATCTCTAACTTCAACTTAGTATGAGAGTGCATTTCAAAACTACATTGAATTGGCGTTGCCATGAAGAAAAAAAAAATGTATATGCGTTCGACATTCTCTGAATACAAATAAAACCATAATTTGCTATCAACTAGGAATGAACAAAGGTTAAAGATTTGTAAAATTTATTGGCGCTAAATATGTCTGAAACGTCATTTTGAGCTAGTATAACACTAAATTCTCTTTCGTACATCGTTTCTTTAATGACGCTGCTCAAAAAAATATAGATTTAACACAGTTTATAATAACAACAATAATGGTTAATGAAAATGGACAGTGGTTATATAAATGACTAGATTGTAATAGTATGTCCAAATATGTATACAATTCATTACATGCACGAAAATCATTTACAGTTCATCTAAATTGCAAAGAGTGGCAACACGAAAATATTTATTAGTGTGCGAGTTACTATGGTAGCTTGTTGATTTCACGCCTTTCTTGTACATGTACACATTGTGAATATTGTGATTCTCTGTCTTTAGTTCTAGATTCCGGTTTCCGGACCTCCGGTAGAATGGAACAAACATTTTTGTTGTCTATATCCTATTCACTATACACATAAATTCAGTTATTCGCCTGACATCGTCGCTGCCGATGCACGAAGTCGCTTCATCGCGTCGTCGTTTTATATCATTTTAACATTCTCCTTTCTTATTTATTTTCTTCTTTTTGTCGGCGTTTTTTTTTTTTTTGTATATTAAATTAGTTAAGCGCTGTCCTATATTTTTGTTTGAATGTGACGTTCTGAATATACCACCTTTTGTTTGTTGCAATGAGTTTCTTCTGGTGCATTGATGATGATGTACAAAATTATAAAATGGACGAGCGTTTGAAAATATTTATTCGTGTTATCCTCGGTTGTTATTAAGTTAAAAAAAAAAATAAATGAAAGAAAAGTGCAGAAAAGCTATTGTTTGACCACTTGTAACTACTGTGATAGAAAGAGAGAAATCTACACTTGCATTTTAATTATTATTAGTGCAACTTTTTCTCGCAAATTTTGTAAGCAGAATTAAGCGTAAATCCTCATTCACAATGGATAGTGATAGCAACATGGAGCCACCTGAGCGTAACAACAACATTGAAGTTTTAGAATATAAGGAACATAGAAAAAACAAGAAGAAAAAGCGCGAAAAACGTGAAAAAGACAAGGAAAGGAGAGCACACCACCATTATCATCATCATGGTTTGTCAACGGCAGCAACTGCAGAAGTTGTAACAACTTCATTGATTACCACAACAACAAAAACAACTGCAACATCATTTCCGCATAATTTAAAAATACGTTTTCTCTTGACGGGGGTAAATTTTACCAAGAATCCTTATATCTATAATTAATTTAATGTGTTTAGATTGAAAAAAAGACTGATTGGCGCAAAATTATTGCCCGCTATTTTAAGAGAATTTTGTGTGATACTAGCTTAAAATGACGTTTCATTTTGTTTTTGTCAAGCGTCTAGCGACGACAAAATTTTGTTTTTGCATTCGGTCTGTTTTCTCAGCCTAAAGTCCCGTGGTTTTATTCGAAATTTATTACGGACTATAATTTTGCGTCATTTACATTTGACATAGAAGAATCCATGCCAGGATTTTATCTTGTTTTGAGTAAGAGTAAGCTCAATACAAATTTTCAAACACACATACACATGTATATTATGTAGTATTTTATTCAAATCAAAATGAATAAAATGCGTCGCGCGACGGCCGGAGGCAAGGAAAATGACAGCTGTCGAAAAATCCGCTCCAAAATTGCTGAAAAATTAGTGAACAGAATACAGTCGCTCGACAAGCTGTCAATCAAAACATCATAAATATTTCCCTTAAGGCCGTGTGTGAATTGCGTTAAAATGTGTATTAAAACTTGACGTTTGGTTAAAACTTGACACTAGCGTGGTGAATAAAATGGGTTAAAATTTATCCTGCGGTGGAGCAGGTCAAATGGGTTAAAATTTTGACGTATTTTTTTTTTTCTCATGAATGATAGAGAAATTTACTTCTATTTTGTTGTTCTGTTCTGTTCTTCTACGTTTTATTTAGTTCTATTTCAAGATATTTCAAGAGCTTAAAATAAAATACTTTAAATTCATCATATTTTAAAATCGAAAAACGAAATAATTGTTTTTTGTTCTGAGTATGATAACAGATGTCGGCAATGAAAACATGTATTGTAGTGTTGCCACACGGAAAAACCAATCATCCAAAACGGGAAATTTTTGTTTGAAGATTTGTTTACTGTTGCTTCAAAATATCATATTACCACTGCAAAATCTTGAAAAATAAATAAAACAAAGTTTGTTTGTTATTTTATGGGCCAATTTATTGACAAGTAATTAAATTTACATTAAAACGCTGTTAGTTAAAACCTCTTTTAACTATTGCCTCCATTAAGATTCCTCAATTAAAATGTTCCTTTTATTCACTCTCCTTTAGTTAAATACTCTGTTTTTAATGGCAACTTTTAATTTGAAAGACTTCTAAAAGAATCCTAGGGATTTTTACGTTTTTTGAAAAATAACGTAAATTAATCGGTCAAAAACAAAATGTTTGGCAGATTCAAAATTTATTTTCCTTTCAAAATGATGAAAACCCGTACTTCGAATTTTACAGAAGCAGAGGAAGATATTCTTTTTAATGCATTCTGCGACATGCATCAGTTATACAAAATAAAAAAACTGATGCATGCACTGGGAACCATCGTTTCATCGCTCCAAATGTGCGCTCTATGACGCTGGCTTTCATTATATATACAAATTTTTCAAATTGTTATCCGGGTTGACAAAAGGAGTCGCCAAAAAACGTGTGTTTCGATAGCCCGAGTCCCCGATGGTTATAAAATTGCCAAAATCGCCTCTGTAATTTTATTTTGAGTTGCGAGTTGTTGAAAATTGTTTGGTCGTGGGATGCACCAGGCCATGTTGGCCGAACACAATGCTTGCACATTAAAAGAATAAAAGCATTTTCTATTCCGATAATTTTCTGCATCCTCACTACCAGAAGATTGAATTTTTACGTGTGTGCAGTCAATTGCACCGATAGTTCGCGGAAATCGCCCAAACTTGTAGAATTGCTTGCTAGCTACAGTCATTTCAGATATAGTTCGGGGCATATACAGGGTGATTCACGAGCGTTGTGCCAAAAAGCTAGAGCGTGTAGGTTGAGCTGAGACAAGAAAAAATCGTATGGGAGGGGGGGGGTCTATTCCCCCCCGTTTAGCCGGGAGGGGCAATTTTCTGAAAAATTTACTTATTTTATAAAAAAAAAAATATTAAAAATCAACGGCTTCGTTTACAACACCGTGTTGTACCTTTTTGAAAGGCCAGAAATATCTTCTTTCATTTTGTTTTTAAATTAAATTGTTTTAACGAATAGTTTAAAAAATATTAATTCTCAAACTCAAAATTAAAAAAAAAAAAAAACTAAAAAATCATTTTTGAACCAAGTTTTTTCAAAATTTTATGTAATTAAGTACTAATTTTGTTTTAAAAATTAAATGCCATTGTTAGTTTTTAGTCGAAAACAGAAAACCGGATGCAAAAATGTCTTCGTTTTTGAGAAATTAAAAAAAAACCAAGACCACTTTTTTCTAAGAAAATCTTTGTTTTTATTTTTACCTATCTCGACTTTTAGTTTTATTAATTTATGAAACATTAACCTTTCTTTTAATATTTGTTCTGTAATTGGAATCTTATGAGGTCCCTATAAAGTAGAAAAGTATTGGATTTTCCCTGGATTAATCATTTTGTTCATTGATAACCACTGAAAACTGATCTGAAATTTTTCTTATTATGCCTGGGGGCCGCGGCCACCTGTCGGTGATGGGTTCTACCTGCTAGGAGCTTAAGATGATTAAACCGCAATTTTTCTTGCTTTTCACTAGCGATATGGGCGATAGATATTTGCAATGATCCAAGAGCGTAAAAACGTAAGGTAATGAGCAATTGAGCCATTGGACGAATATAATGTGACCTTAAAATTATAAAATTTAAAAAAATAACAGCTTTAGTCAGGACTATTTCATTTCATTAACACTTGTCTACCTTTCAAGCGAGTATTCCAAATCGGTTCGAATAATTTCGAGTAGTTTTACCACAGTCGGTTTGGATAAACGAAATTGTACGAGGAAATCTTGGTCATCCCACTTTTCCATATTTATGCTGTCTGCCATTCGATATTGTCTTCATCCAGGTTGAAGCAAATTATACTCGTCCTCATCACTTAAATCCAACAAATATTCCAAACTATTATCCATATTATAATTTCGAACAATTAATAAGTTTGAAATGAAAGCTGCCATTTTTCTCTAATGGAGAGTGAATAAATAGAAACCTTTAGTAAAAGCTCCATTAGCTAATGAAAGCAAGTGTCAAAAAAATCGTTAAAAGAGACTCAATAAAACAATTTTGCGTTTAATTTAAAGTTTCCCTTTTTTAATGTCGATTTTAAAGTTGGCTCTAAGTGACTTTTCATGAAATTTGTTGCTTAAAGTTTGGTTTTGTACACAAAATTATTTTACCTAGAAGAATAAAAACATTTTTTGTTGGAGGAAATTTCTTAAATCATGAGGGAAATTTCTCAGTACTACGCAGGAATGTTGGTTAAAAACATCCCTTTTAACGCAATTCATACAGCAAATGGCTAAATTTGTTCCCTTTTTTAACCAAACGTCAAGTTTTAATACAAATTTTAAAGCAATTCACACACGGCCTAATTTTTTAATACCAACAGTTGAAAATCGATCATCCTAGAATCTATTCACCGGGATACTATATTATCCGTGATGAAAATACTTTACACAAAAAACTGTATTATGTATTAGTAATAAACTCTATTATCCTCATACGAGGAAATTTGTACATGTCATTGGCTACGTTCAATCACCTATCGGATAAGCTATATGAGATACCCGAACACATCTTCTATCAAACCAAGCAGAGAATACACAATACAAACTTATGTAAAAAAAAAACTGCTTCTGTGAAAATTCACATGATGGCACCACCGTAGTTTCTCATCTTGAGACTACTCCCCAAATATTATATACAAAGTAAAAAACCACATCGATAGTCATCTGTTTGTATTTCTTTCAATTTTCTTTTAATTTGGAAGCTGATGAAGTTGGGCGCCAAACAATTCAAGGCAAAAATCATATGTTGATCAGCTGAACACTCGTATACACGAGGTAACGCAAATCCTTCACAAAGAAATTGAATTTATTTCCCGAAGGATTGATTTCTCTCGAATCTCTTTTTGAGACGGATATGTGTAATACTTGTACACGGATTTTACACATGTACTACGAGTTTAACATTTCGATTTCTGAGTTTTCTATTGTTTTGATTTTCATGTACCAACCGATTTTACAGCTGACAACACAACAAAGACATTCAAAAAAGAGATTGATTCGTTTTTGCACATTTTTTAAACGCCAAAATAACATTGAATCTTAGAAGCAATTCTTGGTTGTAAGAAAAGCCACATCGATATCAGATACCTTCGGATTTTTTTTTGACGGAGAATGATTTATGTATTTGCCATTTTTTATCATGGTAAACAACAACAAAAAGCTATTCGATACCTTTTGGTTACGTTATTGAACGCAGCCATTGGGCGGGTTCACTTTTGGCGTTTTTCTTTTTTAACTCTAGGCAGGGTGCGGAGTAGAACCTGAGCTCATCGAGCTCGGTCTGAGCAGAGTAAGTTCAGACCTTTCCGAGTTAATAAAGAAACAAATCTAGGCACGGAACTGTCACACATAAAAAAAAAATTGACAAGCTGACAAAATTTTTTTTGGATTGTCATAATATGACAATAGTTAATTTTTAGTCGAAAACAGAAAACCGGATGCAAAAATGTCTTTCCGCGTTTGAGAAATAAAAAAAAAACCAGAACCACTTTTTTCTAAGAAAATCTTTGTTTTTATTTTTACCTATCACGACTTTTAGTTTTATTAATTTATGAAACATTAACCTTTCTTTTAATATTTGCTCTGTAATTGGAATTTTATGAGGCCTCAATAAAGTAGAAAAGTATTGGATTTTCCCTAGATTAATCATTTTGTTCATTGATAACGACCTGAAATTTTTCTTATTATGCCTGGGGGCCGCGGCCACCTGCCGGTTCTAATTGTTCCGTTGCAAGCACTCTCCATGCTCTAGATTGAAGAGATGAGTTTCTTCTGGTGCATTGATGATGATGTACAAAATTATAAAATGGACGAGCGTTTGAAAATATTTATTCGTGTTATCCTCGGTTGTTATTAAGTTAAAAAAAAAAATAAATGAAAGAAAAGTGCAGAAAAGCTATTGTTTGACCACTTGTAACTACTGTGATAGAAAGAGAGAAATCTACACTTGCATTTTAATTATTATTAGTGCAACTTTTTCTCGCAAATTTTGTAAGCAGAATTAAGCGTAAATCCTCATTCACAATGGATAGTGATAGCAACATGGAGCCACCTGAGCGTAACAACAACATTGAAGTTTTAGAACATAAGGAACATAGAAAAAACAAGAAGAAAAAGCGCGAAAAACGTGAAAAAGACAAGGAAAGGAGAGCACACCATCATTATCATCATCATGGTTTGTCAACGGCAGCAACTGCAGAAGTTGTAACAACTTCATTGATTACCACAACAACAAAAACAACTGCAACATCATTTCCGCATAATTTAAAAATACGTTTTCTCTTGACGGGGGTAAATTTTACCAAGAATCCTTATATCTATAATTAATTTAATGTGTTTAGATTGAAAAAAAAGACGGATTTGCGCAAAATTATTTCCCGCTATTTAAAGAGAATTTACTGTGATACTAGCTTAAAATTACGTTTCATTTTGTTTTTGTCAAGCGTCAAGCGACGACGAAATTTTGTTGTTGCCTTCGGTCTGTTTTCTCAGCCTTAAAGTAAAATTGTCCCGTGGTTTTATTCGAAATTTATTACGGACTATAATTTTGCGTCATTTACATTTGACATAGAAGAATCCATGCCAGGATTTTATCTTGTTTTGAGTAAGAGTAAGCTCAATACAAATTTTCAAACACACATACACATGTAAATTATGTAGTATTTTATTCAAATCAAAATGAATAAATGCGTCGCGCGACGGCCGGCGGCAAGGAAAATGACAGCTGTCGAAAAATCCGCTCCAAAATTGCTGAAAAATTAGTGAACAGAATACAGTCGCTCGACAAGCTGTCAATCAAAACATCATAAATATTTTCCTTAAGGCCGTGTGTGAATTGCGTTAACATGTGTATTAAAACTTGACGTTTGGTTAAAACTTAACACTAGCGTGGTGAATAAAATGGGTTAAAATTTATCCTGCGGTGGAGCAGGTCAAATGGGTTAAAATTTTGACGTGTTTTTTTTTTCTCATGAATGATAGAGAAATTTACTTCTATTTTGTTGTTCTGTTCTGTTCTTCTACGTTTTATTTAGTTCTATTTCAAGAGCTTAAAATAAAATACTTTAAATTCATCATATTTTAAAATCGAAAAACGAAATAATTGTTTTTTGTTCTGAGTATGAAAACAGATGTCGGCAATGAAAACATGTATTGTAGTGTTGCCACACGGAAAAAACAATCATCCAAAAAGGGAAATTTTTGTTTGAAGATTTGCTTACTGTTACTTCAAAATATCATATTACCACTGCAAAATCTTGAAAAATAAATAAAACAAAGTTTGTTTGTTATTTTATGGGCCAATTTATTGACAAGTAATTAAATTTACATTAAAACGCTGTTAGTTAAAACCTCTTTTAACTATTGCCTCCATTAAGATTCCTCAATTAAAATGTTCCTTTTATTCACTCTCCTTTAGTTAAATACTCTGTTTTTAATGGCAACTTTTAATTTGAAAGACTTAAAAGAATCCTAGGGATTTTTACGTTTTTTGAAAAATAACGTAAATTAATCGGTCAAAAACAAAATAATTGGCACATTCAAAATTTATTTTCCTTTCAAAATGATGAAAACCCGTACTTCGAATTTTACAGAAGCAGAGGAAGATATTCTTTTTAATGCATTCTGCGACATGCATCAGTTATACAAAATAAAAAAACTGATGCATGCACTGGGAACCATCGTTTCATCGCTCCAAATGTGCGCTCTATGACGCTGGCTTTCATTATATATACAAATTTTTCAAATTGTTATCCGGGTTGACAAAAGGAGTCGCCAAAAAACGTGTGTTTCGATAGCCCGAGTCCCCGATGGTTATAAAATTGCCAAAATCGCCTCTGTAATTTTATTTTGAGTTGCGAGTTGTTGAAAATTGTTTGGTCGTTGGATGCACCAGGCCATGTGCCGAACACAATGCTTGCACATTAAAAGAATAAAAGCATTTTCTATTCCGATAATTTTCTGCATCCTCACTACCAGAAGATTGAATTTTTACGTGTGTGCACCGATAGTTCGCGGAAATCGCCCAAACTTGTAGAATTGCTTGCTAGCTACAGTCATTTCAGATATAGTTCGGGGCATATACAGGGTGATTCACGAGCGTTGTGCCAAAAAGCTAGAGCGTGTAGGTTGAGCTGAGACAAGAAAAAATCGTATGGGAGGGGGGGGTCTATTCCCCCCCGTTTAGCCGGGAGGGGCAATTTTCTGAAAAATTTACTTATTTTATAAAAAAAAAAGTATTAAAAATCAACGGCTTCGTTTACAACACCGTGTTGTACCTTTTTGAAAGGCCAGAAATATCTTCTTTCATTTTGTTTTTAAATTAAATTGTTTTAACGAATAGTTTAAAAAATATTAATTCTCAAACTCAAAATTAAAAAAAAAAAAAAAAACTAAAAAATCATTTTTGAACCAAGTTTTTTTCAAAATTTTATGTAATTAAGTACTAATTTTGTTTTAAAAATTAAATGCCATTGTTAGTTTTTAGTCGAAAACAGAAAACCGGATGCAAAAATGTCTTTTCGTTTTTGAGAAATTAAAAAAAAACCAAGACCACTTTTTTCTAAGAAAATCTTTGTTTTTATTTTTACCTATCTCGACTTTTAGTTTTATTAATTTATGAAACATTAACCTTTCTTTTAATATTTGTTCTGTAATTGGAATTTTATGAGGTCCCTATAAAGTAGAAAAGTATTGGATTTTCCCTGGATTAATCATTTTGTTCATTGATAACCACTGAAAACTGATCTGAAGTTTTTCTTATTATGCCTGGGGGCCGCGGCCACCTGTCGGTGATGGGTTCTACCTGCTAGGAGCTTAAGATGATTAAACCGCAATTTTTCTTGCTTTTCACTAGCGATATGGGCGATAGATATTTGCAATGATCCAAGAGCGTAAAAACGTAAGGTAATGAGCAATTGAGCCATTGGACGAATGTAATGTGACCTTAAAATTATAAAATTTAAAAAAATAACAGCTTTAGTCAGGACTATTTCATTTCATTAACACTTGTCTACCTTTCAAGCGAGTATTCTAAATCGGTTCGAATAATTTCGAGTAGTTTTACCACAGTCGGTTTGGATAAACGAAATTGTACGAGGAAATCTTGGTCATCCCACTTTTCCATATTTATGCTGTCTGCCATTCGATATTGTCTTCATTCAGGTTGAAGCAAATTATACTCGTCCTCATCACTTAAATCCAACAAATATGCCAAACTATTATCCATATTATAATTTCGAACAATTAATAAGTTTGAAATGAAAGCTGCCATTTTTCTCTAATGGAGAGTGAATAAATAGAAACCTTTAGTAAAAGCTCCATTAGCTAATGAAAGCAAGTGTAAAAAAAATCGTTAAAAGAGACTCAATAAAACAATTTTGCGTTTAATTTAAAATTTCCCTTTTTTAATGTCGATTTTAAAGTTAATGGAGAGTCAATAAATTGGCTCTAAGTGACTTTTCATGAAATTTGTTGCTTAAAGTTTGGTTTTGTACACAAAATTATTTTACCTAGAAGAATAAAAACATTTTTTGTTGGAGGAAATTTCTTAAATCATGAGGGAAATTTCTCAGTACTACGCAGGAATGTTGGTTAAAAACATCCCTTTTAACGCAATTCATACAGCAAATGGCTAAATTTGTTCCCTTTTTTAACCAAACGTCAAGTTTTAATACAAATTTTAAAGCAATTCACACACGGCCTAATTTTTTAATACCAACAGTTGAAAATCGATCATCCTAGAATCTATTCACCGGGATACTATATTATCCGTGATGAAAATACTTTACACAAAAAACTGTATTATGTATTAGTAATAAACTCTATTATCCTCATACGAGGAAATTTGTACATGTCATTGGCTACGTTCAATCACCTATCGGATAAGCTATATGAGATACCCGAACACATCTTCTATCAAACCAAGCAGAGAATACACAATACAAACTTATGTAAAAAAAAAAACTGCTTCTGTGAAAATTCACATGATGGCACCACCGTAGTTTCTCATCTTGAGACTACTCCCCAAATATTATATACAAAGTAAAAAACCACATCGATAGTCATCTGTTTGTATTTCTTTCAATTTTCTTTTAATTTGGAAGCTGATGAAGTTGGGCGCCAAACAATTCAAGGCAAAAATCATATGTTGATCAGCTGAACACTCGTATACACGAGGTAACGCAAATCCTTCACAAAGAAATTGAATTTATTTCCCGAAGGATTGATTTCTCTCGAATCTCTTTTTGAGACGGATATGTGTAATACTTGTACACGGATTTTACACATGTACTACGAGTTTAACATTTCGATTTCTGAGTTTTCTATTGTTTTGATTTTCATGTACCAACCGATTTTACAGCTGACAACACAACAAAGACATTCAAAAAAGAGATTGATTCGTTTTTGCACATTTTTTAAACGCCAAAATAACATTGAATCTTAGAAGCAATTCTTGGTTGTAAGAAAAGCCACATCGATATCAGATACCTTCGGATTTTTTTTTGACGGAGAATGATTTATGTATTTGCCATTTTTTATCCGATACCTTTTGGTTACGTTATTGAACGCAGCCATTGGGCGGGTTCACTTTTGGCGTTTTTCTTTCTCATCGAGCTCGGTCTGAGCAGAGTAAGTTCAGACCTTTCCGAGTTAATAAAGAAACAAATCTAGGCACGGAACTGTCACACATAAAAAAAAAAAAAAATTGACAAGCTGACAAAATTTTTTTTGGATTGTCATAATATGACAATAGTTAATTTTTAGTCGAAAACAGAAAACCGGATGCAAAAATGTCTTTCCGCGTTTGAGAAATAAAAAAAAACCAGAACCACTTTTTTCTAAGAAAATCTTTGTTTTTATTTTTACCTATCACGACTTTTAGTTTTATTAATTTATGAAACATTAACCTTTCTTTTAATATTTGCTCTGTAATTGGAATTTTATGAGGCCTCAATAAAGTAGAAAAGTATTGGATTTTCCCTAGATTAATCATTTTGTTCATTGATAACGACCTGAAATTTTTCTTATTATGCCTGGGGGCCGCGGCCACCTGCCGGTGAAGGGTTCTAATTGTTCCGTTGCAAGCACTCTCCATGCTCTAGATTGAAGAGATGATTCTGGCTTTCCAAAAAAGTACAACACGGTGTTGTAAACGAAGCCGTTGATTTTTAATATTTTTTTTTATAAAATAAGTCAATTTTTCAGAAAATTGCGCCTCCCGGCTAAACGGGGGGGGGGGAATAGACCCTCCCTGCAATACGATTTTTTTTTTGTCTCAACTCAACCTACACGCTCTAGCTTTTTGGCACAACGCTCGTGAATCACCCTGTATATTCTAAACTCAAAATGTCCTCAAAGGGAAATAAAGGGTTTTTCAATAGGGACTCTACAAAAGTTTTCTTAAATAAAACAAAAACAGTTTTGGATATCTATAAAATTCTTTATTCCTGTGGAAGTACATTTGATGCCATTATGTATGGAACTCGATTTCTTTTGCATGGCTACCACGGGCACGCTTGCAGAAGTCCAGACGCTGAACCCAATTTTCGACGATTTTCAAGCATAAATCGACCGATACTGCTGCAATTTCACGTTCGATATTCGTACGAAGTTCATCAATCGTCGCTGGATTGTTGGCATAAACCATAGATTTGACGTAGCCCCACAGGAAATAGTCTAACGGCGTTAAATCGCATGAACGAGGCGGCCAAATCACAGGTCCATTTCTGGAGATAATGCGCTCATCGAACTTCGTTCTCAATAATTCGATTGTTTGGTCTGCTGTGTGACATGTGGCACCATCCTGTTGAAACCACATATCGTCCAAGTCCATATCATCCAATTCATTTCAAAAACAATCGGTTAGCATTGAGCGGTAGCGATTCCCATTCACAGTAACGTACCGGTCTTGATCATCACGGAAGAAGTACGGCCCAATGACACCACCAGCATGTAAACCGCACCAAATAGTGATTTTTTCGGGATGTAATGGTGCCTCGTGAAGCACATGTGGATTGCTGCCTGACCAATAACGCATATTTTGCTTATTGACGAAGCCACCCAGCCAGAAATGAGCCTCATCGCTGAAGATGAGTAGCGCTCTTAAAGTGTTGACCAGTGACTCCGAATTTCGGTAGTAAATTTTAATAATTTTGATTCATTGTTGGATCGTATACCTTTCCATGATAAAATGGCAAACCTTATTTAAGAGAAATGTCAAGAGAACTGGAAAAAATATGGCGTCGTTTGCTGTCCCTATTGGTCTACTTTTGTAGCGTCCCTATTGAAAAACCCTTTATTTAAGAACATTCCCGCCCGAAAAAATCCCATAAATATACGCAGTCTGCCGGTACTAAAAATGGCATTTAATCGTAAATTCTTAGCAACAAAACAAAAAAAAACAGTATTTCTGGAGGTACTTTTTTGTAATATACATTAAAATAAAAAAGTCGTAATTTTTGCTTCGGGATTAAATTATTTTATGATTTCACAAATTGCATTGTGTACATTAAAAGTTCTGTGATTATAATTTCAAGTGAAACCTATACAATGATTTTCGAGGGTTTACATTTGTTTAGAACTATATCCAAAATATATTTTTTTTTTCATCAATTTTAGAAATTTCAAAGGAGTAGAGTACTTACCGATGGTATCAATCTTTTTAATCAAAACGCTTGGGGACACGTCTATTGCTTTTGATTTCTCCTTTCTTTTATGGCATTGGGGACAGTACCTTTCTGTTTCATAGTCGTAACAATTAAAAATTGTTCGATATACCTCAAGTCCTTATCCGATATGTTCAGCGAGTAGACTGCCCTTTTCGCTGTTTAGTTGCAAGTTAGTCTATTTATCAGCAACAAAATACGCCGCTCGTCTCGTGTTCCTAGGTGCTCTGGTTTACGAGATGCTCTCTATCTCGTATTTACAGGGCTAGGTGTACCACCCACCAGGGTTGCCAGGTCCTGAACTAGTTCCATGGCCCAATTTGAAAAAAATTGTAGCCCAAAATCGGAGCCGAAAAATTAGCCCAAATACTAGCCCAATACCAATTAAAAAAAAAAAAAAAACCATTTCTGATAACTTCACAATTTATTTTAATTTGAAGAACAACCAAAATATTTATACAGCATTTTTAATTAAGAAGGGTTAACAAAATTTACACATTAAACATAAACATTTATGTATCGAACAACGAGAGATGGCAACTCTCGGGTTCGATGATTGTAAAGAATTTTAAATATATCGAAAGAGAAGCATTTCGAATTCGAAAAGCTTCGAACAAGCCTAAGAAATCGAAAGAAAGAGTTAGTTAGAATCGGAATGTAGCCATGGAAAGACATGGAAAGAATTATCTATCGGAAAGAATAAAGTGTTTTAAAAGTGGTTTTTTTATATATTTTTTCCACTATAAATTGCTTGTTTTATTTTCTTTTAAATATTCTTCCCTGAGCTACGAAACAATTTAATTAAATATTTAAATTGTTGAAAATCAGTCTTTAAGGGCAATATCCTCATCAGAATCATCGTCGCTGTCATCCTCATGATCATTGTCATTACATTGGTAAATTGTTTGGTTAAATTTACTTATCATTTCATTTGTGGGGGAAAAATGTTTGCAGCAAATATTTTTTAACCGTAGCATCTATACGCAAACGCATAATTGCATCGAGCGATGCTGTAGTTAACCGATTCCTTGGTTTTGTTTTTACACAATTCATGAAAGAAAATGTCCTTTCAACTACAGCATTGCTGACAGGCAAAGTTATAAATTTTATTACAAAATATGCTAAATCCCTGAAAACTAATTCATCGGCAATGTTTTTACGTTAAGAGCCAATTCAGTACAAAATTCTTTCAAATTCGTTGGAAATTTGGAGAGAAAATACGGACTTCAATCAAATAGAGGGAGCTTATTCCACTGTTCTTCCAAACTTTGAATATTTTCCACAGTTTTTTTTTTTTTTTTTTTTTTTTTTTTGGAATTATCTCCAAGGGCAGATCCTTAAAATTTGGACGATTTTCATTAAGGCGTACAGTCGGACTAAAATAGCGAGAGAGAGAGAGAGAGAGAGAGAGAGAGAAAGAGAGAGAGAGAGAAGTGCTTTATTTATACATATGATTTATTTGAATGAAAAAATATCGCCCAAGATTAGATTTGGGCTATTTATAGCCCAATTAGGATTGGGCTGTCATACCAAAATTGTTGTCGGCAATTTTGGAAAAAGATAGCCCAATTTCCGATAAATAGCCCAATCTGGCAAGCCTGCCACCCACCCCCGTGAAGGGTTACGATTCCGACAAATGTAGCTGGCCTATTTCTCAGCAACAAAATAGCAACAAAATATGGAGTTGGATTCAAGACGATAGGTGCTTTCTTTGTCTAGATATATAAGGGGAGATTGTAGCGTAATATTACGTCAGGTCCTCAGCCGTTTCTCGTACACTAAGAGAGGTACAAAATCAATTGTTTCGGAACAAAATAGCAACAAATTCCCAGATGGTTCCCGAGTCCGGCTTATAAAATTCTAGCGTAATATACGTCAAAATATCAAATTTTCACTTGAAAATCGAAAAAAATAAATAAAACAGAGTTTGTTTATTATTTTTAGTGAGCTTTCATGAAATTTATTGCTTAAAGTTTGGTTTTGTACACAAAATTATTTTACGTAGAAGAATTAACACTTTTTTGTTGAGGAAAATTTCTTAAATCATGAGAGATATTTCTTAGTTCTACGCAGAAATGTTGATTAAAAAATCCTTTTTAACGCAATTCACACAGCAAATGCATAAATGTGTTCCCTTTTTTAACCAAACGTCAAGTTTTAATACACATTTTAACGCAATTCACACATGGCCTAAAGATCAAAGCTTCAATACATTCTGTTCATCTCTTTTAAGTTGATCAGTGTTCCATTCAATGCCTATACCACTCTTAATCCACAGGTTGGCTAACATTTTGTCCTGGCTATATACATATGTATGGCTTCGAAGCAGTAGTTTTTTGTATTCTTTCGCTAAACCACCCTTCACGTTCACGTTGGAATAAGTTACTATATATAGCATTTTGCACTTAGTCCATAGAATAAGGGTCAATCCTTCGTTTTGTGTTTATTGATGTGGCTGTTTTAGAACAAATTGTATCCGTTTATCGAAAGAATTGAAATGTTTATAAATGTTTTGATTTTAGTTCTACTACTTTTTGGCTATTTGGGTCATCAAGTAGCCGTTGGGGCCACTTTGGCAGAGCTGGTTCCATTATCAATCGGGTGTTTCGCGAGGTCACAGAACTTTAATAACGCGTTGGCGTTGGCCAAATGAATCTAAATTAAAATCTATACATTATTATTATTATGTCTATCTATGTATACAGGGTGGCTCTATTCATGACTCCATGAAAAAAAAACGCCATTTTATTTCAAATTACAGGAAAAAATGTAAATTCTCCGTAAACTATAATCTCTCTTGACATTTTGTACTACCGTGACCACAGTTTTTCATAAATTTTTGATTTCATATTTTCATCAGAATCCTAAGACGTATAGCAAACTTACTTACGGTGGCGCTACAGTCCAAGTCGGACCAGGGCCTCACCCAATAAACTTCTCAAGACAGCTCGGTCCCTGGCTAGCTGTTTCCAGTTTCGCACGCCAAGTTGGTTCAGGTCCTCTACCACTTGTGTGCTCCACCGGAGTCGCGGTCTTCCTCTTCTGCGACGTCCTTCCGCGTTGGATTCGAAGACTCTACGAGTTGGAGCACTATTATCCATTCGCTCAATATGACCCAACCATCTAAGTCGTTGGACCTTAACTTTTCTGGCTAGGTCAGTGTCGCTGTACAACTCGTACAGTTCTTGGTTGAATCTTCGTCTCCATTCTCCATTAACGCAGACAAGACCAAAAATCAGTCGAAGAATTTTTCTCTCAAAGCAGCCCAAAGCGTTTTCATCAGATGTTGTCATATTCCATGTCTCTGCACCATACATGAGGACCGGGATGATGAGGGTTTTGTAAAGTGTCCCTTTAGTTGCTCGGGAGAGGACTTTACTACTCAATTGCCTTCTAAGTCCAAAGAAGCAGCGATTCGCAAGAGTGATTCTTCGTTTGATTTCAGCGCTGGTGTTGTTGTCTGAGTTGATAGCGGATCCCAGGTAGACAAAGTCCTTAACTACCTCGAAGTTAAATCTGTCTATGTTGACGTTTGCTCCAAGACGTCGATGTTGGTAGTACTTTCTTGTCGAGAGCATTAACTTGGTCTTGCCCTCGTTAACCGCTAGACCCATCTTCCTGGCCTCCGTCTCAAGGCTCACAAACGCTCCACTGACATCACGCTGTGTTCTTCCAATTATGTCAATGTCGTCTGCGTATCCTAGTATCTGGACGGACTTTTGAAAGATTGTGCCTCTGGTGTTGACATTGGAGCTTTGCAGAATCTTTTCAAGAATGATGTTGAAGAAATCGCATGACAACGCATCGCCTTGTCTAAAACCTTTTTTGTTTTTTCCGACCATGATGGAACAGCGTGAATTTTCCATTGTCATCTTACACAGACGGATGAGTTTTTCTGGGATGCCAAAACTAGACATTGCTCTATATAGTTGGTCTCTACAGACGCTGTCATACGCGGCCTTGAAATCGATGAAAAGGTGGTAGGTATCGATTTGAAGTTCCTGGGTCTTATCCAAGATCTGCCGTAGGGTGAATATTTGATCGATGGTGGACTCTCCGGGTCTGAAGCCACACTGATAAGGACCTACCAGGTTTTTAACGAGGGGCTTCAAACGTTCACACAGCACGGCAGACAAGATCTTATAGGCGATGTTAAGGAGACTTATACCTCTGCAGTTGGTGCAGTTCAGGAGATCCCCTTTTTTGAGGATCGGGCATACGATGCTGAGGTTTCATTCATCGGGCATGCTTTCCTCCGACCAAATTTTGTAGATGAGCTGGTGCATGCTCCTAACCAAATCATCTCCAGCTGCTTTGTACAGTTCGGCGGCTATCCCGTCTGCTCCAGCGGCTTTGTTCGACTTTAGTTCAGATATCGCTATCTTCACTTCGTCCATGTCGGGTGGGTGGAATTGTTGGCCTTCTGCACCCAAATTGAATGGTTCTGTATTGCTGACGGAGTTTTGGTCGTCATCGCCATTATACAGCTTGGAAAAGTGGTCTTTCCATATCCTCAGCACTGACTGCGGTTCCACTAATATGTTCCCATGATAGTGTCTACAGGCTTCAGTACACCCCGTATAAGCCCTGGAGGTTTGTTTCATCTTTTTGTAGAACTTTCGTACCTCGTTCCTACTGTGACATCCCTCTATCTCCTCGATCGCGCGCTCCTCATGCTCCCTTTTTTTCTTTCTGAGATGTGTATGCTCCTCTCTCCTTTTCTGCTCGTAGAGCTCACGAGGTGCTCGTGTCCTTCTTTGCAGCGCCGCTTTGTATGTCTCTTGTTGAACTGCATGTGCTCGTCGGCACTCATCGTCAAACCAGGGGTTTCGTTGTGTTGTACACGGCCAGCAGCACTTCAGAGGCAGCATCTCTGATGGCTGCTTGGCAGTGTTGCCACTGGTTCTCTATATTTTGTGCTGGCAGCAAAGGACTTCTGATGAGATTTTCGGAGATACGATCGGAAATGGATCTAGCAATCTCTTGCGATTGTAGCCGTTTGACGTCGAATTTCTTCCTTGTATTTTTGCGTGTTTGCCTTAATCGGGATATCCGCATTCATACCTTGCCTACAACAAGGTAGTGGTCCGAGTCGATGTTGGCACCTCGAATGTGGGGACATCTTACATGCTAAGGAAGTATCGTGCGTCGATCGCAATGTGATTAATCTGGTTGACGGTTGATTGGTCAGGAGATTTCCAGGCTACATAAGTCTAGGTTTTTTTTTATATCGATTGAGGCAGTACGAAGTCTGTCGGGTCAGCTAATATTGTTCTATTAAAACGCTTTCTACTCGGAAAATGAAAAGGAACGAACAAAGCACACATTAATTATTTCAATTATTTAAAAAGCACTGACATTTAAATTTTGAATTTTCACTCATTATTTGACCGTTAGAATTTGAATTTAGTATTACTACTTCGAGTCCCAATCTATCCTTGATTCTAATTTGTAATTGCATTTTAAAGGGTGTTCCTTATATTTGAAATACAGTATTTTGTTCGGAAGATACAGCATTCTAACTTTTTTCCCCGACTTATCATTCTAGCAAAGAACTGAACTAAGTCCTCCAACCCATCAATCTACAGAGTCTAGCATTTCCAACGTAAGCCCTAGACACTCGCAAACAGCGAAGAATCACTCACATTCCGTTAGTTCCGCATCACAGGCACAGAATGTTACATCTATAGATTCAACTATAACTTCCTCCACCACACCCTCACCGCCATCTGGTCCTGCTAAACCGACAAAAGAACGAGAAGAACGTGTACGTTCCTCCTCTCCTTTCACTTCAACGACAAGTAATGTCGCAGGAACTGGTATTACCACTGGAAATTCTGTGGCACCAAGTTTGTATGTATCGGTGCCACTTTCTACAGCCAATGTACCTGGTCTCAATTTACCCACAACAACAACAACAACAACACCAACAACAGGTAATGTCTATTTATAAAAAAGTAATTGCAACTTACCACACTTTCTTTTGTATACAGACCACGCAACACCTTCCCAATCAACTCGTGCAGCTACACAACAACAACCCACCATAATAGAACGTCAATCACCCCGAATAAATCAACAAATAACATCTTCACCGGTGGGTTCAGAAAATGTAAATTTTTCGTCATCTCATTCGTCGCCGGTTAATACAGCCATGGCGCAGAGTGGAAAGTCAACATCTCCCAATATAACAGGCGGAAGCCTCACTGCCTCAACAACAGAGAGTGGCAACTTAAAAATCAGTTACGACAAACAAAGCTCACGTGTGGCCCAGATACAAGAGCAAGAATCTGCACCGGTTCGCAGATCAAGGTTAGTAAACAAATTTGAAGTTATTGAACAAAAATATCTGTATCCTAAAAACCAATCGCATGCTGCTATGTTGTTGTTTTGACTTCAAGGGAATGTTTAAATTTTTCGTTTTTTTTAAGTTAAAATATTTTCGGTTGCTGTGAAATGCTTTCGCGCATGTACCATATCCGATTTCCGATTTATTGGAAAGTTCTTTGAGTTTTTTATTCTCAACATCGATTGCACGATAAACAGTTTGTTATGAATTTAAAGTTTAATTTATACACGGCTTGCGCGAAAAGCGGATTTCTATTAACACACTTGTTTTATTTTTTTTTTCTAATATTGCATTCGTCCCATCTGCCACGTATTCTAAAAACAATATTGAAAAACTGTTCTTTTAAAAATGACGTTTCTAATCAAAACTAAAGACTAATCAATGAAAAGCTAACATTATCATTGGCGGAAATTTATAGTCAGATAAAGTACACTTTAAAATTATTTTAGTCGATACTAAGCTGATACTATAGTTTTTGACAATTATACTTACTTACTTAAGGTGGCGCTACAGTCCGTTGTGGACTTGGGCCTCAATCAACAATCTCCGCCAGCTAGCTCGGTCTCAAGTTTTGCACTCAAAGTTGATTGATGTCCTCTTCCACTTGAGTGCGCCACCTGAGTCGCGGTCTTCCTCTCCTCCTACGTCCCTTGGGAATGGTTAGACTAGGTTATGTTAAAGTGGCTGTGGATACAGAATCCACACACTTAGGCCAAAAGAAAAGGCCCATTGTGATACCACATGAATCTAGAGAATTACTTCTTACTAGTCGAACCATTTTGAGCTTTTTATAAAGCGACGGAGATATTTGATATCCTTATTAGCTAGTTCACTGGGATTATCATAAAAGTACTCTCCCAGATGAAGTTTGCGTCTTAGTGAAGGAGCAGGGCAAGTGCAGAGAAGTTGAGAGATTGTTTCGTCTTCTTCCTCGTCCATACAGCTCCTGCAGAAGTCATTTGAGGCTACACCAAGTCGTGTTGCGTGTCTGCCTATAAGACAGTGTCCCGTAAGGACACCTATAAGGGAGCTAATATGAAGTCTGCTTTGAGATAACAAGTCTCTTGAGCGCTTTAGGTCCAGTGAAGGCCAATGAGTTTTGTGGCTGCTTAGGTTGGTAAATTGTGCCACCTAGAGTTTATCTTTAAGGCTGTTTCTTTTAGCAGAAGTTTACATGTTACTATCGGTATAAGTATCTTCTCCCTTTCAGGTGAAATAGGTATGACGGTTCCATTTTTAGCGAGTTCATCGGCTCTACAATTTCCTGTGATGTCTCTGTGGCCCGGCACCCAACAGAGGTGAATGTTAAATTGCTGCGCCATCTCCATAAGAGACGATCTTGAATCGAGGGCCGTTTGAGATTTGGTTGAGACACCATCAAGAGATTTAATAGCAGCTTGACTGTCAGAGAAGATGCGGATATCCGAAGTTGATATCACGTTTTCTCTTAGCCAGGAGAACCTCTTTGATCGCTAAAATTTCCGCTTGGAAGACGCTACAATGATTAGGGAGGCGGAATGAGATGCTTAGATTAAGCTTTTATGAGTACACACACCTACCAACTCCATCACTTGTCCTGGATCCATCTGTATAAAAATGAATGCTTTTTTCATCCAGATGTTTATTATCTTCCCATTCATCTCTGGATGGAATGGATATGTGGAAGTTTTTACCAAATTAGGGTTTTGGAATTGTGTAGTCTATGTACTTTGGTATAGAACCGAAGAAATTCAAAATGATGGAATGTCCCACATTATTGTTGGTCCATTGAGATGAGGCGTTGAGCCTTATAGCTGTACTCGTTGCCACTTGTTTGCTAAAAATTTCGACGGGTGTCGGATGGAGGAGAGTGTCTAACGCTGCTGAGTAAGTAAGTGGACTTTCTCCAGTGCAGTCCACCATACTGCAACCCCGTACATGAGTATTGGTCGGATGGCCGATGTGTATAGCCAATAGGTTGTGCGAGGTTGAAAACTCCATTTGCTTCCTATGGCTTTCTTGCAAGAGATAAGAGCTACTGTAGCTTTCTTAACTCTTTCCTGAATATTAGGTTTCCAACTTAATTTTTTGTCCAGTATTAGACCAAGATATTTGGCTTCATTGGTAAAAATTAGTGGTACAACTTTTATGGAAGCAGGTACCAATTATTGCGATCTTGTATTTCCGTGTGAAAAGAACGAGGTCTGTTTTTTGGGGTTTAATATTAAGTCCACAGTGATCAGCCCATCTAGTGAGCATACTAAGTGCGTTTTGGAGGAGGTCTCTCAGTGTATTAGGATGTTTTCATGTGACGGCGATAGCAACATCATCGGCATACGCAATCACTCTGTAGCCTTCAATCTCGAGGGATATTAGCAGTTCGTTAACTACTATGTTCCACAGGAGAGGGGACAGAACACCACCTTGCGGAGTGCCTCTGCTGACAGACCTTTTCGTACAAAAATCCCCCATCTTAGAGTTGATGAACCTGCTTTTTAGCAATAGGGAATAGTGTCGAAGGCTTTCCGGGCCGGAGAATTGGTGTCCATCCGCTCTAAATGACCGAGCCATCGGAGTCTCTGGACCTTGACCCTTCTGGCTAGGTCCATGTCGTTGTACAACCCGTAAAGTTCGCTGTTATATCTTCTTCGCCATTCCCCTTCAATGCACACGGGGCCAAAGATGACCCGAAGAACTTTCCTCTCGAAACAGCCTAAGGCACTTTCATCCGATTTTGTCAGGGTCCATGCTTCCGCACCATACAACAGGATTGGGATGATGAGTGTGTTGTACGATTTTACCTTAGTTGCTCGAGAGAGGGCTTTTCCACTCAATTGCTTTCTTAGCCCAAAGAAACAGCGATTAGCAAGAGTTATTCTTCGTATGATCTTGGCGCTGGTGTTATCGCCCGTGTTTATCCTAGGTAGACAAACTCCTCTACTACCTCGAAGTTATGTATATGCGTCTATTGTGACGTTCTGCCCGAGCCGTCGGTGTTGGGTGTCCTTCCTCGAAGACAGCATATACTTCGTTTTTCCCTCATTTACCGCTAAACCCATTTTTGCCGCTTCTGCCTCAATTCTCACAAAGGCGCCATTGACATCACGCTTTGTTCTTCCCATTATATCAATATCATCGGCGTACGCGAGAAGTTGAACAGATTTTTGGAAGATAGTGCCTCTGGTGTTGACGTTGGAGTTCTGCACTATCTTCTCAAGAACGATGTTAAAGAAATCGCATGACAGTGCATCGCCTTGTCTGAATCCTTTTTTGACGTCGAAAGATTCCGTAAGCTCGTTGCCAACCTTGATGGAGCAGCGTGAGTTCTCCATCGTCATTTTGCACAAGCGAACGAGCTTGGCAGGGACGCCAAAACTAGACATAGCTTTGTACAGTTCGTCTCTGTAAATGCTGTCATAAGCGGCCTTAAAATCAATGAAAAGGTGGTGGGTATTGATTTGGAGTTCATAGGTCTTTTCCAGGATCTGCCGCAACGTGAAAATTTGGTCGATGGTTGACTTTCCTGGCCTGAAGCCACATTGATAAGGACCAATCAGATTGTTGACGAAAGGCTTCAGACGTTCACATATTACGGCAGAGAGGATCTTGTAGATGATGTTTAGTAGACTTATTCCTCTATAGTTGGCGCAGTTTAGAGGATCTCCCTTTTTCAGGATCGGGCAAACAATGCTGAGGTTCCATTCATCGGGCATGCATTCCTCTGACCATATCTTACAGATGATTTGGTGCATGCTCCTATCTAAATCGTCGCCTGCTGCTTTGAAAAACTCAGCAGCTAATCCATCTGCTCCAGCGGCTTTGTTGGATTTCAGCCGTGATATTGCGGTTTTCACTTCTTCTAGTTCGGGTTCACGGAATTGTTGGCTATCATCGTGTTATACAGATCTTCATTTTAAAGTAAATTTGTCATACGTTTTTGTTAATCTATATCCAACCCTGATTTACAAATAATTTTACAACTTTCATTTTCGATTTATGAAAAACTACATTTTCTGACATAACCTCTTACTACCCAACGGCAAAGAATTAAAAAATTAAAATTCGAAAGCAATAAGAATCTGAGCTGTCTGTGAACGTGGAGTGAAAACGCTCGATGATAGATTACTAATAATAGCTATCCTTTTGTGTTAAAGACGAATGCAAATCAACTTAATCATTTTTTTTTTCTCAATTTCAATGCACTAAATTTTTGGTTTTGTAAATCGTTCTTAGTTATGGTCTAAACTAAACGTATATCAAATACAGTGTCGAGCAAAAGTCATGGTACCCTAGAAAGATGAGGAAAATTTCGTTTCAAACATTTTGTGTTAATATTATGGTTACCTAATATTTTGTTGGAAAACCTTTAAACCTTTAACCTCTTTTAAATGATTTGGCATAGACCAGTTTGCGTGTGACATCTGACCCTATTAATTCCCATTCTTATACCAGCAGCTCTTTAATGTGGGTTTTACTATTTATGTTGTGTTTTCGAAGTCGTTTCTCTAAGACATCCCATAAATGTTCAATGAGATTATGATCTGGGCTTTGTGGGCGTGTAACTAGCATATGGGGTGTGTTGTAGGCGATCCATAACTTAACATCTGTAGCTGTATGCTAGGATCCCGAATTTCTCCGCTCTTTGTTTTAAATTTTCTTTTAAAATGTTTAAATAAACTTCCTTATTCATGATTCCCTCAATTATTTTTAACTTCCCGACACCACTGGATGACATACACCCCCATACCATCACACCACCGCCACCATGTTTCACAGTTTTAATTGTGTTTTTAGGATTCAGGGCTTCACCTTCTTTTCTCCACACTCTTACGCGTCCGTCTGATCCCAAAATGTTGAATTTCGACTCGTCAGAGAATATAACGTTGTCCCAAAAATCACTTGGCTTATTTTTGTTTAGATTGTCCAGTCTCTTCTTTTTATTCACTTCACTTACTAGTGGTTTTTTACGAGGTGTACACGACTTAAACCCGGACCTTTTAATTGATCTTGCAACTTTTTCTTGCTCATGCTATGTATGCATATGATACGTTATCAACAACGCATGAATAGAGAAATTGCAGTTTGAGTTCCAGGGTCGGATCGACTCACGTCACCGCTAGGGCATAACACTAGCGGCGACGTTGGCTTGAAAAGAAACCTGTTATTCATTTCGGTACTTTCTCTTACATTTTGTCTGTTTTGTTTTTTTTTTTTTTTTTGAATATTGCAATGATGGAAAATTTTAGAGTTGAGTATAGCAATGTTCGTGGGCTGAGAACGAATTTTCTTGCTACGTACATTCATACTGTTACGAACAGGCAGCTGTTTTGGCGCTTAGTGAAACCCAAGTAGGTGAGAATTCCGATCCTACTGAATTCCTTATTCATGGGTATAGCTTAGTGCCATTATTCTACCTCCACCATGGTCTCGCCGTTTACATTAGGAATGATGTCGCTTACCAATTCCTGCCACAATATGGACGCTGCTCCAACCCTGTTTTCAATTTTATATGGTTTAAGTTCACCATAAATAAGCACATAATTCACTATTGTTTTCTTTATCGAAGCCCAAATTTGGACAGGGCTTCAACTTCTCGTGAATTTGACGCTCTGTCTGACTCCATCCAAAGAATTGTATCCCTGTATCCTCACACTGAAATCGTTATTACGGGCGATTTCAATGTACACAATTCTTCGTGGCTTCTCCATTCGGGCCAGACAACACCCGAAGGAATGTGTGCTGAGATCTTTGCTGAGTTTAACCACCTAACTCATCTTGTCACCGAGCCCACTCGAATATCGGATATTAATGGCCAAACGGAAAATACTCTTGACTTGTTTCTTACGTCTGACCCTGATAAATGCACTATTAGTGTATTAACGCCTCTAGGCAGATCAGATCATAGTATTATATCTGCAAATTTCTCGTGTCAAGCTAATCCAGTTAGAGAAAGAGCTCCGAAGAGAACCGTGTGGCAATACGAGGAAGCCAACTGGGACGGTCTCAACAACTTTTTCCGGATCTTTAACTGGTCACTATGCTTCCTCGATAGTGACGTAGACTCCAGCGCAGATATGATTACTAATATGATTATTTGGGAAAGAAAACTTTTATCCCGAATAGGGTTAAAAGCATCAAACCCAAGGAAAAATCATGGTTTGATTCAAGTTGTACAGAGGTTATCAGGGAAAAAGAAGTAAAGTTCCGGTGTTTTAGAGCCAACCCAACTGAGGAAAACCGGAACAAGTTTAAACAAGCCAGGAAGGCCTGCAATGCCCATATTCGTCGGACAAAATTTTTGCATGACCAAAAATTAAGGCAAAAAATACTGCAATGTCCCAAAGGCAGTAAGAATTTTTGTTCATTTGTAAAAAATATGAAGAATTCTTCTTCTTCCTCGGTCCCACGCTTGTTACAATGACACTCCAGTTGTTAGCTCGCTCGCGAAAGCGAACGTTTTTGCTAGGCAGTTCGTCACCAACTCTTCGCTGCCAGAGAGTGTCATGACTCCTCCAGTTCTTGAGCGCGTCAATGATTCCATGGGACAAATCTTCTTCCGCACTCGTGCTGTGGCGAGAGTCTTAAAGGATCTCAACATACATAAATCCGCTGGTCCGGATGGTATCCCCGCTATTATTCTGAAGAGGAGTTCTTCCACGCTGGCAAAACCCTTGCGTAAGCTTATCCATCTATCCTATTCTTCTGGGCTCGTTCCGAGCAGTTGGAAAACAGCATTTGTCCAGCCTATTCCAAAAAAAAGGCGAATCGTCTTCTCCCTCCAATTATCGTCCGATTGCACTTACGTCCCTTCTTTCTAAGGTCATGGAAACGCTGATAAACTATCAGCTCAAGAAATATCTCGAAGACCGAAAGCTTCTTAATGATCGGCAGTACGGCTTTCGCAACAGTCCACTGGTGATTGATGGTTATCTCACCGAACAGTGGAACAAATCCTTACATCGTTTTGGAGAAAGTAAGATTGTTGCACTTGATATTTCAAAGCATTTGAAAAAGTCTGGCATCTTGCTCTTTTATCGAAAATGCGTGCCTTCGGTATCGATGAATCCCTTCTTCGTTGGATTAGAAACTTTCTTTCGAACCGTTCAATACAAGTTGTATTGGACGGATTCAAGTCTGAAACCCACAATATAAATGCTGGTGTGCCCCAGGGCTCCGTTTTGTCTCCGACCCTCTTTCTCATTTTTATTAATGATCTCTTGTCTGTAACTTCTAATCCAATTCATTGTTTCGCTGACGATAGTACCCTTAGCTTCTCATATTCGTTTCCAGATTCACATCCCTCCTCTTCGGATGTGGAACTGCAACGGCAAAATTTGATAAGTTCATTAAACTCTGACTTGAACAGCATTGTCCAATGGGGAATTAAAAGAGTTTAATGCTTCGAAAACCCAATGCTGTCTTGTATCGTTGAAGCGAGATATACCCCCTTGCCACTGTCCATGAGTGGCACTTGCATCAAAGAGACCGAACATCTCGAGATTCTCGGTATGTGCATCACTGACCACCTCTTGTGGTCCGAGCACATACGCGATGTCGCCAAAAATACCGCAAGATGTTTGGGTTTCTTAAGACGATGCAAGAAATTTTTCTCCCCGTCTGATCTGGCTGTTATCTATAAGACTTATATCCGTCCAAAGCTTGAGTACAATTCCCATCTTTGGGCTGGTGCTCCAGTAACTTACTTAAGCCTCTTGGATGGTATACAAAGAAGAGCCGTGAGAATGATCGGTGATAGAGACATCACTGATTCATTCACGCCTTTAGACCACCGTCGTAACGTTTCGTGTCTCTCTCTGTTTTATCGTTACTTCTACGGTAAGTGCTCTAGAGAAATAGCCAGTTGCATTCCACCCCTTAAACAATTCAACCGTAATACCCGCGCTTCCAGGAATGCCCATCAGTTTACACTCGAGCCCAACTTCGGTCGTACGCTCAAGTATAGAGAATCGTTCTTTAGCCGTACTACGCGAATGTGGAACTCTCTTCCACACTCTGTTTTTCCCGATCATTGCAATGTTCAGGAATTTAAAACCAATGTACACCGGCACCTCCTCTCTAACGCCTTCCTTCTTTCCTAAAGCACTCACTGTGTCTATGGCATAATAAGGGTATAAAAACCCCTTGAGTGTGTGCTCATTATAAAAAAAAAAAAATTTCAATGATTTCCGAATAACTTTTACCTTGATCATGGCAGTTAATTATTAATTGACGCTCATTTAATGTTAATTCTTTCCGAACCATATCTTTTTTTTCTTGTTTTAACACAAAATTTCTTTCGCTTTAACCCGCAAGACCTATCGCTTTGTACTGATTGACAACGACACATGTTCTATTTCAAGCTCCATGCAAAAACAAAAGAAAACTAACGGGACCGTACACAATTTTAACAGTTAAAACTGGTAAAAGGCAGAAGTACCTAGACTTTTGCACTGCTTTTTTCATGGCCTGCCTTGTTGCTTTATTTTTTTCTTGAGAATAGACTATTTTTTTTAATTTTTGTTGTTGGTAAGAAAATAGTTAAGGGTTTCCCATAATGACCAACATGATAAATGAAAAAGAAGTTTTTCTTTTTTTTTTTTTTTTTTCATATTTTGTTATAAGAATGCCTTATGCTCGACACTGTATATAAGTTATCATGACAGCATACAAATTATATATTTTCTTTTTTAACCTTCATTACATGCTTACCGCACTGATGATTATATTTAATTCCATGATTTTATATTGAAATCAAACCTTAATTGCACTTCCTCGATAATTATTCTGTTAAGATCGAGGTCTGGAGAACATAACAATTTAATGCCAACCAAAGCACGTTTTGGTAAAAAACGATCGACGAACTCTACAAATTCCCAATTGGCAAAATCATCATCGTCATCATCGCTTGCAGTTGGTTCATCTGAACATAAACCACAAACTCAGCACCAACAAAAGTTAATACCTACGGGCTCACAGATTAGTAATACGCCAGATAATTTAACCGAGAATGTCCAAAAATCGTTACCAACTTCCCCGGTGTCGGTGGCAGCAGCAGCACCACCACCACCGCCGCCGCCACCAACAATATCATCTTTTGAGATTGTTGATAGCAATATTTCTGAAGTCAACTCTTCTAATCTTAATAACACAATCAGCAACAATTTCAGCAAATATACCAAAAACAATACGAATAAAAGTAGTAAAAAAGATAACTGTAACAATAACGCAATCAACTTGACATCGTCCTCTCCTTCAACCCCCACAACTTCACCGCCACCAGTATCGTCGACACCTTCGCCAATAGCCACTCCCTCTTTTTTGCCTTCAGCTGCATCTACGGTTAAGTTCAATTCGAATGCATCAAACACGACACAGAGCACAAGTTCTTCATCTAAAAGTAATAATAGTAGTAGTGAAGGCGTTAACAACACTATGCCATCACTTAACAATAGTTGTACAAACAGATGTAGTCCTATAACGCCACCGCCACCACCATCGGCACCATTGACCCCAACCCCTCTTGTTGCTACTTCATCAGCTGGCTCAAGTGTTCCAGCTTCTAAGACACTGAATAAAAAACTCTTACGAGCTCAGCAATCACACTTTTTACAACAGCAACAACAAATAGCAGCTATACAACAACAACAACAACAACAGCAGCAGCATGCTGTAACGAAAACAACTGACGAGACAAGTTCCACATCCTCTCCCTCTTCTCTTCAATTAATTGATGACTCAAACACTAACATCCCTCCACCTCCAACCATTTCTAGAACACCAGACAGTGGAATCTTCTCATCGTCGTTAAATAATGTCAGTGGCAATTCCCAAAGTTCAATATCGACAGCACCAATTCCTTCATCAAATGGCGGCCTAAAATTCAGCTATGAGCCTCAATCAGCAGCAGTTCCTACAACCGCTATACCAGCGAATATAGATACAATTCTAGCAAATAATAGCGCGTTTAAAGATTCTCCCCCAAGTTCACCTGCTTCTGAAACAGGATCGGCTAGGAAACGTGGAAGGAAAACAAATGAAATGAAAGATGTTAAAGTTTTCCATAATGGATGTGCTGTCTCAACACCAGTAACTACTCCCATACCTGTATCAACAACAAATGTACCCATGCACGCCACTCATATGCTGGGCAATCAATTAAATCCAGCTAGTAGTGTAGCCCAAAAACTTACAGATCAGCTACACATGGAAATGCAGGATCATAGCGTGTATATTGAATCACAACCACCACAGTTCGTGGGTGTACCATTCCCATCGAAACCCGTTAATAATGTGAGTTAATAAAATCGTAACAAAAAAACAAATATGTATATATATAATTTCAATCTTTGTTTTAGGTTCGAAACCCAACTATCACGCCAAGTAGTGCAAATTCACTGGCGTCCATGTTCGGAGGCGGTGGTGGAGGGTATGCACCTCAATCTTTGGAACAATTACTGGAAAGGCAATGGGAGCAGGGCTCACAATTTTTGATGGAACAAGCGCAGCATTTTGATAGTAAGTATGTTTTATTATTCTTTATAGTCCTCCCGTAGTAAGATAGTGTCCGTGGATGTACGAGTGTACGCATGGGTTCGAATCCTACTCGTGCCACCTTCCATATGCCACGTGCGAATAACTGACAAAACTTCAAACAGCATCAATCTGTCACTTTTTTATTTAGTCTTTGAGGAAGACCTTACTTACTTACTTACTTATGGTGGCGCTACAGTCCAGGTCGGACCAGGGCCTCACCCAACAAACTCCTCCAGCCAGCTCGGTCCCTGGCTAGCTGTCTCCAGTTTCGCACGCCAAGTTCAGGTCCTCTACCACCTGTGTGCGCCACCGGAGTCGCGGTCTTCCTCTTCTGCGACGTCCTTCAGGGTTGGATTCGAAGACTCTACCGGCCGGAGCATTATTTTCCATTCGCTCAACATGACCCAACCATCTAAGTCGTTGGACCTTTACTTTTCTGGCTAGGTCAGTGTCGCTGTACATCTATTACAAATCTTGGTTGAATCTTCGTCTCCATTCTCCATCACCAAAAATCACTCGTAGAATTTTTCTCTCAAAGCAGCTCAAAGCGTTTTCATCAGATGTTGTCATTGTCATTTGTCTTTGGTTTTGTAGAGTGTCACTTTAGTTGCACGGGAGAGGACTTTACTACTCAATTGCCTTCTCAGTCCAAAGAAGCAGCGATTGACAAGAGTGATTCTTCGTCTGATTTCTGCGCTGGTGTTGTTGTCTGAGTTGATAGCGGATCCCAGGTAGACAAAGTCCTTAATTACCTCGAAGTTAAATCTGTCTATGTTGACATTTGCTCCAAGACGTCGATGTTGGTAGTAGTCCTTTCTTGTCGACAGCATTAACATGGTCTTGCCCTGGTTAACCGCTAGACCCATCTTCCTGGCCTCCGTCTCAAGGCTCACACACGCTCCACTGACATCACGCTGTGTTCTTCCAATTATGTCAATGTCGTCTGCGTATCCTACTAGCTGGACGGACTTTTGAAAGATTGTGCATCAGGTGTTGACATCGGAGCTTTGCACAATCTTTTCAAGAATGATGTTGAAGAAATCGCAAGACAACGCAGCGCCTTGTCTAAAACCTTTTTTGACGTCAATAGCATCCGACCATGATGGAACAGCGTGAATTTTCCATCGTCATCCTACACAGACGGATGAGTTTTTCTGGGATGCCAAAACTAGACATTGCTCTATATAGTTGGTCTCTATAGACGCTGTATACGCGGCCTTGAAATCGATGAAAAGGTGGTAGGTATCGATTTGAAGTTCCTGGGTCTTCTCCAAGATCTGCCGTAGGGTGAATATTTGATCGATGGTGAACTTTCCGGGTCTGAAGCCACACTGATAAGGACCTATCAGGTTGTTGACGAAGGGCTTCAAACGTTCACACAGCACGGCAGACAAGAACTTATAGGCGATGTTAAGGAGACTTATACCTCTGTAGTTGGTGCAGTTCAAGTGATCTCCTTTTTTGAGGATCGAGCATACGATGCTGAGGTTCCATTCATTGAGCTGGTGCATACTCCTAACCAAATCATCTGCAGCTTCTTTGTACAATTCGGCGGCTAGCCCGTCTGCTCCAGCGGCTTTGTTGGACTTTAGTTTAGATATCGCTATCTTCACTTCGTCCATGTCGGGTGGGTGGAATTGTTGATCGGGATATCCGCCTTCGTACCTTGTCTACAACAAGGTAGTGGTCCGAGTCTATGTTGGCACCTCTGAATGTGCGGACATCTTGCATGCTAGAGAAGTGTCGTGCGTCGATCGCAATGTGATCAATCTGGTTGAAGGTTGATTGGTCAGGAGATTTCCATGTTCCCTTGTGGATGTCGAGATGTGGGAATCGCGTACTTGCTACCATTACGTCTTGCCCCGCAGCGAAGTCGATTAGCCTAAATCCGTTATCGGAGGTGGTGTCGTGTAGGCTATGTCGTCCGATTATTCCACCAAAGATTTCTTCTCTACCCAGCTTAGCATTAAAATCTCCAAGGACGATTTTAATGTCATAGCTTGGGCATTGCAGAAGAGGCTTATGTTGGTGAATTAAGCCTTTATACGGATTGTAGTTATGCGCTCATTCACTGAGTTGAAACTCAAGACCTTCCTCCTGAGTCGAGTCCCAACTACAAATCCACATCCAAATAGACGCTGATTTTGTTCCCGGTAGCAGTCGCCGTAGTAAATATCGCAGTTGTTCATTTTACGTAGGCCCGGACCATCCCATCGGCAGTTATATCTGCTTTATAGCAGCCAAGGGCTTCCGCTAGTTGTTCGGCTGCACGTGGCCTGTTAAGGGACCATTCCACGTGCAAACCCGATATTCTTTGTCCTTAAATCGTTTGCGTGGGTCGTCATCATTAATTCCGTCCGTATCCGAGGCTTGTTGGTGGTTCGGAACTATAGTTTCTTTATGTGGCCGGGCAGTCACCCCGACGCACGAAAGATATTATTTTTAATAAAGAGGTCAATCGGAAGAAGGTCCATGATGACGTTTAGTGCATCCGTTGGACAGGGCCCGATTGCCCCTGATATCCCTACGCAAGCATTCCTCTGCACCTTTGTTACTTTGTTTACTATGTTAGCTTTGCTGAGAGCAGGCCACCAAACAATGGAACCATAAACAAGTATCGGTCTTACAACCGCTGTGTATGTCCATTTTATCATTTTTGACTGGACTCCCCACTTTTCGCCGAATAATTTCTTTTTTTGAGAAATTGTCATTTGTCTTTGAAAAAGTATAAAAACCTGATTTTTGCAAAGAAAAATGTTATTTTTTTTTATTTATTTATCAGCACAAATATACAGCACCTAACTATTTTTTTTTTTTTTTTTAAATATTTTACTGACTGTTATATTTTTTAGTTGCATCACTGCTCTCTTGTCTGCATCAGCTTCAAACAGAAAATGTTCGTCTTGAAGAACATGTCAACAATTTAATAGCGAGACGCGATCATTTGCTAGCAGTGAATGCTCGCTTGGCGATACCACTGAATGCCAACGTTCCCCAGAGCCAAGGTAAGTAACCTGCTGCTTAACAATCATCATATTCTTTCATTCACACATAATATCTAAGCAGTAAAGTAAATAAAAACCATCGTTCCATAAATTCTGTAATTAAAATTGTCTTTGAAATCACATTATAGTTTTTATTCTCTCAGCTTATGTTTATGTATTCACATCTTACATATATATATATATTTTTTTTTTTTTTGTTCACGAACGAATCTGTATAAATTAAAATTATGTACATTAAATGTTCAAATTTAAACACATTTTTGTTAAAAGAACAACAATGCTTTCCCACCTTATTAATACAATAAACTTGAATTTACTAGTGTTTGCTTGTTTATTTCTCTAATTTCAAAATTTTGCTTGTATAATTTAGTTATAATACTAAAAAAAAAAAACTGTAAAGTGTTTTAATAAAAAGTTTTATTCAAACCAATATTTGGCTCACTTTTTTTTCAAAATATTCATATTCTACACAAACAAATCTGGGGCCGAATTACCGCTCCAGTGAACGAGTGAGTGAGTCCCATCAGTAATTGAACGAACGAGCAAATATTTTGGGATGATGGAATTCGTTAGATCACGTATCGGTTGAGAATTCAAAATTGTAGTAGTTTTTATCGAGTCTCGATTATTGTGAAGGAATTTTGAGAGGTTTGACAAAAAAAAAAAAAAAAAAAACTTGTAGTAGGAGAGCCGGCTGCTCAATCCCACTCTACATGTCGTCCCGAAACGAAATGTTGAAAAACCATTTCTTGGTGTCTGGGATAACTCTAAACTGCCGACTTGCCTGATTTTATGTGGTGCGATATCATTTTACTTAACTTATGAAAATGCAAAAATCGACAAAAATATGTTGCATAACGTCCCGGGATAAAATTTACAGTTTTGGAAAGCTTTTTAACTGCCAATTCCAAAAACATGGACTTGTCACCCCGTATTTAGTGCAAAGACCATGGCAAGTCGCTTTGAATGACGCGATATCCGTGGAATATATGTCACATCGCTTCCCGACTTGAAATTTTTCTAGAATGTTTACCTCAATGTTTTTAGGCTAATGGCGTGAACTTGGCAGCGCTAATCTGGTGCAAATCTAAACTTGCCAGCATTCAAAGTTAGCGCGAGTTATGGAGCTAAGCGAGGTCATCGTCAAACCAAAAGTTAACGATGACACCGCAGAGCTCCAATTCACCAAAACCAGCCGGTTCTGAATTTTTCATTTCATGGGAACGGAAATTGCATGAGTCGAATTACATTCAATTTCCATTGCCACGAAAAGTGCTGAATGTGTTTAAAGTATAGTTAATAATTTCTTTTAATACAATAAAGGAGGTTCATTAGTTGTTTGACCATCGAAGTACTCAGTTATTTTATTTCGGAGATGGAAGACTTTTCGCCACGGTTTCACTTTTCCTCGATTAAAAAAAGACGCTGTAAAATCTGACCCAGTGAACGCATGAAATGCTGGAAGGGCTGATGGATGCTAATTCCGTGCATTTTATGCATACTTGGTCGTAACTACGACTCGTTTTCCGTGTTTTTGGAGACGTCATCCAAACTGACATTCCAGGCACTTTACTTAAATTTCCCAGTAAAGTGATTAGAATATCAGTGTCCGAGGCTTTTACGACAACCTTCGAATTGGATGCCAATTTGGAAATGTGATACATAACCCTTGTATCTGCCTCTTCATGCTGGCATTCGTAGTTACTCTCTTTCTGTTTAATTCCACGGTGATTTGAAACGGAGAACGGAAAACATTGTTCATCAATTGTTGTGAACACTTTCTTGTCACTTAAAATTGGAGCCATTTCATCATTCGCCCAGTGAGTAGCTACAAAATGTACTAAAGACTCTTTGAAGCGAACATTTTTTAATTTGGACGAGGTTGAAGCGGACCTTGTATGGCAAATTGAACGTCAACTTCATTGCGACTCTATCTTTCAACATCTTTTATTGAAGGCTGGAAGTACCGATCGAAAATAAGATGAATTTCTTTTGAATAAGTGCTGCAAATTTTTTGCAAAATGGACTCCGCTACTTTTCCCAATGTTTGATAAAGGGTGGTTCCAAGCTGATACAAAAAGTAAAACCCGTCAATCACATCTACATCGGCACGAAGTGGGCACACCGCCTTGACGCGAGATCGTAAAAGGTGGCCTAGCAAGGATTTTTCAGTCTTATGAATATCTTCGTAATAGTGGAATAAAGCTGGAGGCACCGGAGCAAGAGAAAAAGTGAGGCAAACCAATAGCTATCCCCAAAAGTCTACCAAAGATATCTCTCTCCATTTTGAGCCGTTTTGCCTCTACCAATACTTCCAAATTTCTTCTTCACACACTGAGATGCAAAATTTATAATCTTATTCCGTTTGATAGGGTATTCGAAGCCAGGTTTTGTGTTAACATTTTCCATGAAAATTAATTCATTATTTTTTCTCAGAGACACAATGTCCAGGAGAAACTCCGCCACTTCTGTCGAAGCTGCTTTAGCTATAGAGATGTTGAAGAGGACGTCCTTGTCAAGGTTAGGCGCAAATGGATTTATCGAGTCATTAACGACAGAGATTATGCTTGCAAGATGATTTTGTTCTTTTTTAATGCGGCTTTTTTGTAATGAGTATGAGGTATCATCACCGTTAGTAAGCCCAACCTTTCGAAATACATGAGATATCACCTTAGTTCTCTTTGTGTGACTCACAGCCCATCGTTGTTCTGCTGATATTGGGTTTGTAAAGTGAGATATACCAGCCAGAGTATTTGCTGCATCAGCGTTTATTGTTTGCTCAAGAGTAAGGTCTACTGGATCTTAACTCATCACACATTATTTCGTTTTTCTCGTTATTTGCGCGCTAACTTTGAATGCTGGCAAAGTGGCAAGTTTAGATTTGCACCAGATTAGCGCTGGCAAGTTCACGCCATTAGCTTAAAAACATTGATGTAAACATTCTAGAAAAATTTCATGTTGGGACGCGATGTGACGTATTTTCCACGAATATCGTGTCATTCAAAGCGACTTGCCACGGTCTTTGTACCAAATATACGGGGTGACAAGTCCATGTTTTTGGAATTGGCAGTTAAAAAGCTTTCCAAAACTGTAAATTTTATCCCGGGACGTTATGCAACATATTTTTGTCGATTTTTGCATTTTCATAAGTTAAGTAAAATGATATCGCACCACATAAAATCAGGCAAGTCGGCAGTTTAGAGTTATCCCAGACACCAACAAATGGTTTTTCAACATTTCGTTCCGGGACGACATGTAGAGTGGGATCGAGCAGTCGTCTTTTTTACATTTTTTTTTTTTTTAATGTAAAAACAGTTGAACTGTTAACAAAAGACGAGATTAGTGAAGCTTTGGAAAAGAAAATCTTGACCTTAATAAATTATTGACAGACAATTTCATAATAAAATAACTCGAAGAAAAAATGTTTTTCTTAGCAAGTTGCTCCCATCAGTGAGCTATTTATGTGTCGAATGAAATTCAGTTGGATAACTGAGGAGAGAATTGAAAATGTTTGTACTAGAAACAAAGAATTCCAAACACACACAAGTCAGTAACATATTATTCAATAACGTATGCCGTAATTCGGCCCCAGATGTTTAGTTAAAATGTATTTTTATTTTTTGTTTATTTCATCGAAAAAATCTGCAATTTTTCTGTGGTTATTGGCTAACTTACTTATTTTTTTTATTTTTATTTTGGTTAATGATATCTAACTGATTTCTTTTTGGTGTTGGTGTTGAAGATTCAATTTACATTCAATAAAGTAGGCAAATGTTAGCATTTTAATTTGCAGAAATATTGAGACTGAACTGAAAGTTGAATAACAGAACTCATGTTCTGTAACTTAGGTGATAACTTATCGCAGTGATAAAAATGAAACACAAAATTTTAACTTACGTTCACTGAGGTAGTTCAACGCTCGAAAGTCGAGCCATCACCATCGGCGGCGTCCTTGGTGATGATTTGCAAAATTTTAAGCTCCACAGGGTTCAACTCCCTCGGTGCCTCACCCAGTCCACCGCCTCCTGTTTTGTTTATGAAAGCTTGCTGTTGAGTAGCGATAATTTGAAATTTGTTTCGATTCCTAGCGTTTATCACTTTTTTCTTGCGAGTGATAAGTTACAGAATATGGGTCCAGGCAACATTGTTAAAACCTTGGAATGACAATCACAGTAAAACATAATGTCAATGAAATTTGGTGGGTCTTATTTTTGGAGTAGTGGGAACCTTACTTTCTCGCTCCAATCTGGCTATTGATTGCTGTAGCAATAGGAATTTCGTGGCGTTTGCTCAACGGGACCAGTTGTTCATCGAGTACAGACAGCTTCAGTGTACTCGACAGTTCGTTGTCCTATGATGTTTGTTGGGCATCAGCATAGGCGTCGTCAGTGACATCTATTTCCTCAGTTGCGAATACTGTGGGGTCGTATAGCAGGGCCAGCAGCCAAAAATGCTCAGGTTGCCGTACATCTGTTTTAGCCAGGACAAAGTAATAGGTATAGACACGTGTAAAAATAAGTAGTTCCTCAGAAGAACTCGATCGACGTTGGTGATGAGTCACAAATTTGTAAAACAAAACAAATTGTCACCTCGAATTACTCGAGCACTAACAGTTTGATTTACACAGGATAAGGTTTCGGAAATTCGATACTTGAGTTTTTCGTTGTTTTTTTTTTGTATAGGTCTTGGCTAGGTTTTGACATTTGATAATCAAATGTCAAAACATTTTGTATAGTGCCATCTTGAGACCTATCTGAAAGCAATTTTTTTTTTACATGAGTTTCTATGGTGAAAAACTGTTTTCTTCTGGGGCTCAAGATGGCGTTTGAGAGGTTTCGATATTTGATATTCGAATGAACGAAAATCAGTTTAAAACAGTATATGTAAAGCGTTTTATTGGAATTCTGATTACTGATCTAACCATTATTCATTGTTTACAAAATATGAGACAAAATCCTGAACATCTTTTTGACTATTTTCGAATGCAAGTAAGATCTTTTGATGAGTTGGCGGTTAAAGTTTCACCAAAAATCAAAATCAAGTATCAAGAAACCAGTATCAAAATCATCCATCTTTTTCCCCTTCAATTTGATAAAAATTTGCGATAAAAAAACGCATGTGTGCACTGCTCAATAGAAAACAATGTACTACAAGCAACAAATGCGATTTTTTGTTTTATTGGGAACTTAGGTTAGCCCTTACTTACTTTGGTGGCGCTAGAGTCCAGGTCGGACCAGGGCCTCAACCAACAAACTTCTCCAGCCAGCTCGGTCCCTGGCTAGCTTTCTCGAGTTTTGCACGCTAAGTTGGTTCAGGTCCTCTACCACCTGTGTGCTCCACCGGAACCGCGGTCTTCCTCTTCTGCGACGTCCGTCCGGGTTGGATTCGAAGACTCTACCGGCCGGAGCATTATGAGGACCGGGATGATGAGGGTTTTGTAGAGTGTCACTTTAATTGCACGGGAGAGGACTTTACTACTCAATTGCCTTCTAAGTCCAAAGGAGCAGCGATTGGCAAGAGTGATTCTTCGTTTGATTTCAGCTCTGGTGTTGTTGTCTGAGTTGATAGCGGATACCAGGTAGACAAAGTCCTTAACGACCTTGAAGTTAAATCTGTCATTGTTGACGTTTGCTCCAAGACGTCGATGTTGGTAGTAGTCCTTTCTTGTCGACAGCATTAACTTGGTCTTGCCGTCGTTAACCGCTAGACCCATCTTCCTGGCCTCCGTCTCAAGGCTCACAAACACTCCACTGACATCACGCTGTGTTCTTCCAATTATGTCAATGTAGTCTGCGTATCCTAGTAGCTGGACGGACTTTTGAAAGATTGTGCCTCTGGTGTTGACATTGGAGCTTTGCACAATCTTTTCAAGAATGATGTTGAAGAAATCGCATGACAACGCATCGCCTTGTCTAAAAGCTTTTTTGACATCAAAAGCGTCCGTTAGGTTTTTTCCGACCATGATGGAACAGCGTGAATTTTCAATTGTCATCTGACACAGACGGATGAGTTTTTCTTGGATGCCAAAACTAGACATTGCTCTATATAGTTGGTCTCTATAGACGCTGTCATACGCGGCCTTGAAATCGATGAAAAGGTGGTAGGTATCGATTTGAAGTTCCTGGGTCTTCTCCAAGATCTGCCGTAGGGTGAATATTTGATCGATGGTGGACTTTCCGGGTCTGAAGCCACACTGATAAGGACCTATCAGGTTGTTGACGAATGGCTTCAAACGTTCACACAGCACGGCAGACAAGATCTTATAGGCGATGTTAAGGAGACTTATACCTCTGTAGTTGGTGCAGTTCAGGGATCTCCTTTTTTGAGGATCGGGCATACGATGCTGAGGTTCCATTCATCGGGCATGCTTTCCTCCGACCAAATTTTGCAGATGAGCTGGTGCATGCTCCTAACCAAATCATCTCCAGCTGCTTTGTACAGTTCGGCGGCTATCCCGTCTGCTCCAGCGGCTTTGTTCGACTTTAGTTTAGATATCGCTATCTTCACTTCGTCCATGTCGGGTGGGTGGAATTGTTGGGCTTCTGCACCCAAATTGAATGGTTCTGTATTGCTGACGGAGTTTTGGTCGTCATCGCCATTATACAGCTTGGAAAAGTGGTCTTTCCATATCCTCAGCACTGACTGCGGTTCTACTACGATGTTCCCATGATGGTCTCTACAGGCTTCAGTTCGGGTGTATAAGCCCTGGAGGTTTGTTTCACCTTTTTGTAGAACTTTCGAACCTCGTTCCTGTTGTGACATCCCTCTATCTCCTCGATCGCGCGCTTCTCCTGCTCCCTTTTTTTCTTTCTAAAATGTTTATGCTCCTCCCTCCTTTTCTGCTCGTAGAGCTCATAAGCTGCTTGTGTCTTTCTTTGCAGCGCCGCTTTGTATACCTCTTGTTTGGCTGCATGTGCTCGCCGGCATTCATCGTCAAACCAGGGGTTTCGTTGTGGTGGCCGTGTAAACCCTAGCACTTCAGAGGCGGCATCTCTGATGGCTGCTTGGCAGTGTTGCCACTGGTTCTCTATATTTTGTGCTGGCAGCAAAGGACTTCTGAGGAGATTTTCGGAGACACGATCGGAAAAGGATCTAGCAATCTCTTGCGATTGTAGCCGTTTGACGTCGAATTTCCTCCTAGCATTTTTGCATGTTGGCCTTGATCGGGATATCCGCATTCGTATCTTGGCTTTACATGGAATGTGCGGACATCTTGCATGCTAGAGAAGTGTCGTGCGTCGATCGCAATGTGATCAATCTGGTTGACGGTTGATTGGTCAGGAGATTTCCATGTTCCCTTGTGGATATCGAGATGTGGGAATCGCGTACTTGCTACCATTACGTCTCGCCCCGCAGCGAACTCGATTAGCCTAAATCCGTTATCGGATATGGTGTCGTGTAGGCTATGTCGTCTGATTATTCCACCAAAGATTTCTTCTCTACCCAGCTTAGCATTAAAATCTCCAAGGACGATTTTAATGTCATAGCTAGGGCATTGCTCATAGGTCTTGTCGAGGAGCTCGTAGAACCTGTCTTTGGTGTCTTCATCCTTTTCTCTGTGGGGGCGTGAGCGCAGATGAGGCTGATGTTGGTGAATTTAGCCTTGATACGGATTGTAGTGATGCACTCATTCACTGAGTTGAAACTCAAGACCTTCCTCCTGAGTCGAGTCCCAACTACAAATCCACATCCAAATAGACGCTGATTTTGTTCCCGGTAGCAGTCGCCGAAGTAAATATCGCAGTTGTTCATTTTACGTAGGCCCGGACCATTCCATCGCATTTCTTGGATGGCAGTTATATCTGCTTTATAGCAGTCAAGGGCTTCCGCTAGTTGTTCGGCTGCACGTGGCCTGTTAAGGGACCTAACATTCCACGTGCAAACCCGAAATTCGTTGTCCTTAAATCGTTTGCGTGGGTCGTCATCATTAATTCCGTCCGTATCCGAGGCTTGTTGGTGGTTCGGAACTATAGTTTCTTTATGTGGCCGGGCAGTCACCCCGACACACGACCCCCAACCTGGAGGGCCAGGTCTTTAGTTTAACTCTAAGACGAAGAGCCGGCCAAACCGCTCCTTATAGGCCTGGGCTGCGAATATGTCGTAGTAGCCCTATAAGGTGTTCACTTAGTAGTTCATCCTGGAATAGTAGACACCACCGTTGATTCCATCTTGGGAGTTCTTCCGCTGCCGCCTGTTGAAAAGGAGGCATGACTTAGTTGAGTCATATCTCCTCCCCCTCTCTCCCTCTCTCTCTTTGCTGCCGTCAACAACTTCCCACTGGGGCTGGAACCCAATCTTCGGTTGAAGGTACTGGGCACGCGATATTCACCACGGGGAGGTGGAGAGTAGGAGTTGATAGACAGAGGTTTTAGCGGACGCTTGTTGTGTCCACTTGAATGCACATGTCTACCCTTCGATTATCACTGGTGATGTTAATTGTGTTTTTCGATAACGTACTGTATGAATATTCGAACAAAAACGGATAATGAATCCTCATTTATTATTTAAAGAATCCTCAAAAACCAAATCGCATTAGGTTGCATCATTTTACATATTTTTTTTTATTTTCTTCAGTTTCATTAGAATAAAGATATTCATTGGATAGATATGTACAATTTCTCAGTTAAAATCATTAATTTATGAAATAATATTCTTCGTGTTAAACACAAAAGAAAAAAAGAACACAATATTTAAATTCTAGTTAACCCCAATAACATTCATCAAAATGGGCCAACGCAAACCGAAGTTGCTGTTAGTACTGTTGGTGCCACAACAATTTCCTCCACTCCCCTAACAAGTAGTGCAAACACGACCTCATCTACACAGAACTCAACTACTTTAAGCCGAAATCAGCGATTAAATGTTGTACCAACATCGGCAGTAGAAAATGGAACTGATTTTCGACAATCCTCGGCACAACAATCAGTCTCGGTTACAGGAGGTTCAACAACCGTATCTGCGCCAGTTTTAACCCAATCGTCAACCAACATAAGCTCGAGGTAAGTCCTTTTTCCATGAGTCATGTTTCTCTTCGAAATGTCAAATTGTTGTTTTTGTATAAATATTTTTTTCCTGGTTCCTGGTTTATCCTTGGAATATAAAATCAGGCTCTCTTCATCTGCTCCCACAAATTTTTCCACTGCAAGTACCTCCTCATCGGTCTCTCACAGTAGTAATCATCAGCATCAGTCACACCAGCACCAGCAACAACAACTTCCATCTTTGGCACAGCAAAGCACAATGCCTTCATCCGCTAGCAATGTTTCTCTATTGACATCTACAAATAGGCAAAATCAACAGCAATCTCAAACTCAATCGCACCACCCACATCAACAGTCCCACCACCTGTCACACCAAACTCACCATGCTCAGCAACATGCACACAATCAGCTTCAACATCAAGCGCTTCAACAACAGCATCAACAACATCAACAATCTCTTCATTCGCAACACCAGCACACTCAGCATCAGTCTCACCAGTTAGTGCAGCACTCTCACAACCATCTGCATCCTTCGTCTACTGCCCCCTCCACTGCCACTCCGCACCACATTCAATTGCAACACCATCAAATGACAATGACCTCCAGTGCCTCCGGTTTAAGTGGCAGTAGTGGTTCAAGTCGGACAATTAATAATGGTTCCGGAATTGCAGTCAATCAAACGCTATCCGGGAGGCCAGTTCATAGTGAAAACTCAGGCTATCATCCAGTATATAGTCATCAGGTATAAGTAGTTCAATTTCAATCAAACTGTCTTCTTTGTCTCTTGCTTGATCTTTAATATACATATATACACATAAAACCTCTTTTTCGTTGGTTCTTTTCAGTCACAACTAAGAAGAGATGAAAGCCAAGGAAAGGCCAGCTGAAAATCATTCCGGGAAAAGAAACAACACTTGAAAGCAACATCGCTATTTGGAAATTCATATGACCGAACCAAGCCTAATAAGACCATGAATAGAAAAAACAACGATACTGAAAACCATAAACATTCACAGATGTTAGCGACAAATAATGACAAAAATGAAAGCAACGATCTTTCTTCAACTTCATCATCATCGGATGATGAAAATGTCACCACTATGGGATCCTCACTTCTAACATCAATGCTCACAAAAATGAATGACGATATCAATCTTTTGCAAGTGCAAAATTTCTTGAATTGTTTTGATGAAAAAGACAATCGTCAAAATTCATCCCATAACGCGGATCTTATGAAAACTTTCAAAAACAAAATCACGTCTCAAAGTAATCATAGGGTTCGAAATAACCTGAGTCAAACACAAAACGTACAGCGTAATTTGGTGAATTCACGAGATAGAAGCGGGAACTTTATGAATTTAGCAAAGCCCTCATCATCATTTGTAGTTCGACCGAAAAAGTTTACCATATCTACCAAATTTTTACGCAAATCACGTAGTAAGCTACGAATTGCAAGTAGTGGAAGCCAAAGTAGCGATGTAATGTTATTGACAGTACCAAGTGTCATGATGACGGATTCATCAATTGTTAATGGAAATCCAATCGTTTCAATAGAAACCACTGTAAATGTCAGCTCGGTTGATGATTCCAATGCCAAATTTAAAGACTTTTCTATCGATTCCTTATTGAATAAATGAATACGCAAGATGGACTGCTAAACGGTGCAAATGGCAACTTTTTTTTATTAAAGCAATAATACCTTTTTTTGCGTTGTTTTATATGACAGTATAATTGGTTGTAATCTTGTAATGTAATTTTAAAAATAACCAGACATCTTATTTTGATTGATATTGAAAGGAGCCCGTTTGTCAATTAAAACAATTTACACTTTATTTTAATTATTAACTTAATTCTTTGCTTCACGTATTAACGTCTTAACTCTTCAGCGATTCACATACACTTGACTATATGGTTCCTCCATGATCCGGTTATACCAAGATTCTAAACTACCTACGTTTTACCCTCAAAATACCTCAAACCTTTTTTTCTTGTACGCACATACTCTTGCAGTAAACTTGCTTTATTATGTAGGGCCAATTGTATCATTATTAACAATAAAGCATACTTTACAACCTAACCTGCTCCCTTAGCTTGTAGGCATATGTCATTTGTGACAGAAGCTTTCCCATCTTGTTATAAACATTGAATAAGAAGTACAGGGAAGGGGTTCTTTATGAAACAAGAATTGGATGCATTTTTCTAAGTGTGTGAGTTTCACAAACACAAACGCATTACAACAGGGCTGGTCTGCAGTTGAATAGTTAATCTCAGGGGGCCAAGCGAAATTTGATTAAATCAAGATTTTCATCGATTTTGCTTCAACTTTTTTTTTCAATCTCAATCTTTTTGTAGGAGCATGTGTTTTAACACTAAAAGATGCACTGCCGGTTTTTAATTTTTAATTTTTATTGTTCAGTACAATGTCTTGATGTTTCATCCGTAATTCATCACGATTTTTTACGGCCTATTTGTAATAAACCAACAAATAAAAACGTTTCGAAACACGATGGTAGGAACTATTCAAAACAAACCGTGCACACTATGGAAACTCAAGAATTGCAGCGCCTTCCATCCCGAACAGAACTAATACACCCTGAACTCTACTGAACAAACACAGTCAAAGTTTGACAGAACATACCCTAAAAATTGACTAGCACTACCTAAAATGACCTCATCAGACTTTTTTGTTGCTTCACTTACGTACACTGTACATGTAGCTAAACACCGCTTCCGTATCTTCTTATTCAATGGTTATAACTGATCAGTGGTTACTTCAAACTGGCAGTCCTCTCTTTTGTTCTTTTCTTTATTTATTCTTCTTTTCAACAATCAGTGTTGCCACTTACAATATATATGTGATATCAAAATAACGTACCTCAAAGTCAAAACGATGTCATTTTTGAGTTAATGATGAGCAAATATTTCTATTTAAATTACCTTTATTTTGAGCGGCTTGAGCAAAAAATACTATATTAATTCCTATTTAAAAGAGAAGTAAGTGCCCGTGGCTTAGGAGTTATGTATGTACGCTAATAGTCCAATCCCACTCTACATGTCGTCCCGAAACGAAATGTTGAAAAACCATTTCTTGGTGTCTGGGATAACTCTAAAGCCTAAACCGCCGACTTGCCTGATTTTATGTGATGCGATATCATTTTATTTAACTAATGAAAATGCAAAAATCGCCAAAAATATGTTGCATAACGTCCCGGGATAAAATTTACAAAAACATGGACTTGTCACCCCGTATTTGGTGCAAAGACCGTAGCAAGTCGCTTTGAATGACGCGATATTCGTGGAATATATGTCACATCGCGTCTCGACTTGAAATTTTTCTAGAATGTTTACCTCAATATTTTTAAGCTAATGGCGTGAACTTGCCAGCGCTAATCTGGTGCAAATCTAAACTTGCCAGCATAAACGAGAAAAACGAAATAATGTGTGATGAGTTAAGATCCAGTAGACCTTACTCTTGAGCAAAAAATAAACGCTGATGCAGCAAATACTCTGACTGGTATATCTCACTTTACAAACTCAATATCAGCAAAACAACGATGGGCTGTGAGTCACACAAAGAGAATTAAGGTGATATCTCATGTATTTCGAATGGTTGGACTTATTAACGGTGATGATACCTCATACTCATTACAAAAAAGCCGCATTAAAAAAGAACAAAATCATCTTGCAAGCATAATCTCTGTCGTTAAAGACTCGATAAATCCATTTGCGCCTAACCTTGACAAGGACGTCCTCTTCAACATCTCTATAGCTAAAGCAGCTTCGACAGAAGTGGCGAAGTTTCTCCTGGACATTGTGTCTTGGAAAAAAATCAGAAATTAATTTTCATGGAAAATGTTAACACAAAACCTGGCAGCTTCGAATACCCTATCAAACGGAATAAGATTATAAATTTTGCATCTCAATGTGTGAAGAAGAAACTTGGAAGTGTTGGTAGAGGCAAAACAGCTCAAGATGGAGAGTCTTTGGTAGACTTTTGGGGATAGCTATTGTTTTGCCTCACTTTTCCTCTTGCTCCGGTGCCTCCAGCTTTATTCCACTATTCCGGAGATATGCATAAGACTGAAAAATCCTTGCTAGGCCACCTTTTACGATCTCGCGTCAAGGCGGTGTGCCCACTTCGTGCCAATGTAGATGTGATTGACGGGTTTTACTTTTTGTATCAGCTTGGAACCACCCTTCCTCAAACATTCGGAAAAGTAGCTGAGTCCATTTTGCAAAAAATTTGCAGCACTTATTCAAAAGAAATTCATCTTATTTTCGATCGGTACTTCCAGCCTTCAATAAAAGATGTTGAAAGATAGAGTCGCAATGAAGTTGACGTTCAATTTGCCATACAAGGTCCGCTTCAACCTCGTCCAAATTAAAAAATGTTCGCTTCAAAGAGTCTTTAGTACATTTTGTAGCTACTCACTGGGCGAATGATGAAATGGCTCCAATTTTAGGTGACAAGAAAGTGTTCACAACAATTGATGAACAATGTTTTTCCGTTCTCCGTTTAATTAAACAGAAAGAGAGTAACTACGAATGCCAGCATGGAGAGGCAGATACAAGGGTTATGTATCACATTTCCAAATTGGCATCCAATTCGAAGGTTGTCAAGCCTCGGACACTGATATTCTAATCACTTTACTGGGAAATTTAAGTAAAGTGCCTGGAATGTCAGTTTGGATGACGTCTCCAAAAACACGGAAAACGAGTCGTAGTTACGACCAAGTATGCATAAAATGCACGGAATTAGCATCCATCCTCGGACTTACGTTGTGTTCAGCCCTTCCAGCATATCATGCGTTCACTGGCTCAGATTTTTTAATGGAGGAAAAGTGAAACCATTCAAGATTTTAGAAGACAACGTTTTCTTTCTTTCGCTTCTCTGACCCATCCAGCTAATATCTTTGACGACGACAAAATTGATGCTATTCAAGAATTCATTTGCTTGATGTATAAAGTGAAAGGTTGCAATAATGTCAACAATGCACGATTTCAGCTTTTCCAGAAAAAATACGGCAGAACGAGGTTTCAATTCCAGTACAATGGTGGGACCATGCTGGAAATCTTTGAAACAAAAAATGTTGAGAACAGTATATGTAATTTCCATGTGGTTGAATGCGAAAGTTGCATCTTGCGTAAACTTTTCTGCAGAAGACTGTGGTTGGTTCATTGAAAACGGAGTTTTTAAACCACGCTGGTTTGTCGGCGAGTCAACACCTCTCGATGTTGAAGATGTCATATGCATTGCAGAAGATGACAATTTAAATAATGATGAATCTGATGTTGTTATTTCGTCTAGTTATGATTCTGACACGGATTAGACGATGATAGTTACAAATGTTTTTTATTGAAGTTAATTGTTAATAAAACGAACTGATTTATTCATTGAGGCGTGAAATTTTCAATCTTTTCTAAACTTGCAATGAGGCGAATAATGGAATTAAAAACATATTTGGATTATTATTTCTTTTTTCTCGTTATTCGCGCGCTAACTTTGAATGCTGGCAAGTTTAGATTTGCACCAGATTAGCGCTGGCAAGTTCTCGCCATTAGCTTAAAAACATTGAGGTAAACACTCTAGCAAAATTTCAAGTCGCGCGATGTGACATATTTTTCACGAATATCGCGTCATTCAAAGCGACTTGCCACGGTCTTTGCACCAAATACGGGGTGACAAGTCCATGTTTTTGGAATGGTCAGTTAAAAAGCTTTCCAAAACTGTAAATTTTATCGCGGGACGTTATGCAACATATTTTTGTCGATTTTTGCATTTTCATAAGTTAAATAAAATGATATCGCACCACATGAAATCAGGCATGTCGGCGGTTTAGACTTTAGAGAAATGGTTTTTCAACATTTCGTTTCGGGACGACATGTAGAGCGGGATTGAGCGATTGTGAGTTCGAATCCGATTCTCATTTCATCTTTCACATGTACTGCTCCTCAACTTTGCCATTCTGAATCGGCGTTAAATTGTAGGTCCCTGCAATTCTTCACCCGCACCTAGAGAATTGTTGATGAGAGTAAACCACTTAGGCCTAGGCTCTTCAAGAGCTGTCGTGCCACTGTATTCATTCATTATGCTTTCACTATACTATAGTGGTCTTAACTTCGTTATTAATCTTAATTTTTTAAGAGTCGATTTTTCAATCGTCAGATAAACAAGCAGATAGTGTTTATTCGACAGATAACAAAATATATTGGATTCTTCAATCGTCAGATAGACTTTATCTGATTCGACCGATGTATTCATCAGATAATTTTATTTGCCAGTTTATTATTTGTAGAATTTTTCGATGAATGAAAAATCGGCTATAAATGTTACTCAGATTATGAGTATTTTTAATTTTACATAATAAGCCAAAAATATGAATCAAGTCCACTTATTTGTTTGTTTTGAGAATAAAGTTACCATTTGCACTTGCAGCCAGGAAACAATTTTTTTTTATTTATTGCAACTAAGCAACATTTCACTTTCATTAATTTGTATATCTTTTTGAAACATTCCTTTCATTTCAGTGTCCGCTATATTAATTTATTGTGTATTGAATCATCTTTAAAATAAACGCAAAATTGAAGATTAAAATTCGATGTATTTCCGTTACCGTTATTTTATAAATTTCATGTAGACAGTTGTTTTTATTAAAAACAAAAATTGTAACACTTTTAAGGCTAATTTTATAGTATACATATGTAAATATTTATGTATATGTATAATAAATAAAATACGGTTGAAACGATGATGTTTAAATATATTTTGTCAATATAAATAGGAACATATTCTGCCCTATGGGGAGTTCCATATGAAATTTTTCCCTTGGAAAAATGCCTCTTATTAGGAACTTTCTTCAGAATATGTATATAGGGGGGAAAAGAACGATCATAATCGACTTTCTGTTTGTTTTTGAATAGCTACTCGCTTCCTGACACCCCTGTACCCTGTTACCCAACTACCCCACTACCCGTTACCCACTACTTCTACACACTAAACGTACCTCGTTACCCCGCTAACTTGGCCCTATCTCATAAGCGGCTTGTTCGATTTTGTAAAAAAATATTTAAAACTCATTAACGCCAATACCCAACATACTTACTTACTTAAGGTGGCGCTACAGTCCGTTGTGGACTTGGGCCTCAATCAACAGTCTCCGCCAGCTAGCTCGGTCCTTAGCTAGTCGTCTCCAGTTTTGCACTCCAAGTTGATTGAGGTCCTCTTCCACTTGAGTGCGCCACCTGAGTCGCGGTCTTCCTCTCCTCCTACGTCCCTCGGGAATAGTGTCGAAAGCTTTCCGGGCCGGAGCATTGGTGTCCATTCGCTCTAAATGACCGAGCCATCTGAGTCTCTGACCTTGACCCTTCTGGCTAGGTCCATGTCGTTGTACAACCCGTAAAGTTTGCTGTTATATCTTCTTCGACATTCCCCTTCAATGCACACGGGGCCAAAGATGACCCGAGGAACTTTCCTCTCGAAACAGCCTAAGGCACTTTCATCCGATTTTGTCAAAGTCCATGCTTCTGCACCGTACAGCAGGACTGGGATGATGAGTGTGTCTCCTGGCTCCTGTCTGACGGCGGTGTTTTGTTCGTCGTCGCCGTTATACAATCAACAGAAGTGGTCATTCCAAATCGCCAGCATTGACTGCTATTCTACTATGATGTTCCCTTGTTTATCTCTGCAGGCATCGGTTCTTGCTCGAAGACCTTGAGCCAGCTGTTTAACCTTTCGGTAAAACCTTCGAACTTCATTCCTGCTGTTGGCTCTCTCAAAATCCTCGATCTGACGCTTCTCATGTTCTTCCTTTTTTTTCTCCTGAGAAGCCGGCGTTCCTCTCTCCTCTTTCGCTCTTGGAGCTCACGAGCAGCTCTTGTCCTTTTATGCAGCGCCGCTTTGTATGCCTCCTGCTTGGCTGCATGGGCCTGCTTGCATTCTTCGTCAAACTAGGAGTTTCGTTTTGGTGGCTGTGTGAAACCCAGCACATTAGAGGCGGCATCTCTAACTGCTTTCTGGCAATGTTGCCACTGGTCTTCGATACTTGATGTAGGCGGCATAGGTCTCCTTAAAAGGCTACTTGACACTCGATCAGAGAAGGATCTGGCGATCTCTTGCGATTGTAGTCATCCGACGTCGAATTAGCAGTGTCCTCGAAAGTTCCGAAGGAGGAACTCGTCAATACCGAAAGCACGCATTTTCGATAAAAGAGCCTGGTGCCAGACTCTATCAAATGCCTTTGAAATATCAAGTGCAACAATCTTACTTTCTCCAAAACGATGTAAAGATTTGTTCCACTGTTCGGTGAGATATGCCATCAAATCACCAGTGGACCTGTTGCTGCGAAAGCCGTACTGCCGGTCATTAAGAAGCTTTCGTTCTTCAAGATATTTCTTGAGCTGATAATTTATCAGCGTTTCCATGACCTTAGAAAGAAGGGACGTTAGTGCAATCGGCCGATAATTGGAGGGGGAGGAGGATTCGCCTTTTTTGGGTATAGGCTGGACAAATGCTGTTTTCCAACTACTCGGAACGAGCCCAGAAGAATAGGATAGATGGAAAAGCTTACGCAAGGGTTTTGCCAGCGTTGAAGAACACCTCTTCAGAACAATAGCGGGGATGCCATCCGGGCCAGCGGATTTGTGTATGTTGAGATCTTTTAGGACTCTCACCACAGCACGGGTGCGAAAGAAGATTGGTCCCATAGAATCATTGACGCACTCAAGAACTGGGGGAGTCATGACACTCTCTGGCAGTGTAGAGTTGGAGGCGAACTGCCTAGCAAAAAGGTTAGCTTTTGCGAGAGAGCTAACGACTGGAGTATCATCATCAACGAGCGTAGGGACCGAGGAAGAAGAAGAATTCTTCATATTTTTCACAAAAGACCAAAAATTTTTACTGCCTTTGGGACATTGCAGTATTTTTTGCCTTAGTTTTTGGTCATATAAAAATTTGGTCCGACGAATATGAACATTGCAGGCCTTCCTGGCTTGCTTAAACTTATTCCGGTTTTCCTCAGTAGGGTTGGCTTTGTAACAACGGAAACTTACCTCTTTAACCCTGATAACCTCTTTACAGCTCATATCAAACCATGCGTTTTCTTTAGGTCTGATGCTTTTTACCCTGTTCGGGATAAAAATTCTCATTCCCAGAAGAATTAAACTTGTGAGCATATCTGCACTGGAATCTACGTCACTATCGAGGAAGCATAGTGACCAGTTAAAGATCCTAAAAAAGTTATTGAGACCGTCCCAGTCGGCTTTCTCGTACTGCCAAACGGTTCTCCTAGGAGCTCTTTCTTTAACTGGGCTTTTTTGACAAGAGAAATTTGCGGATATGACACAATGGTCAGATCGGCCTAGCGGCGACAATACACTTATTGTATATTTATCAGGGTCAGAGGTAAGGAACAAGTCAAGTGTGTTTTCTGTTTGGCCGTCAATGTCCGGTATTCGAGTGGGCTCGTTGACCAGCTGAGCGAGATGGTTAAACTCAGCAAAGATCTCAGCACACACTCCTTCGGGTGTTGTCTTGCTCGAATGGAGAAGCCAGGAAGAATTGTGTACATTGAAATCGCCCGTAATAACGATTTCAGTGCGAGGATACAAGGAAACAATTCTTTGGATGGAGTCGGACAGTGAGTCAAATTCGTTAGAAGTTGAAACCCTGTCCAAATTTGGGCTTCTATAAAGGAAACAGTAATGGATGATGTGCTTATTTACGGAAAATTTAAACCACATAAAATTAAAGAAAGGATTAAGATGAGAGCTATACTGAGGTTGAAATTGGTAAGCAACATCACTTCTAATATAAACGGCGAGGCCATGGTGGGAAAGGAATAGTGGCACTAAGTTATACCCTTGAATATAAAATTCAGTAGGATCAGTAGCCTCACCTACTTGGGTTTCACTTAGTGCCAAAACAGCTGGCCTGTTTAAAACAGTGTGGAAGTATGTCGACAGAAAATTCGTTCTTAACCCACGAATATTACTATAATCAACCCTGAAATTCTCAGCCATTACAGTATTCAAAAGTTTCAAAAACCAAAACAGACGAGATCTAAGAAAATTATTGAATTGAATCTCAGACTTCTTTTCGGTTCCGCGCCCTTGCTAGTGTTATGCCTTAACAGTGGCGTGAACCGATCCGACCCTGGAATTCAAACAATAATTCTCTATTCATCTGTTGTTGATGTCATATCATATACATGCATTGTATGAGCGAAAAAAAAAACTCATTGCAATGAATGCATATGATAAGCATGCAACTGTTTGTGCAGGAAGGGAAAGAGGGATAGGTAACTCACTGTGCTGCGGTAGGCATTATGTTGTTGTTTTGGGTGTGCTGTGCTGTGCTTTTGCACTTTTTTTCTTTGTTTGCTATTGCTTTTTTTGAACACTTATGTATATGCAAGGTGAATTTATAATTTTTTTGTTTTATGCACTGTTATTTTTTTTTTTGTTTTTATGGCTAATTGGTTTATTAAACGATCTTTTTCTTTATTTTTATTTTTATGTTTGTTGATATTGTATACACAACGTGAGATACAAGATGTACTCAAAATGTACATCTTAAATGATATCTCGTCATACACCGTGGCCGTTGATTAAACCTAAAAGCATTTCCTCCTAACCCAAAATAAACATTATTACACCTTTTCACGTTCGAATACCCCATCCCGAAGCTCATAAAAAAGAACAAGTTCAAGAAAGCTATATTGGCAAACGTTGTTCATTATGGACGCCGAAAAACATTTTAATTTGCTCAAAATTATCTCCCCACATCAGCAAACAGCAAGAACAGAAGCAAAACCTGAAGTATGTAGATAGTACCTCTACCTATACCTACACTCAGAATCATTTTCCAAATTAACCAAACTATGTACATATAAATAAGGCCCTCCGCACACGAAGCAACTGTTTTGCAACTGGAGTCGCAAATCAATTGCTCAAGCAACTGTTTTACAACTATTTTGCGATCGATTTTCGACTTCTCTCCGCACACGAGTACGACCGAATTGTGATTGTGACCAGTTGATAGTTGTTTGAGTAGGACGTGTGTTTTTTTTTTTTCAAAAATTTGTATAAGTATTCAACATGTCAAACAGTGGTACTGATGAAGAGGAATCGACTATTATCAGTACTGTAGACAAAGAAAACTTGTACGAAGAGACCACTGGACCCATCCATATATACAGAAAAATTTGAAATGCAGACTTTTTATGGCAGCAAAACATTTAAATGAAATGGATGCCAAATTCACTGCATTTTACCGGATGTCAAAGGAGACTTAATCTGAATTGGTTGCTGGCGTTCCTCAGGGTTCAATTTTAGGTCCTATTTTGTTCTGTCTGTTTATCAATGACCTTCCTCTAATTTGTAAAAATGTTATGTTGCATCTCTATGCAGATGATGTTCAATCTATCTATATCTATCCCGACCATTTAACTTGTTGGAGGATTTAACTTGCCGAATGAATGAAGATTTGGAAGAGATTTATAAATGGACTCTGTATAATGGCTTAACGCTTAACCCAGCAAAATCTCAAATAATTTCTATTTCCAAACCAAAATTTGATACTGCCCATCTTCCACCTGTGTTCGTATCCCGATTCCGTATTGAATTTAAAAATGTTGTTACTAGCCTTGGTTTTAAAATAAATAGTTCCCTTTCAGCCAACGATCATATTAATACTTCTAAAGGTCGCATCTACGGTGGTTTCCGAAAATTGAATATGTTTTCCTACCTAACTTCAACTGAAACCAAGTTGAAAATCAGTAAATCGTTGCTTTTGCCTATTATAGAGTATATGAAGTTCAGTAGTCTACGCTAAGCTTGATTCTCGTTCACTTCATAAACTGCTTGTTGCTTTCAAAAGTATAATTCTGTTTTTTTTTAATCTGAGTAGGTTTGACCATGTCTCTCAATACCATCAATTAGTCCTTGGATGTACTTTTGAACAGTTCCTGGATACGAGATGTTGTATATTCTTGCATAAGATAATTCAAAGAAAAACTCCGCTATATTTATTTGAAAAGCTGCAGTTCTCGCAATCTTCCCGAACTCTGAATCTTATTACACCTTTATGTACGTATTTGAATTCGTCTAGACTATTTTATGTATATACAATCAAACTTTGGAATTCATTGCCTGTAGGTTTAAAACAAATAGTAGGAATCTTACAATTTAAAAAAGCACTATTTGAATATATTAATTCATCTAACATGCAAACAGTAAATTGAAAATAAAAATAATTAATCTCAGTTTAATAAAATAATTGTTCTTGCCTCTTTTTTTGCATTGTACATATTATAACATTTCTTCTGTTTTTATTTTTTTTTTTGCTTTTTCTTGTATTTAAATATTGAATGTTCAAATATTATTTTAACTTATTAATACATAACATATATTTATTTTGTCCTGTATCAAAGGTACTATAAAAGACTCAGTCTTATTTGTACACCATTTGAAATAAATTGAAATTGAAATTGAAAGAGCAAGGAATTCATTCCACATTTTTAAGAGAAAAAATAAAGAAATGATTTCATAGGAATCAGTGGCGTAGACAGCTTTTCGCTATGGGGGGGGGAAGAGATCTAGTTCGCTCATTTAAAAATTACGAGTTAAAACATTAGAAAATGTACGCGCACGTTGGTTTTCAAAGTCAAATTCCATAAAACTGATGATTTGAAGACATTCATTAAGTTCATTGAATAAAAGTCTGTCAAAAGCTGGTTTTACCAACTCGTGGGCGCATGCACAACTACTTTACACAGTAAAATATAGCCGTAATATAGGAATACTCAGACCTATGATGGTAGCCGATCGGAGAAAAGTTCCGATCGGAAGATTTTTGTATTCACGGTACCCGAATTTGAGAAGAAAAATTGACGTCAAACAACGCAAATGGATGTGTGTTTGTTTGTATGTCTCTAATAGACTCCGAAATGGCCCAACAGATATTTGTGAAATTTTCATGGTTGATACTGTTATATTCAGTGATGATTTCTGTGAAAAAAAAAATTGGAAGAAAATCATGGAAATTTGGGAAAACTGGAAAAACCAAACAAAGGTCGGAAATTAGATTTTTTTTTGCTTAGAATTTTTTTGGTTCAAAATGGGTTTTCGAATAGAAAAATAGAAAGTTCTTGATGAAAAACTCGGAAAACTCTATGGTTTTCAAATAGAAAATTGCATGAAATTGTGGATGCATTGGTTTTCAAGTGAAAAACTGCAAAATTTTAAATGGAAAACTGGAAAATTTCAAAATGGGTTTTCGAATGGAACTTGGAAAACTCATTGGTTTTCAAAGGGAAAGTTGGAAAAATTTTAAATTTGAAATGAAAAAAAAAAATGACTAAACAAAAATCTCAATATCACTCTTTCAAATGAAATGCATTAGTTTTGAAATGGTAAAATGGAAATCTCCTGAAGAGCAAGAAAACTCCAAGTCAAATTTTAAATGGATTTCAAACAAAATTAGAGAATTCGTGATGGGAAAATAGTTGGTAACGGCCTAACGGGTAACAGAGTAGTGTCGTAACGGGGTAGCGGATATGGGTAGACGTAATGGGTTGGGTAGTACAGGCGGGCAGCGTTTTAAGGGTAGTGGGTAGTAAGAGAGAGGAGTATCGATTATCGATTGAGGCAGTACGAAGTCTGCAGGGTCAGCTAGTATTTTATATTTTTCGGACAATTTTTCACGTTTGAAACGCAAAGCATAACGCGTCGCAAATATTTAGACAGTTCACTGCATAGCATCGCATGTATTTTAAATTTCCAACGCAACTAAGATTTTGTTTCGTAGATCTGTCCGATTTTACTGTCGGAGGGGTTAAAATCATATGAAAATTGAACAATTCGTACAAATCGGATAAAATTTTCTTCCGATCGGCTACCATCATAGGGCTGACTGTAGTTTTCTTTTAGTGAAAAAATGTTTCTAATCGGATTTGTATTTCCGAAGATAATTTATATGGCGAAACAGCGTTTGGTGGGTCAGCTAGTAATCAAATATAGTCTATGATACTCCTGAGCATTGTTTTTTTTTCACACTAACTATAAGATTTTTGCATTATTGTTGAAATTACTGCAGAAATTATCATAATTTTCATTATATTAGGGTTGCCTTAGATTTTTGATTGCCACAAAAAAACCGCTGAGCCGATTTTGCTCAAAACCTAATCAGCTCTTAACAACACAATGCCGCGTCTCGAATGAGAATATTTTTATGACAATAAGATGAGTGGTTTGCGAGATAATTGAGCTGAAAAAACATTACACATCATAAAAACGCTCTTGATTCAGATTCTAGTGACATGGAGGTATGCAAAAATTGGAGATTCACAAAATCGGACCCATTACAATAACTTCCTCCGGGAAGTTAATAAATAGGTACATGGTACAGGTACTTGTTATCAATTGGTGAGAGACGTAAAATAAAAGTTTTTAAAAATCGATATAAAAAGAGAAATTTTGCTGTTTCCCCATAGAATGTAGGTATAGAATATACATTTGACAATGCCTCTAGGAATTCTGTGAGTAGATACCAATGACAGAGTTCGTTTATTTAACTCGTTTGGAACTGGTTATGTTGAACAATTATCGATCCCAATGGGGGGAATAAATCCCCCTGATCCCCCTATTTGCGCCACTGATAGGAATAAAGTAATGCCCTTCTTCCTCTGTACAATTTCTCTGTTCTATTCTACTAACGCTTTCGTTTCTTCGCATGCCTAAACGTTGTGATTTCAGTAAGGAAAAGTCCTGCACAGCTTCACGAGTTCGCAATTGGCATTGAGCACTGTGTGTTGTATTCATAAGAAGAAGAATAAACGAACAAAAATATTGTCTAGCTACTAGCGCAGCTGATAGTTTTTTATTTTTTTTTAAGGGTGGAAATGACCTGCAAGAATCCGTGTATATAAATAAACATTATGTACTTCCAACTTTTATTGATCGAGGACGACGCGACGACAACCGATGACGACGCAATGGTTTTGGTTTTTTCCACTATTTTTATCTGCGATCGTTAAACAAATGTTTCGTTCTATGTTCAATCAGTGCAATCGAAATCTTGGTTAAAGACAGTTATGTGAAAATGTGTAAGTTATTTTTAAAGGTAAATTAATAATAATAAACAGCACAAGAGAAAACATTAGTGTTATCCTCAAATATAAATAGGTATTTATTTTCGACATATAGAAATTAAATTAAACTAATTATCTAAACATTTTTAGTATTCTGGAATCTGGAATGTGGAGCAACTTAGAGGAGTCGTTTAGCGACAAGAAATTGAAAATTTCTGTCAGGAATTTGTTTCCTGCCGTAATTCTATCATTGGAATTGTGACAAATTGAAACACATCATTTTAATTATACAAAATTGAAACGCAAATCATTGGAACGATTTGTTTCACTTTTTGACAAAAATCCATCAGCTGTTCCGGAAAACGGAAAATAGAAAAATAAGTTTGCGAACTTATATTTTATTGTCAAAAAAAAAATTCTCTAAGAATTTTCCGGTCGAATGTCATATAAATTGCATTAGTAATCGAAAGAAAACTTAGTTAAATATCCATTCAAACATTTTTCCTGATGGATTTCAATTATTGCTATAATTGGCCCCTAAAAGTAGAAGATCCAGATTATTATTTAAAACCATATTGCGTTCTTTTCATAAATATTTCAATAAAATAAAATTAATAAATTTGTTTTGATATTCACACTTGTGGTTTTTGATTTGACAGCTGCTTTTTCATAATATTTTTCATTCATGAAAAGAGTAGTGGAAAATTCCACTTTCAAAAAAGGGAATTCACCAATGAGCTATCATTTAACATTTCATCGGAGTTAGAGAACAAATGACAACACAGGATACTTTTATTCAATGATTTCACTGATTCAAATTCACCAAGAAATTCACTTGGTGAACTCCAATGACAGCCCTGTGTAAATTTCACCAAATGATTCACCTTCAAACTCATGAGTGAAGCTTTCATTCCTTCGTGAATCGCCTGGTGATTCATTGGTGAAAATTGGGAAATTTGCCACTGGGATGTTGAGCAACGATTATTCTTTTTTATGTTAGTGTTTGTTATTGGCAGGATACGAGTAAACATATGTATATTTTTTGTTTTGTATGGTATATAGTATGCTGAAGCAAGATCCTCCCATCTGACGAGCATTACAGATACAACAAATGACGATTGCCTTGAGGTTTCTCCGAGTGATTTCAATAGTTTACCAAAACAATAATCATGATTTTGTTTTTAAATATAATTTTTTATTAAATGGCATTTCATTGTTCGTTTAATTTTTTGTTTCGACATGTTTGTCATGGAATACATGTGAAGTTAACTTAAGTGATAATTTAATGGACAAATTTAAAGATAAAAAAAACAATAAGATCCATGAAATTTATGAAATTAAAAGTCAACTAGGTATATTTCACAAAATCTTCTCAGTACTGGTATCCACTTCCGTCGTTGTCACCGTTATGACCCCCGGCTCCAAAAGCATTTTCTGACGACTCTTTTTCATATGAATATCCGTTATTACCATCGTTTCCATTGCCGTTGTGTCCACCTCCATTGCCATGATGCTCTTTACCACTGCCATGATGTCCATTTCCATTGCCATGATGTCCATTTCCATTTCCATTGCCATGATGTCCATTACCATTTCCATTGCCATGATGTCCATTTCCATTGCCATGATGTCCATTTCCATTGCCATGATGCCCACTGCCATTGCCATGATGTCCACCCCCATTGCCATCATGTCCATTGTGCGAGCCGCCATTCTGTTTTCCATTGCCATTTCCATTGCGACCGTGGCCATTTGGTCGACCGCTAGAGTATCCATTCGCTCCTAGGTCCTGACCATTTTGTCGGCCACTTGAATAGCCATTTCCATTGTTATTATGACCATTTCCATTAGCATGAGGTTCGCCGCTTGAATATCCATTAGATGTTAAATCCAGCCCATTTGGTCGGCCACTTGAATAACCATTATTTCCTAAGATTTGTTCATTTGATTCACCATTATTATGACCGTGTCCATTGCCATTGGGTCTTCCGCTTGAATAACCTTGATCACTTAGATCTTGACCGGAAGATGAATATCCACCACCACCTGACTGATTATAGTTATAACCATCATCGCTGTCAGATCCATTATCTCGCTCAAGCGAATCACCTTCATAGCGGATCTGTGGTCGGTATCCACCTTGATCAGCTTCGTACTCAACAATCTAAAAAATCAAAAAAAAAAAACACCATAATTATTCCCCCTTGACTTCAAATTCCTAAACACCTTATATTTGTACAAAGAATGTAAAAAAAAAAAATAACTTTTGTCATCTCTTACTTGCTTCCTTCCATCTGGCAGCAGAACATTATACTGACCAGTTGCCAAATCACCATCACGCATCTCCGAATGCCCAAACGACAAATCACTTGATGCATCTTCAACTTCATAGCTAAATTCATATTTAGCCGGTTCCTATGTATATAACGGAATTTTTTTTGTATATTGAGTTCGAAACAATATGATATAAAAAAGAGTTTTGTGTTTCTGATGGATGTAAGTACTGTTCTGTTCTGAAGCATGAGTGCAAGGAACCAAGGAAGAAAGAGATTTAAGTATTTTTCTGTTTTCTTTGTTTTTTTTTTTTTGTCCATATCTTTTTGAAACTTACATTGCTTCCATTCTCATTGTCACCTCCATTACTAGCTTGAGAATAATCATAACCTTCACTGCTTCCGTCATGACCATGGCCATGGCTATTGCTATTCCCGTGACCATTGCCATTATTGTGACCGTTGCCATGACCAATGCTTTTTCCATTTCCATTATGACTTGGTGCTAAGTATTCGGAGCTTGGTGCGGTTCCTGGAGGTCCATAGGTGTCTGATGGTCTCTCACCGTTTCCGCCGTGTGCATCGCCATTTCTGATGTGACCATTTCCTGACGCTGGAAATCCGTAGCTATCAGATGGCCGTTGTACATTGGTATGCCCTCCATTTCCGTTGACTTTTGATGGAGGCCCATATGATTCAGACGGTCTGCCTGCCCCTGACGAATGAGATCCGCCATTTCCACCATGACCAGGGGCACCATAAGTAGAAGATGGTTTTCCTCCTCCATTACTTCCGTTCCTTCTGCTCTGGCCAGGAGCCCCATAAGTTGATGAAGGCCTGGATCCACCATTACCATTTGATCCTGGTGTTCCATAGCTAGCAGATGGTCTTCCATTATTGCCATTGTGTGTTCCACCATTCAAATGACCTCCGTTGCCGCCTGTCTCTGGAGGTCCATAACTAGAGGAAGGCCGCTGACTTGAACCTCTGTCGTGACCGTTATTATTTTCTCTCCCGGGTGGTCCATATGAGTCTGAAGGTGGGAGGTAAGAATTAACTGGAGGTTCAGGACGGGCCAACACTGTTGACACTACCAGCATTAGGCACACAATCTTTAAATAAACAAATTATGTAAACATCCATGCTATGTCAATATTTCAAAAGATTAACCTTGAGCATTTTAAACCACAAAAATGTTGTAGCTTTTAGAAGAGTCCAGTTGTGTAAAATGTCCTGTTATTGTTGTATTGTAGTCCGTCGTTATATAACTCTTGGCTGATAGGTATATGAAAATTATTTATTTGTGCCTAGGTTCTATCTACAACCAAAATCGAACTCCAAATTCTGACTGATTTTTATTTTGAAAATGCACCACTATTTATACGACGTGCGAGACCCTTTTTCGTTGCCAATCATTAAAAGCAAAATGTATCTAGTATGATCCTACTGTTTCTTTTTTTTTTTATTATTTTGCGCTTTTCACGATCTTATAAAGATGAACACCGCTCTTCAAAATGCAGCATGCACTATTTCGATATTATAAGAGAGAGGAAAGATGACACGTCGCTGTCGCTTCTTACTCGATTTAACTTGAGCTTCAGATTTTTTTTTTTATTCCAAACTAAAGCCGCGCGCCGTCACCACCTTTCGCCTAAGACACAAAGTAAAATCATGGACTGAAGGTGAAACAAAAATGAATGCACATATCAGTCTGCCTAAGAGACTTTACCAAAAACTTCGTGTGAATGTGTGGGGAGGAAGACACAATTCTTTGAAAAAAATCGTGCATAGCTGGGATGATGCTGCTTGTTCACTTGTGTTACTTCATCGAAAATCCGAAATAAAATATCTTAAACGAGCGTGACACTTTTAGCCTAACAAAACTGACTATAATGGTATCTGCAACGACTTCATTGTCGAATCGTTACAAAAATCTTTTTCTCACCTTCAACAATCCATCTGCGAAATCGAAATGTGTGTTACCAATTACTAGAAACTAATACAGAACAAACATATTCAAAGAGACAGGCAAGTCTTTTTTTATCTTCTAAGGCTGAATGCGAACCTGTAACCTAAAAAAAAAAAATGAAAGAATATGCAGTATCAATGTAAGGGCTCGCGGTGCGATGTGCATGTAGGTGCAGTGAATTAACGCCCATGGCATTAACGCCCGCGGGTGTTAATTCCAAAAACAAACGGAATTTACCCCCGCGGCTGTTAATTCCTTTTTGAATTGGCATTAAAGCCCACCATAAAAAAGAATTAACGCCCGCGGGTGCTTATGCCATTTGGAAGTGGGCACTAAGACCCGCGAGTGCAATATTATTTTTTGGAAGTGATCATTTCACCCTCGGGTGTCAAAGTTCGGTGACTGTACGGTATTCTACAAGCACACAATACTTATTGAAGCCAATATCATCTTATTACATTTATCTGTCACTTAAAATAACAGAGCTATTTCAATTCCATTAAAAGCTGCATCAGAAATATGGATGGACAAAAGCGGAAAAAATTTTGCCCAAAAGAGAATCAATTTGGGGTGTGAAAATAAAAAAATTCGCGCCCCCCAAAAAAAGGAATTAACCCCTGCGGATGTTAGTACCATTAGCTCGGCGTTCAATCCTAATCAGTGAATTTACATTCACAGCTAGGATCCTTATCCAGTTGTTGAAAGACCACAGTCCCGATGTGTTCATGGCTAGCGAAACCAAGCTAAACCAGAAACATAAACTGACTAATAACAATTACAATATCGTAAGAAGGGATCGACCCGGCTCTACTCAAGGAGGCGGTGTTGCAATCTTCATACGTAAGGGCATTAATTATAAGGTAATGATTTGCGAAAGCTCACGACGCTAGAAGTCTGGGTCATATGCATCTCTCTCACTCAAGGGAAGCGGATGTTTATGATTGCGGCCTATGCGGCTGAAGTTCCGCAGACTACTATCTTTATTTCAGAGCTCGAGATTCTTTTCAGGGTACTAAAACTGAGCTTGGAAGAAAACTACTTCGTTATGGCCGGAGATTTGAACACAAGACATGAAGATTGGGGAAATCAAACAAATAATCCAAGAGGTAATCATCTTTTTAATTTGATGAATCTTTGCAGTGTTGAATATGGTATAGACCTGCTGGTTCCTTCCTGGACCTTTTGCTGCACGATACCAGAAACCAGACTGACGATAACGGACAAAGTGGGTAATCACCCTCGAAACTGCTTACAGACAGTCGAGTACGACAGTGACCACTGTGGCTTGGCTGCTGTAATCCAGATTCCGAGCGAGCGCGTGGAGTTGGATGAATACGTCCAAACGTATTCTTACAATTATAGTAAGATGCGCTGGCCTCGTTTCACCAACGCCCTAGCGAGAGAACTTCGTTCGAGTGAAATAGCCCCACCAAACAACAGAAACTTGACAAACATAGAAATCGACCAACACCTTGAACAGATGGACAACATAATAAAACGGACAATGGAACGAACAATACCGAAGTACAAGGAACGCGACCAAAACAACGTTTACGGTAACGCGACTATAGACGCACTGCATAGACAGAAAAGCGGACTACTGACAAGACTTAAAAACTTGTACAGACGATTTACAGACCCGGACGACCTGGAGATTAGGGCTCTGAAGTCGTCGATGAAGAACGTCAACACCCTGATCAAAGAAAACTACAGATTATCTATTAATTTGTACTGGGACAAGAAAATTCGGGCCGTTAATTCTAGCGACCCCAGTATGTTCCCTCAAATTAATAAGATATTTAGGTCCAAGAACCAGAACGACCTTCCGTGTCTTAAGCTCCAGAGGACAGCAGAGAACAGAGACGTACTTCTGACAGCCAAATTGATCCTGAGGAAGCCGTCTTGGACGATGACTTCTTTGTGATAGAAGATCCGCAGGAGAAAGTGGAGACAGTTGGTGCTGCTTTCCAGCAAGTGTATAAGGCTTGCACTCGCCCGAACCACGACCTGGAAAACAGAGCTTTACTTCATCACTTCTACCTTAGGAATGATATTACGCACTGGCGATCCGAGAACCGTGGTTTTACACGGTTTGATGACGACTTCTTAGCAAACGCTATAATCGCCGATCGAACGGGCACAAGTCCCTTGCTCATCACGAAGGTAGAACTCCAGCTCATCTTCGATTCAATAAAGAATAAGAAGTCAGCAGGTGTCGATGGTATATCCAACATTGTACTAAGACACTTACCGATTGAGGCAATAGACATCTACACCACTCTGTTCAACAACGCGCTGAATAATGCATATTATCCAGTGCGTTGGAAGACAGCTGTGGTTCATCCTCTCCCGAAAAAGGGAAAGGACAACTCCAATCCGTCAAATCTTCGGTCGATAAGTCTTCTGCCAAGTATCAGTAAGGTATTTGAAAAGATCATAAATAGAGCTCTAATTAAGTGGTCTGCGGACAACACAATAATTCCGGATAATCAGTTCGGGTTCAAAGCAGGACATGACACTATTCATGCCGCGTCTAAGCTCGTTTCTGACGTGCAATGGAACAAGTCCAAGAAGCAATGCACGGGTGCTGTTCTGGTGGATTTAGAGAAGGCCTTCGACACCGTATGGTTAGAAGGGTTGTACCTAAAACTCACCAGACTAGGCATCAGTAAACCATTATTGTATATGCTTTATGATATGCTCAACGGTAGAAAGTTTGTTGTCAAAAGTGGCAATGTAACTTCTACCACCACCTTTGAAATTAAAAACGGTCTTCAACAGGGAGCGGTTAATTCGCCGATCCTCTTCAGCATTTACACCAGCGATCTGATAGGTAGCCTTGTCCAGGCAATTGCGTATGCCGACGACCTGATTGCGTACAGAACTGCTCCAAAGGTCGAGGTCATTAGAACTCTCTTGCAACATGACTCCGAAAAGATTCAGCGATATTGCGATGACTGGAAACTGAAAATAAATGTCTAGAAATGCGAGACAATTCTGTTCCGGACTCTGTTGTCTAGGGCCTCGGGGGATACGCGCAAGAATTGGCGCAAGATGGTCATCGTTGGGCCTCACGGACAGGAATTGACGAGCAAAAGTGAAGTGAAATACCTCGGTATCTGGCTGGATCAGTTCTTATATTTCGACAGATATATAAGTGCTGCTCTGACCAGGGCCAGAGGAGCTTTCGCACTGACTAAACGGCTGTTTCACAGCAGTCGGCTTGACCCCAGAGTGAAGGTAATTTGCTCTATGGCCTTCATACGGCCGATGATCGTTTATGGCTTTCCAGTGTGGTTCAACGTTGCACCATCTCAAATGGAGAGGATTCGGGTGTTCGAGAGGCAATGTCTTCGGCGCTGTCTTGGTTTGTTTCGGACACCGGAATCTCATTATGTACATTACTATCCTAACGACGTTCTCTACAACGGGGCTCGAATCAACAGAATTGACAATTTCGTGATAAAACTTGTTCGGGGTCACATTGCAAGAGCTATGACTTCGACGAATAATTTGATCTTTGGGGCGTTCTATCTATCTATCTAGTGCACGCTTGAGCGGCTTCATTCCACCAGAGGCATTCCTCTATTTAGATAGATGCGGTCTGATACAGGACAGATTGGCGGTGCCGCTAATCTACCACGTCAGGCGAAAGAAGCGTCGATTCGGCTGCTCCTTTACAGTCGAGACGTCCTCGCACAACGACGTAGAAAGAGCTCTTCGTTCAGTAGGGCTGTGTCGAAAGGGTTCCGAAATCGATAGGGCTGAAGCAGGAGAACCTGTTCTGTGGTTCAGTGCAAGCACTTGACAATGAGTAGTGGGGTGGGGTTTTGAGCCTGGCCGGCTTTCATTCTTTCTTTAGTTTAAGGTTTCGGGTTAAGTTTTAAGTAGAGTAGGCATCGTGGCACACACATTGACAAAGACAACCAAATGGTAAATACAAAACATATAAAAAAAAGAGAAAAGAAAACCTCAAAGAAAAACACCCGCGGCCGCGGGTGTTATTAGCTTATTACCATGGGCGTTAATGCACTGCACAGATTGTAGAAATAAGCCGAAGGATGTTTAAACCAAACGATGTCCAAACTATGTGCACATAAACAATGAAAGCTAGACACGTTAAACACTTTCAGATTGCCCACTAATATTTGTGCGTAGTTTCTTTGGGCGTTCAGTTATAAAGCGGTTAATTTGTCCACTTCCAGACTTCTGGTGCAGGTGCCTATTATGTATTATGAAGATTCTATCACAGACAAATAATTATACAGATGTCTCATCTCCATAGTAAAAATGGCTCATATTTTTTTCATTGACGATCGACTATGAACAGGCAAAAAAGTTCTTTGCCTGTTCATAGAAAAACTCCATGCTGCCCTGCTCTTACGAAAACTTTTAAAGCTCTCTTGATGTTATTGAAATGTTCTCTCTCGTTCACTCTGTCACCTCAAATGTTTTCGTTTCTTTTTTCTTTTCTGAGGTCCAGTATCCTAATGTAGGAGTAAAGTAGATACAAATTGTATCTGTTTTGTCTTGTTTACTTCTGTCGCATCTGTGTGCGGATATTTTTTTCCTATTGCTTTTTATATTTTATATCTTATTTAATATAGACTGATTTTAAATATTCTTTTTATTAATTGCAGTTTAAAGTAAATTAAGGATTTGAATTGTGAATTTGTGATTTAATAAAATAAGAGTCGCTTGTGGCTATGTAGGTGAGAAAGGTGAGAACAGGTTGGTTTAAGAAAAGCAAAGTGCGATTTTGGTGTTTTTTTTCTTTAATTTTTTTCAATGTTATTTAATCATCTTTTCATTTTATAAGAAATGCAGTTGGACAGTTTTTATAGCAAAACAATTGCTTATATTTATTTCAAAATAAAAACAACGGCTTATCAGCATAATTATAGTGATATATTATGCAATCAAAACAAAACATGGTGTAATCGGCTAAATACAGAAAATGATTATCAATTTATCACTTGTGTGATAGTCACATGTGATTAAAATGAAATTTTTTCCTTCTATCTGCGTAAAGGGCAAAACGATGTCAGAAATTGCTGCTCAGCAAAAATAAAAATAACACAGGCCTCTTATGGAGCAAATTCAGCATGCGAGAACAGCGCTGCGTGATGTCTCTATCCTAAATTTTCTGCCTATTTCATTCAATTGCAGCCATAAATGAAAAACTAAATTTTCCAAATAAATTGCTAGCTGTAATACCTACTTACATTGACAAAAAAAATAACACTGCGACAGTGTGTGTCATTTAAGATTAGTTTGGAAAATTAATAATAAATAGTGTTCTTTTTTTTACTGCCGGCACGAATGGAACTTCAAATGGACTTGTTTCCTATGGTTGAGAGTCTTCAACAACATTTCTCGTTACGTCGATCAAGGAGTGCAAGCGACCAGTAGAGTTCGACATCTATAAGAACCCTGGCATTCGTTCCGTTTTTGAGTTCCTTTGACTTGAAGAACACCCGAAAGGAGGAAACTCGCGTAACGTGATTCGTCTGTGGATTCCGATTTGTTCATGAAACTGTCGAGGGCGTTCGAAGATTGGGCGCGCATGGTCCCGCACAAATGTACCGGAATGCACGAATTCTGGGGTGAAAAAATAGGGATCAATCAAATGCAGTAATACTGTGGAAATTGTCGAGTATTGTAGCGCCAGATGAAATGACTGTCGCCATTTTGGCGTCCAAATAAGTCACGAAAATAGTGACGAAAAATCCTCAACAAAATCATCGATGTCAACTATTATACTAGGTACGATGTCCACTACAGTCCAATATGCACTCGTCAATTGGAAACAATAATTCCGTTAGGATTGAAAGCGCCTAGTTATCTTAATTAACAGATCTTCCAGACCAACTATTATGGAGCTCCTGGAAAGCAGTTTTGCGAAGATGTCCGCCAAGTTGGCCCTTTATGAAAACTTACGATGGGCTCTTCCGTGTGAGCATTATTGCAATACGATATGTGGAATAAGACTCCAACCGACCTCTGGCATTGTGCTGCTCTTAAAGCCTAAAGAAGAAAATTCGAACGTGGGTGAGTATGACCTACCGAAACTAGCAATACAATGATAATCTAAACATTATGTGGTGGGAGAATACTGCATTTTATTTCAATAAAGATAATAGAACAATAACACTTTAAAAAACGTTGATAAGCCTTGTTTTTTTTTTCTTTTCGTACCAAACTTAAAATTTGGTTATTGTCAGTTTCCTTCAGACAATGGATTCCAATCTGTATATCTATCGCTTTAGATATTTCAACCCACTTTTAAAAAACAATTCAAGACAACCAAATAAATACAATTTTGACAGGTGTCTCTTTTTTGTTTTGACAAAACTTGGCATACTTTCTCTGTCACGTGTGTTTTGCTTGAAGCGCTGCATGCAGCGCTGCGTGCCAGAAATCCGGCTTCATCACTCTGTTTTGAGCATAAGGAACACATTAAAGCGATACAATGTTATAGTTTTTTGTTTTTTTTTTTTTTTTTTCTTACAAAAAGAAGCAATAAAGTTATGTAAAAAATTCGTAGTTCATAGGACCGAAAGGCACTATTTTAAGGACGTGCATGAATTTCTTTGATTTTTTTTCTATGCTCAAAACAGATGTGCAGAATCTCTGCACGTCAGTGACATGCATGCAGCGCTTCAAGCAAACCACCGTGCAGAGAGAGTACTGCCAAGGTTTGTCAAAACTACAAAATGACACCTGAAGAATGTTTGAATTGTTTATTTTTAAACATGAAAATATCGAGAGTTGAAAATGAATATAAATCTCTGCAGGAATACCAAGCACCATTTAAAATTAAATTTCGGTTATACAGAAAGCTAGGAACGATTTAATATATGATTGCCTTTTGTCAATTAAAAGCAATTTGTAAAACAGATTTGTTTAACATAAATTACAACTGTGTTCGCATGTAGAAATGTTTTATAATATTCAAAAGCTTAAATTTGTTGCGCTGGAGCTTCCTGGTCACGTCGGTCAGGTTCGGGTTCATTCAATTAATGGTTGGTGGTTATATCATATTCTTCGTCTCGTCGATGTATTGTTTTTTCCTAAGCATATCTTGCGTTTTTTTGGGTGACGTGAAAATGCCGCCTCGACGAAAATAAGGCCCGCATCTTTATAAGGGGCCTTATTTCCATGGCCTTGAAATTGTAAATAACACCCGGCGGGCCTTATTTCAATTGGCATTATGGAAATTAAAAGCCGCATTTTAACATGGATATAAGGCCGCCTATTTACAAAATATAACAACACATATTGGAAAACCTTGATTTAGGGCCTGGCTTCCATGCCAACTTTGGAAATAGAGACCCTTTTATTACTAAACCGCATGTAGCAAGCTCTTAAACAGAGATTTTTAATCTCAAGTAGCGCACGACTTGTGCATAAATTGGTTGTAAAGTACAATAATTTTGGTGTTAAGTGATTAAAGAAAAATTTCAAATTTTGGTGTATTTATCTAAAATACCGGTATAAAAAAATTACACCATTGTATTTTCTATGCAATAACATTTCAAACATTTTCTTTTGGAAATTTGGTGCAAAAAATAACGGTCTCTCAGTTGTTTATATAATGTACCATTAATGGTACATAAAATTAGCCAATTCAGCAGAGTATATTTTTTACAATACATGTTGTAGATAAAATACACTAAATTGTTTTGGTGTAGTTTCTACACTATTTGTAAATAATAATGCACTAAACACTTAAACTAACATGTAATTGAAATTATGAGTCGCATTGAATTCTTAAGGGGACACTTTCTTTTTTAAACAACAAAATGAGTTCTCGAATGTAAATAATTATTTAAGTGCTGTGTCGAAGGAAAAAACTTTTTAAAAGATTAAAAAACAATGCCCAACGGTTAATAACATCCATCAAAATCATCGAAACTTATTCAGAAATTGGCGGACATTATTAACGTTTTATATTCGGCCGAAAAACTCTAAAATATTTCATTATCTGGAGAAAATCTTGCGGTAAAGAACTAATATTATATCAGACAAATGAAATATTAATGAACATCAGTTTCGAATCATGGTTTTGATGATGATGACGAGTTGTGGAAAAATAAACATAGTGAAGTGATTGTCTGCGGAAGATTGCATAATTGATGATATGGATGCACACATTGATTTCATTTCCAAAATGGGCTTGAACAAATAGAAAACTATGTAGGCTTTAAGATATTTTTTTTGTAAAATTTTTTAAATAGCATTTTTTTCGCTTAGAGCCGATTTTTTATTGTCAGAAAGTCTTTATCTGACGAACATGTTCTTATTATTCGACCGTATGATATTATTTGATAAAAATTATCATTTATCCCTCTAAAAACAATAATCCTAGCTACGGCTACTGTGTTGGGCAACGGCCATATTTTTTAAGGAATATTAGAAAAAAAACAATGAAGTGTGGGTGATCGCCATATTTAAATAATAATAAGATTAATTATTTTACTATTATAATTCGACTTAACTATGCCTCCTTTTTGGTGTCTTCGACCCTTTTGAACAGATCGTCCGTAAAAAAATAAAAAAAAAAACAAAAAGCATAGTTTTCGAAAAATATTTTTTTCGAAAGGGAATAAGAAAATCTTTAAATTATCCAAAATTCCGAGGCGCTCGAATTTTAGACGGGTAGGACCGAAAATCCATCGACAGAATGTGATTCGTTTTTAAATTAGATACTCAAAATCAAATTAATACATATTTTATTGCATCCATAATTATTGAAGGTGAACACTTAGAATCTAAAACATAATATTTGGCGAAAGTCGAACAACACCATGCACTAAAAAATAAAGAAACGTGTAATGTTTAAAATAATTTTTAATTTTTTCGATTGAAAAAATAACTTGCGGTTAAATTTTATATCAGACAAATTTAAATTAGGATTTTTTATACACACTTAAGGTAATTTAATACATTATCAGTTCGTAATATACACCCCTGGAGTATATTATATCCTAGTAACCAAGACAATTTTTTTTTCTCACTTGCACAATTTATATACCGAATACCGGTACAAGTTTTGTACAATCGGTTTTCTTTATTTACGAAAACATGGGTATTATCTACACTAAATCAAAATTAAGGTAGTGTCCGTTAGCTTAGTGGTTAGGTGCGTTGGCTGCTTATGCCGAACGTCGTGGGTTCGAATCCTACTCGGGCCCAAAGTTTTTATTTCATCTTTCACG
>CAKKXW010000005.1:23050768-23070757 GCA_920937365.1 Sphaerophoria rueppellii | reverse complement strand
AGGTTAGGTTGGAGTGGCTGTCCGGATGACATTGACTCACTTAGACGTCAAGGGTCCATTGTGATACCACTAATGAGGTTACTCATGGGAGAGTAATGAAATTAAAAAAAAAAAAAAAACAATTTTGTACGTTTAATGAAGTTAGAAAGACATTTTGTGTCGATCGTTGCCAGTTCACTGGTTTTATCGAAGAAGGGATTACCGAGATAGCTATTCCTTCTAATGGACTGTTTCCTTTTCCTTCTTGTCCATGCATCTTCTACAGAAGTCGTTTGCGTAGACCCCTTTACTCAAAGCATGCCTACCTATGAGGCAGTGTCCTGTTATAACTCCCTTGTAGAGCTTATATTTTGTCTGCTCAGGAAAATCAGGCTTTTTGACCGATTCAGGTCTATGCTTGGCCATATTTGTTTGGTTGCTAGGCAGGTGGTAGCCTGTGACTATCTAGAATTTGCTGATTCTAGAACATATTGTTTGAGAAGATATTTGCATGTAGCAAGTGGTGTTCCTATGCTATGTTTTTGTTTAACATTAGGCAGAAGTTTTCCGTTTTTGGCGAGCTCATCGGCTTTGCAATTTCCCGGAATGTCTCTGTGGTCCGTTCCCAAATGAGGTGAATATTAAACTGTTCCGTCATCTCATTCAGAGATGATCGACCATCGTGGACTATTTGAGAGTTTGTGGAGACAGACGCGAGAGATTTTAGAGCGGCTTGGCTGTCCGAGAAGATTCGTATATCCTTGCAAGATATAACGTTTTCTTTGAGCCAGGATAGTGCCTCTTTAATCGCTATTACTTCTGCCTGGAAAACACTACATTGATTGGGAAGTCTGTATGATAGACTGAGATTCAGTTGCTCCGAATAGATACCACTTGCAACTCCGTAATCGGTCTTTGAACCGTCTGTATAGAAGTGTACCGCATTGTCTTCCAGGGGTCTCTCTTCTTCCCAGGAAGATCTTGAAGGGATGGAGACATGGAAGCTTTTATCGAATATCATTTTTGGGGTGGTATAGTCTAGGCGATCTGGGATAGATCTGAAATTGTCTAAAATAGTAGTACGACCAGGTATTGTTACTGTTCCATTGAGAGGTGGCTCTAAGCCTCACACATGAGTTGGCTGCCACCATTTTGGAGAAGATGTCAAGAGGTGTTAGGTTTAAAAGCTTTTCCAGGGCTGCGGTTGGTGTTGAGCGAAGTGCTCCTGTGATGCACATACCTGCTGACCCCTGGACTTTGATGAGCTTATTTAGATTTACCGTCTTGTCCAGTGCGGTCCACCATACGACAACTCCATAAATAAGTATCGGTCTGATTACCGAAGTGTATAGCCAGTGGGTTATTTTTGGGGAGAAGCCCCATTTTGATCCTATGGCCTTTTTACAAGTAAAAAGCGCTACGGTAGCCTTTTTAACTCTTTCATCAATAATTGGCTTCCAATTTAGTTTTTTGTCTAAAATGAGGTCCAAATATTTAGCTTGGTCGGAAAAGGTTAATGGTATTCCTTTAATCTTGGGTGGGCTAATCTGAGGAATTTTGTACCTTCTCGAAAAGAGTACTTGTTCTGTTTTATGTGGATTGACGTCCAAGCCACATTGCTAAGACTAATTTGTTAGCCTTTTTAAGGCATTTTGTAGGAGTTCCGAGAGAACTTGGGGATGTTTCCCAGATATAGATATTGCAACGTCGTCAGCATAGGCAATCACCCTGAAACCCCCTGCTTCGAGTGATGTTAGTAGGTCGTTTACTACCATGTTCCATAAAAGAGGCGAAAGAACCATATCCTTTTCATGAAATTTTCCATAATCAAATCACAAAGTGGCTGCCTCATCTCCTCGATAGCCTTACGAATTCCATCTTTGAGGTCTTGAATCGACGCTGGGCTGATGGCGTAAACCTTATCTTTCGCGTGGCCCCAAGGAAGTCGCAAGGTGTTAAATCACAAGATCTCGGTGGCCAATTGTGATCACCTCTTCGAGAGATAACACGGTCCGAAAACTTTTCGCTTTTACGAACCATCTCTGCCAAATTTTCACCATTTTTATAGTGAATCTTAATAATTTCAATGCGTTGTTGAAGCGTGTATCGTTCCATTTTTATTAATGGCGTAGTTTCTACTTGTCAAATGTCAAATAATGACACCTTCAAAAGTGTAAGCTACCGAAATAGCGGGCTATTCAAAATAACACCTCTTATTGGAAAACCCTTTTCATTATTAGAATTAACATACAATATTATTTATGTGTGTGTGTGAAATGAATGTTAAATAATACAATACACATATTAACTTTCTCTCTGAACACCACCTAAGCCTTAAATATTTGCACCAACTAAACAGTTAAAACTTCATTCATTTCAAATGAATAGAGGAGGGTACAGCACGTCCGGTCGCTTCGCCACCGCACCGCATCTGCCAGCCATAAGAAACTGTTTCGTATTTGCGTTTCCAAACTTCAACATGCCGTTATATTGTTGACAGGAACAGATTTTGTTTTAAAAATATTTAAAACCTCAAAGGGCGATGTTAAGTATTAACTTGTCTTTAAAAATTACTTTCAGTGCATCGCCAGGTCACATTCAAATTTATCGATATTTATTTTCGTCCTATATACTTTGATAAACCACAAAAATATATCAAACGCATAATGTAAAAAGTTTCAAGCTCGAAATCTACCAACTAATCCACCACTGTTTCGAACTTAAATGTGCACGATGTTGCTGTGCCTCTGTGCTCTGTGTTATACGTAAAAAGCACTTTCTTTTTCATTTATGTTTGTATTTTTTTCTGTAGTAAAAGTAAAACTTCTTTCGATTTTCAACGTGGAAATTGTTGACTTTGTTGAAGATGGTTATCTCGCAAAACTTGCACTTTCGGAACATGGGTTTTGTTCGCAATCAATTAAGGAACAATAACAGCAACGGATGTGAGACCTGCAGTAGCCGATGTCGTGTAAAAATTTACTTCCTCAACGTTTGCGATCCAAATAAAAAAAAGACTTCCTCATTTGATTATACGATTTTCAACAAGCTTGATTTCTATAAATATTTGTTTCCTCAGTCTTCGTTTAGACTATTTCTGGTCAGTGATAAAACGTTTCCCAGAAAAATCCCACTCAAGGGATTTTTTATACCCTTTTTATGCCAGAGACACAGTGAGTGCATTAGGAAGAAGAGAAGGGGTTGGTAAGGAGGTGTCGGTGTACATTGGTCTTAAATTCTTGAACATTGTAATGACTGGGGAAGACAGAGTGTGGAAGAAAGTTCCTTATTCACGTAGTACGGCTAAAAAATGATTCTCTATACTTAGAGTACTTCCGAAATTGGGCTCGAGGGTTAAGTGATGGGCATTCCTAGAAGCGCGAGTATTACGTGCGTATTGTTTAAGGGGTGGAATGGAACTGGAGCAATTACCCTAGAAGTAACGATAAGACAAGGAGAGACAAGAAACGTTACGACGGTGTCCCAATGAAGTGAATGAGTTAGTGATGTCCCTGTCACCAATCATTCTTAAAGCTCTTTTTTGAATTCCATCCAAGAGGCTTAAGTAAGTAGCTGGAGCACCAGCCCAGAGATGTGAATTGTACTCAAGCGCTTTGGACGGATATAGGTTTTATAGATGATAGCCAGATCAGACGGGGAGACAAATTTCTTGCACCGTCTTAAGAAACCCAAACATCTTGCGGCTTTTTTGGCGACATCGCGTATGTGGTCGGACCACAAGAGGTGGTCAGTGATCCACATACCGAGAATCTCGAGATGTTCGGTCTCATTGGTGCAAGTGACACTCATGGACAGTGGCAGGGGGTTATATCTCGCTTCAACGATACAAGACAGCATTGGTTTTTCGAAGCATTAAACTCTACACGGTTTTTAATTCCCCATTGGACAATGCTGTTTAAGTCAGAGTTTAATGAGCTTATCATATATTGCCGTTCCAGTTCCACATCCGAAGTGGAGGGGTGTGAGTCTGGAAACGAATATGAGAAGCTGAGGGTACTATCGTCAGCGAAACAATTTATTAACAGACAAGAGATCATTTATGAAAATGAGAAACAGGGTCGGAGACAAAACGGAGCCCTGGGGCACACCAGCATTTATTTTGTGGGTTTCAGATTTGAATCCGTCCAATTCAACTTGTATTGAACGGTTCGAAAGAAAGTTTCTAATCCAACGAAGAAGGGATTCATCGATACCGAAGGCACACATTTTCGATAAAAGAGCAAGATGCCAGACTTTATCAAATGCCTTTGAAATATCAAGTGCAACAATCTTCCTTTCTCCAAAACGATGTAAAGATTTGTTCCACTGTTTGGTGAGATAAGCCATCAAATAACCAGGTGGACCTGTTGCTGCGAAAGCCGTACTGCCGGTCATTAAGAAGCTTTCGGTCTTCGAAAATCGCTGAGAAATTTGTGAACACAATATTTGTGCGACAGGCTATCAAATACATATGCCCATGAAAACAAAACAAAACATTATCAAACATTTTTTTAAAACTTTTTTATTCATTCAAATTAAAAGATGAAGAAGATATTTTGTGTTTGGTGCATGGGCATGCAATGAATTTGCGTATCGGATACCTATATTCCATAATAATTCGTCACTTCTAATTAATTCCATGAAATCTCCGGTATTTGTTTAACCACAGAAAAAGTTAAGTAAACAAAATATCAAGAAAACGATCCAGATTCAAACTCGATTTTACTGTCAATATTTATTCAAATTCAATTACTCATCATCATAAAACAAACTGACAAATTTTTATATTTGACATACTTATGCCCAGTTTCATAAACAAACACTAAAAGTACTTCTAGCAAAAATCTTTTTAAATTTTATCAGACCCTTAAAACTTTTGAGTTTCACCAACTTAAAATGGGAAATTTCAGGGAATTTTTTGTCAAAATTGACATCCTTATGAAAATTGTGTGAGAAAAAATGAGAAAGCGTTATTTTCAGTTTTCAAAATATTCAATGACACTTTTAAAATTGAATGATCCAAAAATGGGCATTTAGTTTTAAAGGGTGTTTAAAAGTTTGTTTATTAAAAAAACGCTTGGTGAAACCGAAAAATCTCATTTTACGGTTTAAAAGCTTGTTAAATTTTTAAAAGTCGTTTATGAAATCGGGCATTAATCATTACAAAAATTGACTTCAGCTCTCTCTGAGTTTGAAAAAAATCGATGAAAAGCGAAAGTAGAAGCAAGTAAATTTTTATTGTTGTTTTCTTTGTTAAAATTTTACTTTACTTTACTGGGTTGTCACGAAAACACGCCTAATATTAGTAAAAATTCGTGAGTTGAATCTACAAATAAATTGCTTTAAGAATCTAGAAAATAACACGATATAAAAAAAAAACAAACGTCAAATTCGTCGCGCGACTAAGTTGAAAAAAGTTCAACTTTTGGGCGACTAGTTCGACGACAAACGACGCATTGTTTTGCTATTAGGTGGCTGCCATGCAAATTTCACATTTTTGACAGCTGTCATTTAAGTCCCGGGCGACTGGCGATGCATTCTGTTCAGCTCTTAAGTGTTCAATGTCTTATTTCTACTCTTATTATGGTTTCATTCTCCCAAAGTCTATTTGGAATATCTTCATTTTCAAATCATCAAAATAACTAGACTCAAAAAGCATTGACAATGAAACACACCAAATTTTTCATAAAAAAAATTAAAATCAATTGAAAACTATTGATGATCTATGCATTAAAAATGCAAAACATGTTTAACAAAATGTAGGTCATTGTGCACCAAGGCAATGCATATAACAAATGTTAAACCGCTTTCTTTTTCATCACCTGTAGATTTTACCTTTTCTCGTTATGTCATATACGATAAACTTTTATGAATAAATTAAAGTTACCAAATGAAAACGAGAGTTTAAGTTTCAATATCCATGCAGTCATAATCATTTTATTGGTTGTTTTGATTTGTCATTCAATTTTATATTGGATGGGAATAAATATGATACTTGTACTAAGATGTAGCATAGCGTATAAGAACTTCAGTTCTAAAGGAAAAACGTATTAAACTCATTGAATATTCAATTTATCATCGAGGCTTTTAGGCCTATTTAGTGGATCGTTTCTTATGGCGTGAATTTTCACTTATATCAAAAACTGTCATTTTGTCCATATAGGTATGTAGGTATTTATGGCGCGAAAAAAATGGAGGGCTAGCTGTTATCTAAGTGGTTGTGACATCATGATATTAAGATACATATTTTGAAATTGTAAATCATTAGTTAGGTATTTGAATAGTCATTCTTTTTAGATGAGAAAACCAAAGCTGCATTTATCAACGCGTTGAAGATTTATCATTTTTTTTAAATCCCCGGTCATGAAAGCGCAGTATTCACTTCAATTTATTTTTTCTTAAAAACTGCTTTGTTTCAAACTTAACTCATAAAAGAAGCAGGAAATATGCAATCTTAAATAACATTTTCTTGAGTAGACGTAATTTACTCGCCTCATCTGCTACAAACTTAGGCCGTGTGTGAATTGCGTTAAATTAAATGTATTAAAACTTGACGTTTGGTTAAAACTTGACCTTTGATTAAAAATGGGATTTAATTTAGCTACTTGCTCTGTGAATTGCGTTAAAAGGGTTTTTGTTTTAACCAACATATCCGCGTAGAACTAAGAAATTTCCCTTAAGATTTCTGAAATTTCCCAGAACAAAATATGTTTTATTCCTCCAGGTTAAATAATTTCGTGTATAAAACAAAACTTTGTACCCAAAGTTAAGGAAAAATAAAGTAAAGTAATGAATAAACTTTGTGTCATTTATTTTTCTCAATTTTGCGGTGGTAATTTGATATTGTGAAACAACAGTTTAGAAAATCTTCAAACAAAAATTCCCATTTTAAATAGATGGTTAATTCCGTGTAGTAACACTAGAAAACTAGTTTTTACAGATGATATCTGTTATCATTAGGTTTGTTCGATGTGCGCTCTGGGTCGCTCTGTGGCGCTCCGATTTCGCACTGAGCTGTTCGATGTCGCTCTTTTTTCACCCCGGTGCGTTTCCACCGTGTTCGATGTGTATTCAGTGCTCGCACCGGGGGCGCTCTGAATTGCCCCAAGTTTTTTTTGGGGGCGAGAATTTCGGAGCGGTTCGAATCAGCTGTTGCTATACAACAAAGAGAAAAGCGCAATTAGCGCGTTCGATGTGAAACCAAACCCAGAGAAATTTTTCAGTTTTTTGACAGCTTCGTTCACAGTATGACAAGCATTGGAGCGCCCCGGGGCTGGTTATATCGAACAAACCTAATCCCAAAAGATAAAGGCTCAACTTTCCATTACCGAAACCTGAATTTTGAAAAAAAAAAAACACTTTTATTTGAAAGATATATGTATTTAATTAACAAGTATAAATACTTTGAGGCGAGGAATCACTTCTTTCCATTTTTAATTAATTTTTAAATATCTATTTTTCATATGAAAATCACAAGGGAATGAACATGGATGTATTTTGTCAGTTCTTCCAAACACAAACACATAGCAATGTGTATAGTTTTCATCTGTTAAGTGCTCGTATGGATAGTGTATTATTGGTTCTTTTGAGAAATATTTTGGGAAATTTTTGTTATTTTGCTAACCTTTAAAAGCAAAATGTTATGCAAAAATCGAATCGCGCGATTTTTTCACTATAAACTTGATTTTGAATAGAATTCAAGTTTCGCATATACTTGCTGTTTGCTTCCGTAGCCAGAGTCGTGCACTACAAATCAAGGGTTAAAACCCCTTGAGCGGCGAAGCCGCCGCACATGCTCACTGTTTGCTATCGTAGCTAGAGTCGTGCACTACAAATCGAGGGTTAAAACCCCTTGAGCGGCGAAGCCGCCGCACATACTCGCTGTTTGCCAGAGTCGTGCACTACAAATCGAGGGTGAAAACACCTTGAGCAGCGAAGCCGCCGCACATACTCGCTGTTTGCTACACAAAGCTGATAGTGCAAATTCAGTAAATAGAAATGTAGCAAAAATTAGTCGGGAACAAAAAGTCCCACCACCGAGCACTGAATGTAGAGTTATGAAAGTGAAGGAAGGTGAAAAGCGCGAACTTTAAAAATTGTTAAAAAAAAATAAAAAATAAAGTAAATTTTGTTTCAAAAAATTGTTGTCTGATAAGTTTAAAAATGTATTAATTGAATAGCACAGTTTGCATATCCCTTATTAGGCAATTTTTTTAGAAATAAGAAAAATAAAAAGGCCCAAATCCGAAAATTAAAATCAATTTTTAATCAATTTCCCGGGGTTTCCTCGCCGTAATATTTTAAAGCTGTTCTATTGAGATATCTACCTCACTGTAAAAAAAAAAATCAACTTTTTAAGGGGATTTCCGTAAAGGAAATCGGCCCCCTACATCGTGATCAGTTTATATTAAAGAAGTTCAGTTTCGTGCTAGTTATACAAACTTACATTTTCATTAACAACTCTTGCTTTAATCCACTCGTTTTCTAAACTTGTTTCCAGGGAAACTGAGTCCATGCACCGTCTGCGACAATAGTTTCTAGCGGTCAACCAATCCTCTTCTACACCCTTAAGGCTGGGATCTCTCCACGAGAAAAAGTATCTAAATGAATAAATCGGTTAATATAATTTCAATATTAAACGTTTTTGAGCTATTTTTCTAAATCTTTTTTAGTTTGATTTTCAGTAACAAATAAAAGATGACAGTAGCGAAATTCACTTAAGACTAATTAATGTAGTTTAGCGTAAATGTATTCTCATTTCAATCATTGAAAAGAAGAAAACCTCGTTTTCTAAGCTTTTTCCACTGACAGTATATCCGAGATTAGGCGAAGTAGATATTGAATAAATCTCGACTTTTCTAGGATTAAACAATAAAAATAAGGTACATAGATGCAAATGTAGTAAGTATGATACAACGTTACCCTAAATCCGAGAAGAGGCGAGTTATATTCTAAATTTAAAATCAACTTAGCTAAATTTCTTATTTATATGATGTTTCCACTGACGCTAATCACGAGATTTAGCGAAGTAGATTAACAATAAATCACCACTTTTCTTGGATTTAAGGAAGACGGAACGTAGTATTGTACTAAATGTGCTATTATTCTACGTTTTCATCTACTAACATGTACCCGAAATCCCAGAAAAGTCGAGATTTGTTCTTAATCTACTTCGCTAAATCTCTCAATTAGCGTCAGTGGAATCAGCATATTACGGTCAGTGGAATAAGTTTATTAATTTTAACAGGTGGGTTTTAAACAAAAGTACTCCATTACATTAAAGCAAAAACACGTATCAGCCCGGGAATGAAAATTATCTCTCAACTCACCCTTTTCCGTCGGGGGTTTTTTCATGGATTATTCTCTGTGCACATAGCTGTGGATTTGGTGGGTCAAGAACTCTTCCATTTGAAAATTGTCCTGAACCAACACTCAAAACACTTAATACACAAACACTAGCAAAAACGAAAGCTCTCATTTTGTTTGAAATTTTATTTTCAAAAATCTATTAAATTAGAGCAAATATTTTTCTAAGACACTATTTTATCGACACAATTTTTTGTACACTATAAGAGAGCACCAACAAAACTCTTAACCGGACGTCTCGACCGAAATATATTAAATGACACGACATTTTTTGTGCCACCCTCCTTTATATGTGCACCACGGCTACAATTTTCCCATCTCCAATCAAGAAACTACCTGGCTTGTATTTAATATTTCGTATCTGGCTATCGGTGATGTTTGCGGTACAGCGCGACGGAGTGTCGCGTCGCATATCGGTGCGACTCGAAGTCGATTGCTGGTGTTTTGCTTCAATGGTAGACTTATCTTCAGCACGTACACTTTTTTTTATGATATCTGCTGTTATGCTCGATACTACCTTGATTTTCAAAGCTCTTCTTTTTTCGGTGCAAATCATGTAATCCATGTACATCCGGAGTGGAGCGGTGTCAGAGGAACAATAGGCATAACAACAAACAGTTTGGTATGTCATTTTGGAATTGCCTAGAGTAATTTTGTCTGCATTTTAATTTGACAATATATTAATATTGAAAAAAAAAAATGTTTTTGGCGCTCGCTTGCAATTGTGACGTACCTAACTTTGGTTTACACCGTAAACAATTGATTCAGGGTAATCTTTCTGTTGAAATATCTCATAGTTTATAATCCATTATGCAATTTACTACATTGGTCGATGTTGTATCGGCGACTTCTTGTCTACGCGAACAGATGACTTTTATAATCATCACGAGCTAATGACATTGAATCAGCGAGTCAGTGTTAAGTGTCTTTACAAATATCCCATGATTTTACTTGGGAAAACATTTTTTTACCATAATAATGCAACAATATATTCAAGTATCTATCTTTTTTCCATTTTTATTTCAAATGGCATCAAAAACATGTTGATTCAATTGAAAAACGTTTGCACCTCAGCTCTTTTGTATAGAGGCAGATAATACTTGTATATTTGTCTGTAATAGTTTTGAACACACATGTTTGAAAAATACCCCAAGTTTTATGTTGTGATCAAGATAGTACTTGACGTAAAACTGAACACATCGACTGTAGGTTAGGTTAGGTTAAAGCGGCTGTGGATACAGAATCCACACACTTAGGCCAAAAGAAAAGGCCCATTGTGATACCACATGAATCTAGAGAATTACTACTTACTAGTGGAACCATTTTTATAAAACGAAGAAGATATTTGATATCCTTATTAGCTAGTTCACTGGGATTATCATAAAAGTACTCTCCCAGATGAAGTTTGCGTCTTAGTGAAAGAGCAAGGCAAGTGCAGAGAAGGTGAGAAATTATTTCCTCTTCTTCCTCGTCCATACAGCTCCTGCAGAAGTCATTTGAGGCTACACCAAGTCGTGTTGCATGTCTGCCTATAAGACAGTGTCCCGTAAGGACACCTATTAAGGAACTAATATGAAGTCTGCTTTGAGATAACAATTCTTTCGAGCGCTTTAGGTCCAGTGAAGGCCAAATGAGTTTTGTGGCTGCGCACATTGGTAAATTGTGCCACCTAGAGTTTGTTATCTTTAAGGCTGTTTTTTTTAGCAGAACTTTACATGTTACTATCGGTATAAGTATCTTCTCCCTTTCAGGTGAAATAGGTATGACGGTTCCATTTTTAGCGAGTTCATCGGCTCTACAATTTCCTGTGATGTCTCTGTGGCCCGGCATCCAACAGAGGTGAAGGTTAAATTGCTGCGCCATCTCCATAAGAGACGATCGACAATCGAGGGCCGTTTGAGATTTGGTTGAGACACCATCAAGACCTGACTGTCAGAGAAGATGCGGATATCCGAAGTTGATATCACGTTTTCTCTTAGCCAGGAGAGAACCTCTTAGATCGCTAAAATTTCCGCTTGGAAGACGCTACAATGATTAGGGAGGCTTTTCTGAGTACACACCACTACCAACTCCTTCACTTGTCTTGGATCCGTATAAAAGTGAATGCTTTTGTCATCCAGAAGTTTATTGTCTTCCCATTCATCTCTGGATATGCATATGTGGAAGTTTTTACTATATGGGGGTTTTGGAATGGTGTAGTTTGGTATAGAACCGAAGAAGTTCAAAATGATGGAATGTCCCACATTATTGTTGGTCCATTGACATGAGGCGTTGAGCCTTATAGCTGTACTCGCTGCCACTTGTTTGTTAAAAATTTCGAGGGGCTTCAGATGGAGGAGAGTTTCTAACGCTGCTGAGCGTGTGGTTCTCAATGCCCCGCATATGCAGAGACATGCAGTGCGTTGGACTCTGCTGAGTTTGTCGCAGTAAGTGACTTTCTCCAGTGCAGTCCACCATACTGCAACCCCGTACATGAGTATTGGTCGGATGGCCGATGTGTATAGCCAATTGGTTATGCGAGTTTGAAAACCCCATTTGCTTCCTATGGCTTTCTTGCAAGAGAAAAGAGCTAGAGGTTTCCAACTTAATTTTCTGTCCAGTATTAGACCGAGATATGAAGCCAAATATCTCGGTCTAATTGGTAAAAATTAGTGGTACACCTTTTATTAAAGGAGGTACAATTATTGGGATCTTGTATTTCCGTGTGAAAAGGACGAGGTCTGTTTTTGGGTGATTAATACTAAGTCCACATTGATCAGCCCATCTAGTGAGCATATTAAGTTCGTTTTGGAGGAGATCTCTCAGTGTATTAGGATGTTTTCCTGTGACTTCGATAGCAACCTCATCGGCATACGCAATCACTCTGTAGCCTTCAATCTCGAGGGATATTAGCAGTTCGTTAACTACTATGTTCCACAGTGTGTGAGTGCCTCTACTCACAGACCTTTTCGTACAACAATCCCCCATCTTAGAGATGATGATCCTCCTTTTTAGTATTAGATTAATCAACACACAGAGTGAGTATTCGACGTTTAGGGTCGTAATAGCAAAAGTGATAGCAGATGTGTCAACGTTGTTGAAAGCACCTTCAACATCCAGGAAGGCAACCAACACATCGACTTTACTTATTTAATCTTTGATTTTAATACCATCAACTTTTTTCATTATTCATTCTAGAATACATAACTCGCCATCGAGTCAATACGTTTTTTTTTTTTTTAATGCGATAATTATAATCATAAACCATTTGTTTAAATTCTTAAATAAACTAGTGATACTTTTGAAGTAACTATTTCAATTAGTTCATATCATACACAGCATTTTGGCGACGAGGCTGAACAGGAATACCTACTATGGACGCGGCTCAATTTAGTCAATTTCTCCAGGCAATGAGAGAACTGCTTCCTCAACCTGCTGCTGCCCCCGCCACTACAACTACCATCATCGCTGCAAATTTTGAAGTTTTCAATACCGAAAAAGAAAATCTCCAACAATACGTCGAGAGATTCGATAACTATTGTGCATTAAAAAGCATAACCGACGAGACTGTTCGGAAGAAGACGTTCCTCAACTGGATTGGTCCTAACCTGTACGACAAATACAGATGCTTAATTGCACCAAAAACCATCGATGAGTCGACTTACGGCGGTATTGTGAAGGCATTGCAATTTCACATTGCTCCCCCAGTTAACCAACTGGTGGGTCAGCATCGACTTCTCATGAGGGTACAACATTCAAATGAGAATTGCGCAGAATACAGTGCTGCTCTACAAAAGCTGGTGGTTGACTGCAAACTAAATTGTTCTTGTGGTAAATCTGTAGCAAATTTGTTCTTAAGAGCTCAATTTATTAGAGGCCTCAAAGACAATAATATTAGAGAACAAATGCTAGAGGACGATTTAAAATTCAATGCCATCGTGCAAAAAGCCATTTCATCCAAAACCGCCAAGCAAAAAGCGCACGGCAAGTTTTTTACTACAAAAATATCGATCCTCGGATATTACATTTCCTACAAAACAATTGACAAAGTTCCAAAAAAAGTTCAAGCTATCCTCGAAGCATCCAGACCAACAAATGAAAAGGAAGTCAAGCAGTTTCTTGGCCTTGCTACGTACTACAGCAAGTTCATTCCAAATCAATCAACGCTAACAGCACCAAGCTGAAGCTCTCTCTGTACAGACTCAGATTTTTTCTGGTCCGCAAATTGTGAAGCTGCCTCGACATATTATTAAGATATGCATCATACTTGTCTAATTTCAACTACGAAATAGTTCACCGAAAGAAACCCTGTCGAAGAGCCTCCAGCTGACGTTCATATTATTGATGAAGAAATTTTCCAGATCCAAGCTCAAACACTCAGCTTTATATCTACAGCTCAAGTAACCAGTGAGATGATCGAACAATATGTACCTCAAGATCCAGACCTTTCACAGATCATCAAAGAAATCAAAGCCGGCACAAGTCGCTGGGAGGGCTATACCCTACAAGGTAATATATCTATTGTTAAGAGATTCAAGAGTTTGCATCCCCAGGGCACTGCGACAAAATATATTAGAAGAACTTCACGTTACACACCCGGAAATCGTCCGGATGAAACAACTAGCCAGACGATATTGCTACTGGCCGAACATCGACTCGGACATCGAACGAACTGTCCGCTCTTGTCAATCCTGTCAATTGAACCAGAAGTCTCTAGCCAAGGCACCTGCACACCATTGGGAAGAGCCCAAAAAGAATGTTTCAAGAGTGCATATTGATTATGCTGGTCCTAAAAATGGTAAGTTCTATCTGATACTAGTAGATGCGAAATCGAAGTGGCCCGAGATAATAGTAATTTCAAAAGCCCCGGACACATCAAATACCTTGAAGCTTTTGGAAGAAATATTTTCTTTCCACGGATACCCACAGTTTCTGGTTTCTGATAACGCAACAATATTCAAAAATCCAATTTTCGAAAGGTTTTGCAAGGAACGGGGAATTTTCCAAATCTTCACTGCACCAGGTCACCCGGCAACTAATGGTTTGCAGAACGGTACGTACAAACTCTTAAGCTGAAATTACCAAAGATGCAAAGTGAAAACGATCCAGTTCATAATGATAAAGTTCAACAGATATTACAATTGCTAAGAGCGACACCTTTAGCTTGTGGAAAGAGCCCAGCAGAGTTATACCTGCACCGTACCATACGCATTCGTCTGGATGCTATCCGGCCTACTAAAGATTTGCCATGAGCTGTTCCACAACAAGGGTTCCACGAAGTCTCAAGGTAGGTGAACGCGTAACAGCTCGGATGTATCAACAAACCAACTTGGGAGTTTGGATCGGTCGTGGCTGATCATGACGTGATCGTGACTCGACCAGTTGATGAACCGTCGTTCAATTACCAACAACACCTATAACAACACCTGCAGCTGTGCCTCCACCTCTGGCGACTCAAATATCTCAAAGAACAAAAAGGCAAACCAGGCAACCTATTAGATTGAGAGATTATTATCTCGGTGAAATCGATTGACCATTTCTGTAGATTGTATAACGGCGACGACGAATATAACACCGCCGTCAGACAGGAGCCTTTCATCGGACACGATGATAGCCAACAATTCCGTGAACCCGACCAAGAAGAAGTGAAAACCGCAATATCATGGCTGAAATCCAACAAAGCCGCTGGAGCAGATGGATTAGCTGCTGAGTTGTTCAAAGCAGCAGGCGACGAGCTAGATAGGAGCATGCACCAAATCATCTGTAAGATAACCTCAATCAACTTGAAGTGCAAAACTGGAGACGACTAGCTAAGGACCGAGCTAGCTGGTGGAGACTGTTAATTGAGGCCCAAGTCCACAACAGACTGTAGCGCCACCTTAAACAAGTAAGTATCAGTTTTGTGGAATTTGACTTTGAAAACCAACGTTCGTGTACATTGTACAACTCCAACGGGATGCATTGGCTTGAGATTTTGCAAAACAACTTAGGTTTTTACTTATTTTTTTACTCTGGGGAGTTAGTGTATGTATTAATTAAAATTATTAACAAACAACTTTAATGTCAATGCATGATATGACAATGGAATAACCTAAAAAAATAACCATGGCCTTCCCAAGCCATATTTTTGTAAGCGAAACTACTGCCCTTAAACAAAATTTTACCGCAATAACTGAGTAATAGTTTTATTAACACAAAACTAAATGTCCATTAACCTTCACCAATCTAATTCTATCCACATTCTCCTATGGTGGTATGTTTTTCAAATGATTATCACTCAATGCCTGATGCCTCGATAATATCTTGCTTATGGTAACCATTTCATGTTCCCCAACAGTAGACTAAAATTTTAATTATCTGTGATTTCTTGTAAAAGCCTGATGTGTATGTATATATGCTCTACCATAAAGGTGTGCTAAACCACTGGGTATGTGCTCTTTGTATGTCAATGCTTATACAATTAAATTTCTTCGTTTATTTTGTCCAATAATGGATTTCATGCCCATATCATAAGTGCTTCTGCAAATTGTCGGCACTACAATACTGAAAAATACTCACCAAAAACTTGACAGACGAGTAATAATGCTGTCGCATTTAATTGTTTTTGGATGGGCAAAACGTCGTCGCGTCGACGATGATAAATATTTTTTTAATTATATTTAAAATGCAGGTATTATGAAGTTTAAAGATGTTTCATGATTGCAATAGTTTTTATTGTACCTGGGCATTTTAAAATCTATTCTCTGTTTTTGATATTTGCTTAAAATTAAATTTAACTAATCACCAAATAAAACACAACAGTTTTAGAATTTCTGGATTTGAAGATTTACTTTTATTTAAAAAGAAATACCTAACACGAATTTGCAATTTTTTGTTAGGAATTTACACAAGGAAATGTAAACTTACTTAAGGTGGCGCTACAGTCCGTTGTGGACTTGGGCCTCAATCAACAGTCTCCGCCAGCTAACTCGGTCGTTAGCTAGTCGTCTCCAGTTATGCACTCCAAGTTGATTGAGGTCCTCTTCCACTTGAGTGCACCACCTGAGTCAAGGTCTTCCTCTCCTCCTACGTCCCTCGGGAATAGTGTCGAAGGCTTTCCGGGCCGGAGCATTGGTGTCCATTCGCCCTGGCTAGGTCCATTTCGTTGTAAAGTTCGCTGTGATATCTTCTTCGCCATTCCCCTTCAATGCACACGGGGCCAAAGATGACCCGAGGAACTTTCCTCTCGAAAAAGCCTAAGGCACCTTCATCCGATTTTGTCAAGGTCCATACTTCTGCACCATACAGCATCAGGACTGGACTGGGATGATGATTGTGTTGTACAATTTTACCTTAGTTGCTCGAAAGAGAGCTTTTCCACTCAATTGCTTTCTTAGCCCAAAGAAACAGCGATTAGCAAGAGTTATTCTTCGTCTGATCTCGGCGCTGGTGCTATTGCCCGTGTTTATAGCGGAGCCTAGGTAGACAAACTCCTCTACTAAAGTTATATGCGTCTATTGTGACGTTCTGCCCGAGCCATCGGTGTTGGGTGTCCTTCCTCGAAGACAGCATATACTTCGTTTTTCCCTCATTTACCGCTAAACCCATTTTTGCCGCTTCTGTCTCAATTCTCACAACGGCGCCATTGACATCACGCTGTGTTCTTCCCATTATATCAATATCATCGGAGTACGCGAGAAGTTGAACTGACTTTTGGAAGATAGTGCCTCTGGTGTTGACGTTGGAGTTCTGACCCATCTTCTCAAGACCGCTGTTAAAGAAATAGCATGACAGTGCATCGCCTTGTCTGAATCCTTTTTTGACATCGAAAGATTCCGTAAGCTCGTTGCCAACCTTGATGGAGCAGCGTGAGTTCTTCATCGTCATTTTGCACAAGCGAACGAGCTTGGCAGGGACGCCAAAAGTTCGTATCTGTAGATGCTGTCATGTTGGCCTTAAAATCGATGAAAAGGTGGTTGGTATCGATTTGGAGTCCATAGGTCTTTTCCAGGATCATGATGGTTGACTTTCCTGGCCTGAAGCCACATTGATAAGGACCAATCAAATTGTTGACGAAAGGCTTCAGACATTCACATATTACGGCATAGAGGATCTTGTAGGCGATTTTAAGTAGACTTATTCCTCCGCAGTTGGCGCAGTTTAGAGGATCTCCCTTTTTCAGGATCGGGCAAACAATGCTGAGGTTGCATTCATCGGGCATGCATTCCTCTGACCATATCTTACAGATGATTTGGTGCATGCTCCTATCTAGCTCGTCGCCTTCTGCTTTGAACAACTCATCAGCTAGTCCATCTGCTCCAGCGGTTTTGTTGGATTTCAGCAGTGATATTGCGGTTTTCACTTCTTCTGGGTCGGGTTCACGGAATTGTTGGCTATCATCGTGTCCGATGAAAGGCTCCTGTTATACAATCTACAGAAGTGGTCTTTCCAAATCCCCAGCATTGACTGCGATTCTACTATGATGTTCCCCTGTTTATCTCTGCATCGGTTCTTGCTCGATGACCTTGAGCCAGCTGTTAAACCTTTCGGTAAAACCTCCGAACTTCATTCCTGCTGTTGGCTCTCTCAACATCCTCAATCTGACGCTTCTCATGCTCTCTCTTTTTTCTCCTGAGAAGCCGGCGTTCCTCTCTCCTCTTTCGCTCGTAGAACTCACGAGCAGCTCTTGTCCTTCTATGCAGCGTCGCTTTGTATGCCTCCTGCTTGGCTGCATGGGCCTGCCTGCATTCTTCGTCAAACCAGGGGTTTCGTTTTGGTGGCTGTGTGAAACCCAGTACATTAGAGGCAGCATCTCTAACTGCTTTCTGGCAATGTTGCCACTGGTCTTCGCTACTTGATATTGGCGGCATAGGACTCCTTAAGAGGTTACTTGACACTCGATCAGAGAAGGATCTGGCGATCTCTTGCGATTGTCGAATTTTCTTGCAGCATTTCCTTGTTTTGGCCGTTGTCGGGATATTCGTAGCACTATCTTGGCTACGACGAGGTAGTGGTCCGAGTTGATGTTAGTTCGAACATCTTAAATGCTGGACAAGTGCCTTCCTTCGATCGCAATGTGATCAATCTGGTTGACGGTTGATTGATCAGGAGATCTCCATGTGCCTTTATGGAGAACCAGGTGCTTGCTACCACAACATTTCCCAAAATCGATCAGCCTGAATCCGTTATCGGAAGTGGTGTCGTGCAGGCTTTGCTTTCCGACTGTTCCACCAAAGATGTCCTCTTTTCCCAGCTTTGCGTTAAAATCGCCGAGGACAATTTTAATGTCATAACTAGGACATTGCTCGTACGCGCGTCGAATGAGTTTAATTTTATGCCAATACGGTAAGCGGTTCGCGAGATAATCGAGACGTCACACAGACATCATCATAAAAACACTTGAATCGGATTCTAGCGACCTCGAAACATGGAGATATGCGAAAATTGGAGATTCACAAAATCGGACCCATTACAATAACTTCCTCTGGGAAGTTAAAAATGAAAACAAAAATATCAAAGGTAATAAACTTAAGCTTGATTATATTTGTCGCAAATCAAAAAAGCTGCTGGAAATTTTAATTTAAAATACAAGATTCCATTGTGCATAATTAATGTTAACGAATAGAAAATATTCGCGTAGATGAACAAATGGAGAACGAATTGGGCTTATAACTGGAGAAAATCGCAAACAAAATTAAACACTTGACAAAATAATAATAAAGAGCAAATAATGGAGGGAGAAAGTTTCACTCCTTTTTTTCATCTCATACATGTGATAAAAGTGAGATGTATTGATATTTGCGCTGCCATATGAAAGAAATACCAATGAAATGACTAAATGCGAGTTTATTTTCCATAAATCGGTCAAAATATAGGCATGTCTTATTACGCGTGCTGTACTGGGTGGACAAGGATTGTGCTGTTGGTTGTTGTATAATAGTCTGGTTTAACGATACATATTAAGCTTCAGATAAAAATATCCGTATGTGTGTGAACCTGCTTAAAGACAGACTATACTTATTATAACATAAACTGTTGGCTTGAGTTGAATTATGTAATTTTTCTGTTTTGTTTTCAAGTTCGAATAATATTCACTTTCGCATGTGATGAGATGATGAGATGATGCTATTTCTAGGGAGAAAATACCCGGACGTTATTTTAGTATTTTATTGAATTAAGTGTTTATCCGAAATGGTCAAAACAGATGTACAGTATTTTTGCATGCAGCGCTGCATGCAGGGCTTCAAGCAAAACACAGAGAAAGTTTGTTAAGTTTTGTAAAAACAAAAAACACACCTGTCAACATTTTATCATTATCTCTATATTTATAAAGCTGGCCTGGCTAAGTGCTAGTAAAAGTTGATCAAGGACATTTGGAGCACGGAAGAAGGCAGTTTGTCTCATGGGATTTTACATTCAACCACCACGAATCGCTACTAAAATTCATTGTTTTTTAGGATCAATGTAATTTGTTAAGCCAAAAGTAGCAATCTCTTTTTTGAATGTGTGGGTGAAAGGTATCAAAACAGATTTATGATTGAATATTCTTCAATTTAAAATGTTTAATAAATTGAATTTAAACACAATTCGTAAATTTATATTCGGCAAAATAATTTTTTATACAAATCTTGCAACAAACTCCATTCGTTTTGAATATTAAAAAATATCTCGTTGTATGTGTTAAAA
>CAKKXW010000005.1:23010598-23022105 GCA_920937365.1 Sphaerophoria rueppellii | reverse complement strand
CGAAACAAACATATTTACCGGCGTAAGTGATTGCATCAGTGATCCATCAGATGAGTAAGACTAACCGACAAAAATTGTTATGATCAAAAGAAAAGAAAAATGTAACCTCAAAAGATTTGTTTTTTTTTTCTTGTTTGACAGATCAACCAAACCTAACTAAAAAGCGTTTTTGGATGATTTCAACTATTTCCAACTATTTCAACTATGACACATCAACCATTTTCTTTTTGACATAAAAACTATAGTCAACTATCGTCAGCGCAAAAACGCACTTCGGAGGGGAAATTTCAACTCATTTCTTAGTTGTATTTGGCGTTTGGCCAATCAGAATGAGTAGACTACCTAGTGACTACGTTAGTGAATGCGGCCATTTATACAAACAAAGCAGACAACGAACACATTAAAAAAAAAAAACAGATTCCTACATTTTTGAAATTTCACACGTCAAAAAGAATTGAATTTTTGTTGCAATTCGAAGGAAATTGTTTCTTACAAAAAAAAGTCAATTCTTTTCCCAATGTAAGGGAAAAAATTGCCGCATTTGCGTGAAGAATCAATTTGTTGACTGAATGTAAAATTGTAAAACCACGACAATTTTTACTGCAGTGTTTGGGTTGACTGGTTAGCGTGAACGTAATTTGTTATTAAAGAATATAAACAGAAAATAAGTATGGATATAGGAGAATTGTTGTCATTTAAGGTAAATTATTCTATAACAAATATATGGGTAACTATTATATTTTTGCAAACACACAGCCAGAGCAAACTCCGAAGCGTTCACACGACGACGAAAATGATTTCTCAGAATTGTCTGCTGACCAAAAAGATGAAAAGTCCAAAAGAATGCGTCGGATCGTTCAAGCCAAAGAAGCTGCTGAATTCGTCAAAACTGAACCAATACCTCTGAATGCAGATCTTCAACTAACGGAAGAAGAAAAAATGAATATTGTTAAATTTGTGGAAAACGAAGAAGCCGACGGAAATGTTTTGGACGAAGTGGGTTTAAAAAAGCTCATTCTACTTTTTGAAAAGAAAAATCTGAAGAACCAAGAGATGCGCATTAAATTTCCTGATAATCCTGAAAAATTCATGGAAAGTGAATTAGAACTTCACTCTGTTTTACAAGATCTTAAAACTGTAGCTACTGTTCCAGACTTATATCCGGTACTTGTTGAACTCCACGGGGTCCCAAGTATTTTAGAACTTTTGGCTCATCCTAATACAGATATTGCAGTAGCTGTTGTAGATCTACTTCAAGAACTTACAGATGTTGATATTTTGGGAGAGAGCCGTGAAGGTGCTGAGGTACTTCTAGAGGCACTTCGGAAACAACAAGTATGCGCTTTGCTGGTACAAAATCTGGAAAGGCTTAACGAAACTGTTAAAGAAGAATCCGATGGTGTTCATAATACCCTTTCAATTATTGAAAATCTCACTGAAATGAACGCTGGATTCACAAAAGAAGCAGCCGAACAGGGTCTTATGGTGTGGATTCTTAAGCGACTTAAGCAAAAAACTCCATTTGACCAAAACAAGTTGTATTGCAGTGAAATTTTATCAATTTTAATTCAAACAGATAATAATAACCGTCTCCAACTGGGTGATGCTGATGGTATTGATGTACTCCTACAGCAACTGGCCATTTACAAACGCCATGATCCCGCTTCAACAGAAGAGCAAGAGTTCATGGAAAATCTCTTCAATTGCTTGTGTTCCGCGCTGATGGCAAAAGAGAATCGTGAAAGATTTCTGAAAGGCGAAGGTCTCCAGTTGATGAATCTTATGTTGCGTGAAAAGAAAATGTCACGAAATGGTTCCCTGAAGGTCCTTGACCACGCAATGTCCGGTCCAGACGGAAAGGAAAATTGCAATAAATTCGTAGACATACTTGGACTGAGAACGATTTTCCCACTTTTTATGAAGACTCCAAAAAGGAATAAAAAACGTTTGTTAAGTGCCGATGAGCATGAAGAGCACGTTGTTTCAGTGATTGCAAGTATGTTAAGGAACTGCAAAGGAGCACAAAGACAACGACTGCTGTCGAAATTTACAGAAAATGATCATGAAAAAGTTGACCGTTTGTTGGAAATGCATCTTAAGTATTTGGAAAAAGTGGAAGCAATTGATAAGGAAATCGACCATCAACTTAGGGTACGTAGTATCGGTTTTTCTTCTTTCAGACTCAGTAAGTTTTTTTTTTTTTTTTTCTTTTTTTAAGGATCCTGATTTCGATGAAGAAGAAGAAGCTGAAAATAACTACATCAAACGGTTGACCGGTGGCTTGTTTACGCTACAGTTGATTGACTACATTATTCTCGAAGTTAGTACAACTTCAGACACAGTGAAGCAGAGAGTTTGCCAAATATTAAATCTTCGAGGCGCATCTATGAAGACAATCAGAAATATTATGAGGGGTAAACTATTGACGTCTGCAAGCTGAGATATTTTTTTTGTTTACTATTCAAATTAATTTACAGAATATGCTGGTAATTTGGGAGACGAAGGGGACCAAGACAGTGAATGGAAAGATCAAGAGCAAAGCCACATTCTTTCATTAGTAGATAGATTTTAAAACATTTTGTACAAATTAAACACAAGTTTTTTTTTTAATTCCACGCCTTTTAACAAAAAAAATTGTCGAAAAAGCAACATTTTTTTTTCGTCCAAAGAAGTGTTCCTCATAACATAAAGAATTCTTAGAAAAATATTAGTCTCAACCTAAAACCCAAAATAACAAAATTGAAAAACCACAATTTTGTATATCATGCATTCCAATACGAAATGGTAATTTTTGAATAAATTCCCAAAATAGTGCTAAATCCCGGAAAAAAATAGTACCAATTCTTTTTCCAAATAGTAGTAAATCCCGCAAACAAAAATTTTCCGGGAAAACGTTATCTGGGAAATTTACTTTCCGGGCAGTCGTTATGCACCGCTTTGAGTTGAGATACAAAAAAAGATTAGTTTCCTATGAAAAAAGGTTGGATTTTTCCGGGCAATCGTTACACTGGAAAAAGTAGTGCTTCCCGCACTACTTACACTAGGAAAGTGTTTTCCGGGCAATCGTGATCCGGGAAGACACTACCAACCCTTTTTGCATCTGAAAAAAATGCAAGTCGATCATCATAAGAAGGGATATTATCGGGGTCAATCCATTGATGCCCTTTTAAGGCGAAACGTGTAAAATTGCGTTGAACTGATTCAAGTCTCAATATGTATCTCATAATGAGGAGACCAAACTTGTAATGCATATTTGAGATGGGGTCGAACTAAACTGTTATACAAGCTAGAGGTAACGTTAGGGTCAAGAAATTCCTTACTATTTCGAACACTTAACGGACCATCGTTAATAGCTAAAATAAATAAAAGGGGCCCTAGATGACTACCTTGTTTCATGTTTGATTTCAACTGACAGCACAATAGAATATACATTTTCTAATGAAACTCGTACCATAAGCAACGCATGTGACGGATACGACGGATAGAGTTGCTCAACTTTCTACTTTTTGCGTCCGTTGATCCGTTGACAACTGAATTTGACAAGCAGTCAGTTCAATGTGTTCCCACAGGGAAAAGCAATGAATTAACGAAGTGCAAACAAATAATTTTGACACGATTTTGATATTTTGATTTAAATTTTTTTGTTAAGATTTGCGGTTTTGGGAATAATTTTTACACCAAACAAATGGGACTGTCAAAGTTTACAACGTATTCTATGGGACGTTTCCATCCGGCAAATACGTTGGCAGCAACGTATGCATTGACGTTGACGGATTGACGGATTCTGAGTCGGCCCCTTAACTTTCTACTTTTTGCGTCCGTTGATCCGTTAACAACTGAGTTTGACGAGCAGTCAATTCAATGGGCGCTTTCAGTTTGTTTTTGGATAGCCTATCCAACTCGTTTTTCATGAACGAGTTCGATAGCTTAATTTGGAAAGGTGTGAAAACACATACAAAAATCAGCTGTTTCAGAATTTCAATGGCTGTTCTGTCAGATAGCCACCTATACCAGAAATTGTTGGATAGCTTTGGGTTTGTTTGGTTTGAACCTCTGCTATTTTTGTTTACATGGAAAACAAAAACCTATCCAAGTCAAAGTGAACGCGCCCAATGTGTTCCCAAAGCAACAAGGAAAATCAATGAATACTCAAAATTATGTGCAAGAAAATATAAATATAAAATATAAAATATAATTTTTTCACGGTTCTGATATTTTAATTTAAAATTTATTGTTCAGATTTGCGGTTTTGGGAATAATTTTTACACCAAGCAAATGAGACTGTCAAAGTTTACAACGTATTCTATGGGACGCGGACGGTTCTATCCGGCAAATACGTTGGCAGCAACGTATGCATTGACGCTGACGGATTGACGGATTCTATGGGTCGGCCCCTTAAGTCCCGAACGAAATCAAAGTAGAGCATTTTTTTTGTATTCCTGTATTTATTCGGCGCAGTCATTTGCAACATCATCAATTTTTTGATTTGCAGATCTGCAAAGTGTAAAAATCAATTAACTCAAAAAAAAAAAAAAAAAACCAGTGAATTGGATGCCATTTGTTGGCATTTCCAGTCCAGTCATTTTAAATACAGCTTATTTTATGAAGGTCCAAAGAATTGTGCTGCAACTATTCTCTTTCTATAAAAAGTATATTAATGGGGACTGAACTATTTACACAGTTGTTTATAAAGGAAAATTAAGATGAATATGTGGATAAATTAGTTTTATTTTTGAATGTCTCAAAAATATTATCACTTTTATTTGTTTTACAGTTTTTTCAACATTTTCCATTGGTCGTGTGGATTGGTTCTACAGTTAAACATTCTGGTATAAGTACATTTTCAAAGGGCAGAAAAGTAAGTTAATTGTTGTCATTTGGTTATTTCCCGGTTCTTAAGTTAGTAAAAACTAGGTTTTGTTCGTTTTTTTTCTATTCGACTGGCAGAATATCGATTTAACTCTATTTTTTCAAATGCGGCCTGTTTGGGGGGTCATGACCCCCGTGCCCCCCCCCCCCCTTTGAATCCGCGCATGAACAGGAGAATATTATTTTCAATACCACCAATTTCTATGACATAGTCAACTGCTGACGAGAGTTCATTAAACACTGAAACAGGACTTTTCGAGCTAGGAAACAATAACAATGTCTTCAGTTATTTCCTTTATTTTCTCATAAATTATTTGATTTCTCTCCAAACGAGTAAACAAAAATATAAACTTCTCTTTCCTTCAAAAATATTATACAAATGTTTAAAATATGGACTGAATTGAAATCAATTTTAACCATTTTTTTCAGAAGAAATAACATTTTCTAAAACATAAATTTTAATTGCCATTCAATGAATTGTTCTGAATAGTTATTTCATTCCAAAGACATTAGACGGAATTAGATTTACTTCCGATTGGCTTTGGTTCTATAAAGAGAATAAACAGAGAATTACACGGTTGAACATTTTTTTTTAAAAACAAAATAAACAATATGAACGGTGTTTTATCCTAAGTAAGCTTTTAACAAAATAGTAAATATATTAAACTTTTTGCTTTTAATAGTGAAAGGAGAAAGGTTAAATATGTATATTATTGTTTTAACGGTGCACGACAACATACAATAATTTCGTTGAAATAACGAGTGCATACAAAAAAAGGGGGTATCATGACTGTGGAAGAATCTAACTTCTTCATATTATACCGCTACCCCTTCAATTATGACGAATGTCTGCTTTCAGGATGACGAGTTGTTGGCGTGTGTTGTTGTTTGTATAAATATTATGCTGATTGATGGATTTATGAATAAGTATCTACTTTTCGCTGTCTGGAATTTCAAAGCTAACATCCATCTTGACTTCACGGGCCAAAGTGACAATTTTAGCCAAATGCACAATCAAATTGGCAGCTTCGTCTAAATCGTGTCGTGGTATGATCCTCAGGCCAGATTTACGGATCAGCTCACGGGCTTCATTTACTTTGGTTCCCTAAAATAAAAATCTTAAAATATAAGAATGTATAGAAGCATAGATAGAAACTAACTTGAAGACGGCAAACAATTGGCATCTTTAAGTTAAGATCCTTGGCAGCCGCAATAATACCCTCGGCTATGACATCACAACGCATGATACCTCCAAAGATGTTAACCAAGATGGCGTGTACTTTTGGATCAGAAGTAATGATTTTGAATGCTTCCTAAATAATTATTACAAACAAATTTAAATACATATAAACAAAGAAAATGTTTGCAGTTTTTTTTTTAATGTACCTTAACGGCAGTGGCAGTAGCGCCACCACCTACATCCAAAAAGTTAGCTGGGTCTCCACCATGAAGTTTAATAATATCCATTGTTGCCATGGCTAAACCAGCACCGTTAACCATGCATCCAATAGTTCCATCCAAAGTTATGTAGTTTAAGTCGAATTTAGCAGCTTCTACTTCTCTAGGGTCTTCTTGAGTCCAATCGCGAAGGGCGAATAGTTCTTTCTGTCTGAATTCGGCGTTGTCGTCGAAACGAAATTTAGCATCCAGGGCGAAATCTTATGAATTATGAAACGAGTGAGAAAGAATGATAGACTTTGAAATCGGTTTATTAATTGAAATCATAATTCTTTTTTGAACAACAAAATGTTGGACACTGACACTATTCTTCTAAATTAAGATACAAATAAAAAAATAAATAGAGTAGCGCGACAGCTCTTGAAGAGCCAAGGCCTAAGTGGCTTACTCTCTTCAACAATCCGCTGGGTGCGTGTGAAGAATTGAGGGGACCTAAAATTTAACGCCGATTCCGAACGGCAAAGTTGAGAAGCACTGTTTCATGACAGATCGATACTCTTGGAAGTTTTGTCAGTTCTTCGCAAGAGGCAGTGTCCGTGAAAGATGAAATAAAAACCTATTATAACCCATACGTAATAAACTCTACTATCCGTACGGTGACCTTATTTTCGGGAGCAAAACCCGGAACGATTACTATGGTGATTGTTACCGAGAGCAACAACAGGGATGCGGATTCGTCGTGGGAAGCAGACCCAGGCAAAAAGTCTTGAGCTTCAAATGTGTAAGCATCACGACAATTCGAATCAAGGCTAAATTCGACAACATTAGCTTAATATGCGTGCACGCCCGCACAGAAGAAAAAAAAGGACGACACCAAAGACAAGTTCTACGAGCTCCTTGACAAAACGTATGAGCAATGTCCAAGCTATGACATTAAAATTGTCACGGCTGAAATCTAACAAAGCCGCTAGAGCACAGCTGTTAAAGGCAGCAGGCGACGAGCTAGATAGGAGCGTGCACTAAATCATCTGTAAGATATGCTCAGAGGAATGCATGCCCGATGCCTGGAATCTCAGTATTGATTGCCCGATCCTGAAATAGGGAGATCCTCTAAAGTGCGCCAACTACAGAGGAATCGGTCAACTTAACATCGCCTACAAGATCCTCTCTGCCGTAATATGTGAACCTCTGAAGACTTTCGTCAACAATCTGATTGGTCCTTATCAATGCGGCTCCAGGCCAAGAAAGTTAACCATCGATCAAAGACCTATGAACTCCAAATCGATACCCACCACCTTTTCATCGATTTTAAGGCCGCGTATGACAGCATGTACAGAGACGATGTGTATAAATCTATGTCTAGTTTTGGTTTCCTTGCCAAGCTCGTTCGCTTGGGCAAAATAACGATTTCGAAGTCAAAAAAGGATTCAGACAAGACGATGCACTGCCATGCGATTTCTTTAACATGGTTCTTGAGAAGATAGTGCAGAACTCCAACGTCAACACAACACCAGAGGCACTATCTTCCAAAAATCTGTTCAACTTCTCGCGTACGCCGATTATATTGATATAATGGGAATAACACAGCGTGATGTCAATGGCGCCTTTGTGAGAATTGAGACAGAAGCGGTTAAAATGGGTTTAGCGGTAAATGAGGGAAAAACGAAGTATATGCTGTCTTCGAGAAAGGACACCCAACACCGACGGCTCGGACAGAACGTCACAATAGACGCATACAACTTCGAGGTAGTAGAGGAGTTTGTCTAGGTCCATGCTTCTGCATGAAGTGCCTTAGGCTGTTTCGTGTCATCTTTGGCCCCGTGTGCATTGAAGGGGAATGGCGAAGAAGATATAACAGCGAACTTTACCGGCTATACAACGACATGGACCTAGCCAAAAGGGTGTTTTTATAAGTCTCATGCTCAAAAGCAGGACAATAACTTCTAGCATGAGAAGTTATACTACCACCAGATCGGTGAATCGAGGAACCCCCCAAGGTGGGGTTCTTTCGCCTCTTTTATGGAACATGGTAGTAAACGACTTACTAGCATCACTGGAAGCATAGGGTTTCAGGGTGATTGCCTATACTGATGACGTTGCAATATCTGTATCTAGGAAACATCCCCAAGTTCTCTCGGAACTCCTACAAAATGCCTTAAATAGGCTAACAAATTGGGCTTAGCAATGTGCCTTGGACGTCAATCCACATAAAACAGAACTAGTACTCTTTTCGAGAAGGTACAAAATTCCTCAGATTAGCCCACCCAAGATTAAAGGAATACCATTAAGCTTTTCCGACCAAGGTAAATATTTGGGCCTCATTTTAGACAAAAAACTAAATTGGAAGGCAAATATTGACGTGAAAGAGTAAAAAAGGCTACCGTAGCGCTTTTTACTCGTAAAAAGACCATAGGATCATAATGAGGCTTCTCCCCAAAAACTGGCTATACACTTCGGTAATCAGACTGATACTCATTTATGGAGTTGTCGTATGGTGGACCGCACTGGACAAGATGGTAAATCTATTTATTTATTTATTAGCTTAATCCAAGCTAGACTTAAAAATTAACTTAACAACTAATTTTTTTTTTTTTTTTGGTTCTTGTTATTAATTTTGCAATTAATCATTCATGTGGGCCCGGAGGCCCCCACAAAATTCTTTAATGAACAAGAACCAAAAAAGAACAATTACGGCTTAAAATTAAGGGGACAAGGTATGAAGGTAAATTACGACAAATCAGAAAGTCGGTATAGGGTGGTACGTAAGGATGAAGAGGAGATGTGGAAGTCCAAAACGTGTTGAGTATTATTAGCAGACCGCAGCATTCTGTTAATGGGATTGAAATGAGCGTAATTGGTCCTGTGAGCAGAAAGCTGAAAGAGGGGGACAGTTCTCAGATTGCGCGGATTGGTGTTAAATGAGAGCATATTGAGAAGGGATTGGCTGTCAATAGCTCCTGTAGTTAATTGATATATAAAAATAATCTCCGCAATTTCACGGCGTTTTTCCAAAGACGTGAGTTGGATAATATGCAGACGTTGTTCGTAAGGAGGTAATATGAGGGGATTGTTCCAGGGAAGGTTACGTAACGAGAACCGAAGGAACCTTTTTTGAACAGCCTCAATTCGCAGGGAATGGGTTTTATGGTAAGGAGACCATACTATACTGGCGTATTCTAGAATAGGCCTAACAAATGTTGTAAACAAAGCCTTTGTCACATAAGGGTCATTAAATTCTTTTGACCACCTTTTAATAAAGCCTAGAGCTGAATTCGCCTTTGAAATTATTGACTCGTATTGAGATCTGAAGTTGAGCTCTTTATCACAAACTAAAATAAGCTCATCAAAGTCCGGCGGTCAGTAGGTATGTGCATCACAGGAGCACTTCACTCAACAACAACTGCAGCCCTGGAAGTGCTTTTAAACCTAACAACTCTTGACATCTTCTCCAAAATGGTTGCAGCCAACTCATGTGTGAGAATTAGAGCCACCTCTCAATGGAACAGTAACAATACTGGTCATACTACTATTCTAGACAATTTCAGATCTATCCCAGATCGCCTAGACTATACCACTCCAAAAATGGTATTCGATAAAAGCTTCTATGTCTCCATCCTTTCAAGATCTTCCTGGGAAGAAGAGAGACCCCTGGAAGACAATGCGGTACACTTCTATACAGACGGTTCAAAGACCGATTACGGAGTTGGAAGTGGTATCTATTCGGAACAACTGAATCTCAGTCTATCATACAGACTTCCCAATCAATGTAGTGTTTCCCAGGCAGAAGTAATGGCGATTAATGAGGCACTATCCTGGCTCAAAGAAAACGTTATATCTTGCAAGGATATACGAATCTTCTCGGGCAGCCAAGCCGCTCTCAAATCTCTCGCGTCTGTCTCCACAAACTCTCAAATAATCCACGATTGTCGATCATCTCTGAATGAGATGACGGAACAGTTTAATATTCACCTCATTTGGGTTCCGGGCCACAGAGACATTCCGGGAAATTGCAAAGCCGATGAGCTCGCCAAAAACGGAACACTTCTGCCTAATGTTAGACAAAAACATAGGATAGGAACACCATTTGCTACATGCAAATATCTTCTCAAACAATATGCTCTAGAATCAGCAAATGCTAGATGGTCCAGGGTACCACCTCCCTAGCAACCAAACAAATATGGCCAAGCATAAACCTGAAACGGTCAAAAGGCCTGATTTCCCTGAGCAGACAAAATATAAGCTCTACAATTGGAGTCATAACAGGACACTGCCTCATAGGCAGACATGCCTTGAGGCTTGAGGTCTACGCAAACGACTTCTGTAGAAGCTGCATGGACGAGGAGGAGGAGGAAACAATCCAACACCTTCTGTGTACATATCCGGCACTCTCCAATAGAAGGAATAACTATCTCGGTAATCCCTTCTTCGATAATACCAGTGGGACAACCCAGAAGGGTGAAGGTTCAGAGACTCAGATGGTCTACGTACTTTCAGAAAAAAATACGCTGATCGGACTCAATTTTTTCGATTTCTCTATCTGGGGAGGCAGGAGGTATGGGGTGGGTGGGGTATGGAAAATATTGTCCACTTAAATAGCTTAATTATCATGCTTTCAAAATAAAATTAATTTTAATAATGTAAATGAACTGATTCAGTTAATTAAATACTTACATTTGCCTGCAGTTTTTGTTTTTTAGTTGCGAGATTCATAAAAAATTTAAAAAAAAAAAAACATAAGTCAGATATAAATTTTAAGAAAGTATTTAACCGAAGTTACCATTTTCCAGAGCATCCTCAGCAAATGGATTTATTTCAATAAGAAGAGCGTCTTTTTTCAAAAACAAGTCATACATATTCATCAACATTTCGCAAATCTCCTCTTCTTCACAACCAAGACCGACTTTATGAGCAATACATTTAGCTTGTTCTGCTTTCAATCCAGTTTTGACGTCAATTGGTTCATAAATAATGGCTTCGGGGTTTGAGGCTGCAACATCTTCGATATTAACACCTCCTTGTGATGAGGCAATTATTACAGGTCCCTATATAAGAAAAACTAATATAATATTTGTGCTTTACCCAAACTACATATAATTATTTTTAATTACGTTAAAGGCTCGCTCCATCATAACAGCGAAATAGAATTCCCTACGGGGGAATTTCCTTTCGGCAACCATAACAGTATTACATATTCTACCACCAGGACCAGTTTGTTTGGTTACCAACAATTGGTTTAACAT
>CAKKXW010000005.1:22986007-23010588 GCA_920937365.1 Sphaerophoria rueppellii | reverse complement strand
TTTAGGTAAACGACTCCTACGAGACCTTTTACCATTGAAGCCAATTTATGAAAGAATTTTAAATATAGACTAAATACAAAAAAAAAAAAAAATTAAAAAATACTTAGAGCGTTGATTTTTTGTTTTTGACGTCTGTTTTTTAGTTGCGAGATTCATAAAAAATTAAAAAAAAAAAAAAACATAAATCAGATATAAATTTTAAGAAAGTATTTAACCGAAGTTACCATTTTCCAGAGCATCCTCAGCAAATGGATTTATTTCAATAAGAAGAGCGTCTTTTTGCAAAAACAAGTCATACATATTCATCAACATTTCGCAAATCTCCTCTTCTTCACAACCAAGGCCGACTTTATGAGCAATACATTTAGCTTGTTCTGCTTTCAATCCAGTTTTGACGTCAATTGGTTCATAAATAATGGCTTCGGGGTTTGAGGCTGCAACATCTTCGATATTAACACCTCCTTGTGATGAGGCAATTATTACAGGTCCCTATATAAGAAAAACTAATATAATATTTGTGCTTTACCCAAACTACATATAATTATTTTTAATTACGTTAAAGGCTCGCTCCATCATAACAGCGAAATAGAATTCCCTACGGGGGAATTTCCTTTCGGCAACCATAACAGTATTACATATTCTACCACCAGGACCAGTTTGTTTGGTTACCAACAATTGGTTTAACATTTTGCTAGAAATTTCTTTGGCTTCTTCCGGACTTCAATAAATAACAATTATCATTCTACCTCAAACCTAGACATGTTAACTCAAAAAATCCTTACGTGTTAACAACACGAACACCTCCTTTCAGTCCGTTTTTAAATGTACCCACACCACGACCACCAGCAAGAACTTGAGCTTTGAGTACCAGATTATTGGTGTCCAAACTTTTTGCAATTGTTTCAGCTTCCGCTGCTGTTTTTGCAACACCGAATCTATGAACAAATTAATTAAGATTTTTAATCGAAAAAAGCAAATAAATAGATAGAAAAGAAAAATACAAACGTCAGCAATTTCTTTTCAAAAGAAGACAAGCAGCATTCATTGGACAAAAAAAACCAGTTCAATATTTACTATATTATAAAAATAATCCCACCATCGATCAAATATTCACCCTACGGCAGATCTTGGAGAAGACCCAGGAACTTCAAATCAATACCTACCAGAAAAACTCGTCCGTCTGTGAAAATGGTTTTAGACAAGGCGATGCAATGTCATGCGATTTCTTCAACATCATTCTTGAAAAGATTGTGCAAACCTCCAACATCAACACCAAAGGCACAATCATTCAAAAGTCCGTCCAGCTACTAGATCCGCTGACGACATTGACATAATTGGAAGAACACGGTGTGATGCCAGTGGAGCGTTTGTGAGTCTTGAGACAGAGTCTGCGATCCGCTATCAACTCAGACAACAACACCAGCGCTGAAATCAAACGAAGGATCACTCTTGCCAATCGTTGCTTCTTTGGACTTAGAAGGCAATTGAGTAGTAAAGTCATCTCCCAAGCAACTAAAGTGACACTCTACAAAACCCTCATCATCCCGGTCCTCATGTATGAGGCATAGACATGGACCATGACAACATGAAAAAGCTTCGGGCTGCTTTGTGAGAAAAATTCTTCGAGTGATTTTTGGTCCTGTCTGCATTAATGGAGAAAAGAGACGAAGATTCAACCAAGAACTGTACGAGCTGTACAGTGATACTGACCAAGCCAGAAAAGTTAAGGTCCAACGACTTAGATTGTTGGGTCAAGTTGAGAAGTTTATGCTCCTCTCTCCTTTTCTGCTTGGAGAGCTCACGAGCTGCTCGTGTCCTTCTTTGCAGCGCCGCTTTGTATGCCTCTTGTTTAGCTGCATGTGCTGGCCGGCATTCATCGTCAAACAGGGGTTTCGTTGTGGTGGCCGTGTAAACCCTAGCACTTCAGAGGCGACATCTCTGATGGCTGCTTGGCAGTGTTGCAACTGGTTCTCCCTCAGCAAAGGACTTCTGAGGAGATTTTCTGAGACACAATCGGAAAAGGATCTAGCAGTCTCTTGCGATTGTAGCCGTTTGACGTCGAATTTCCTCCTAGCATTTTCGCGTGTTGGCCTTGATCGGGATATCCGCATTCGTACCCTGGCTACAACAAGGTAGTGGTCCGAGTCGATATTGGCACCTTGGAATGTGCGGACATCTTGCATGCAAGAGAAGTGTCGTGCGTCGATCGCAATGTGATCAATCTGGTTGACGGTTGATTGGTCAGGAGATTTCCATGTTCCCTTGTGGATATCGAGATGTGGGAATCGCGTACTTGCTACCATTACGTCTCGCCCCGCAGGGAAGTCGATTAGCCTAAATCCGTTATCGGAGGTGGTGTCCTGTAGGCTATGTCGTCCGATTATTATACCAAATATTTCTTCTCTACCCAGCTTAGCATTAAAATCTCCAAGGACGATTTTAATGTCATAGCTAGGGCATTGCTCATAGGTCTTGTCGAGCAGCTCGTAGAACCTGTCTTTGGTGTCTTCATCCTTTTCCTCAGTGGGGGCGTGAGCGCAGATGAGGCTGATGTTGGTGAATTTAGTATTGATACGGATTGTAGTGATGCACTCATTCACTGAGTTGAAACTCAAGACCTTCCTCCTGAATCGAGTCCCAACTACAAATCCACATCCAAATAGACGCTGATTTTGTTCCCGGTAGCAGTCGCCGTAGTAAATATCGCAGTTGTTCATTTTACGTAGGCCCGGACCATCCCATCGCATTTCTTGGATGGCAGTTATATCTGCTTTATATCAGTCAATTGCTTCCGCTAGTTGTTCGGCTCCACGTGGCCTGTTAAGGGACCTAACATTTCACGTGCAAAACCGAAATTCGTTGTCCTTCGTTTGCTTGGGTCGTCATCATTAATTCCGTCCATATCCAAGGTAGTGTCCTTAGTTTAGTGGTTAGGTGCGTTGGCTGCTAAGCAGAACGTCGTGGGTTCGAGTTCTACCTGGGCCCATAGTTTTTATTTCATCTTTCACGGGTACTGCCTCTTGCGAAGAACTGGCAAAACTTCCAAGAGTATCATCTGTCATGAAAAAGTGCTTCTCAACTTTGTTCATCCTGACTGGAACTGTAGACGTCACCGTTGATTCCATCTTGAGAGTTCTTCCGCTGGCACCTGTTGAAAAGGAGGCATGCCGTAGTGGGCGCATACCTCTTCCCCCTCTCTCTCTTTGCTGCCGCCAACAACTTCCCACTGGGGTTGGAACCCAATCTTCGGTTGAAGGTACTGGGCACCCGATGTTCACCACGGGGAGGTGGAGAGTAGGAGTTGATAGACAGAGGTTTTAGTGGACGCTTGTGTCCACTAGAATGCACGTGTCTACCCTTCGAACATTTTACCATTTCAAAACTAATGCATTTCATTTGAATTAGTGATTTTGAGAATTTTGTTTAGTTAATTTTTGTTTGCATTTCAACTTTTCCATTTTTCCAATTTTTTTTCTTAGTTTTTTTTGCTCTCCAGTTCCCCATCACAAATTTTCCAATTTCCCCTTGAAAACCAATGAGTTTTCCGAGTTCCATTCGAAAACCCATTTTGAAATTTTGCAGTTTTCTACTTGGAAACCAATGCATCCACAATTTCATACAATTTTCCCTTTGAAAACCAATGAGTTTTACGAGTTTTTCATCAAGAACTTACTATTTTTTCATTCGAAAAACTATTTTGAACAAAAAAAAATCTAATTTCCGAAATTTGTTTGGTTTTTCCAGTTTTCCCACTCTTCCGTGAGGTTTTTCTATTTTTTTTTTTTTTTTTCACAGAAATCATCACTGAATACAACAGTATCAACCATGAAAATTTCACAAATATCTGTTGGGCCATTTCGGAGTCTATAAGAGACATGCAAACAAACAAACATACATCCATTTTTTACATATATGAAAGGGCCAAGACTCAAGATGTCTAGGGAGGATTTAGTTAACTACCTTCCTCTAGAAAAGCTACGATGAGAATGTCACAATTCTCAATTCAATTTCAATTTCACTAGACGAAAAATATTTGTTTTTGTTCTTACATATATAATATAGAGATAGAGATTGAATTATCAATGATTTGATTTGAGAGACAGACTGATTTGGAGCATTTTATTCGCACTTGAATATTGTGCTAGCTACTGAGTAGTTAAGAACACAGCTATAGTAAAATGAATGGGTAAAAATTAATTGGATGCAATTAGATTGTTCGTCGTAGAAGTAATGTATCAAGTACTTTCGTTATAGGGTTTGTTCGTCCGTGTGTAGGTATTCGTTAGTACAATCTACTTATCTACAGATAAAAAATAGGTAATGCTTTAAAACATAAACATCCTTCCTTTTGTTTGAAATAATGTATAACCGTTTGAACATCGTTATGTCTGAACATTCGCTTGTAATTTTTAAATGAGAAAATTAAAAACATTGGCGCAAAGTTATAGTCCGTTAATGAAACGTAATTTAAAGCTAATATCACACTAAATTCTTTTAAATTGTTCATTAGCGAACTATACTTTTGTGCCATTGGTGCAGTACAGAACAGCTTCATGAGAAATATCAAAACACTTTAGAACAAGTAACAGCACACACAAGCACAAGAGAAGATCCTACTACCTTTCCACCGATTTCAAGGCCGCGTATGACAGCGTCCATAGGGACCAACTATATAGAGCAATGTCTAGTTTTGGCATCCCAGAAAAACTCATCCGTCTGTGTAAGATGACAATGGAAAATTCACGTTGTTCCATCATGGTCGGAAAAAACCTAACGGACGCATTTGATGTCAAAAAAGGTTTTAGACAAGGCGATGCGTTGTCATGCGATTTCTTCAACATCATTCTTGAAAAGATTGTGCAAAGCTCCAATGTCAACACCACAGGCACAATCTTTCAAAAGTCCCTCCAGCTACTACGATCCGCTGACGACATTGACATAATTGGAAGAACACGGTGTGATGTCAGTGGAGCGTTTGTGAGCCTTGAGACGGAGGCCAGGAAGATGGGTCTAGCGGTTAACGAGGGCAAGACCAAGTTAATGCTGTCGACAAGAAAGGACTACCAACATCGACGTCTTGAGCAAACGTCAACATAGACAGATTTAACTTCGAGGTAGTTAAGAACTTTGTCTACCTGGGATCCGCTTTCAACTCAGACAACACCAGCGTCGAAATCAAACGAAGAATCACTCTTGCCAATCGCTGCTTCTTTGGACTTAGAAGGCTATTGAATAGTAAAGTCCTCTCCCGAGCAACTAAAAGTGACACTCTACAAAACCCTCATCATCTCGGTTCTCATATATGGTGCAGACATGGACTATGAGAACATCTGATGAAATCGCTTTGGGCTGCTTTAAGAGAAAAATTCTTCGAGTGATTTTTGGTCCTGTCTGCATTAATGGAGATTGGAGACGAAGATTCAACCAAGAACTGTACGAGCTGTACAGCGACACTGACCTAGCCAGAAAAGTAAAGGTCCAACGACTTAGATGGTTGGGTCATGTTGAGCGAATGGAAAATAATGCTCCGGCTCATAGAGACTGCGAATCCAACGCGGAAGGACGTCGCAGAAGAGAAAGACCGCGACTCCGGTGGAGCACACAGGTGGTAGAGGACCTGAACCAATTTTGCGTGCGAAACTGGAGGCAGCTAGCCAGGGACAGAGCTGGCTGGAGAAGTTTGTTGGGTGAGGCCCTGGTCCGATCTGGACTGTAGCGCCCCCATAAGTACGTAAGAGCACACAACTTTTTGACAAATGAAATTTGTCTCTCTTCAACTATTCTGTTCTCTGTTACTAAATGTTCAACTATTTCTACTCTAGACGCACTCAATAGGTATGTTTTGCACAGTTTGGAACAGAAAAGAACAGTTTTTGGGTGTTCATTGACACATTTTCTGTTATAAACTGTTCTGGTTTGTGCTTTTTAACACTTGGTCAAGTTGTTCATAGAATGCACATTCAAATACGACCCAAAAAAGCATAATAATTACGGATGAAAAATGAAGAAAATGAAGAATAAAAATCGTGCATATGCACCTTGAGCCTTAAAACAACATGTAATCCAATTAAAAGAATTGAAATTAATACCTATACAATCGATATAATCTTGATTCAATCAAATTTCGCTTGAAGCCTCCTGAAATTAACCATTAAACTGCAGATCAGCCCTGATGTAATGCATTTGTGTTTGTGAAACTCACAATACTTAGAAAAATGCTTCACTTCTTTTTCATAAGACCCCTTCCTTTCCTGTAATTCTTATTCAATGACTATATACACATATACGTGGTAGTTGTAATAAAACTCCAGAAAAGATTCTGTTGGCTCTATGACCTTTAACATCAAATGAAGTCAAATCGACCTGGAAGTATGTCCTTGATTATTGTCTAAAGATCCATTCATATGGAGATACGACCTGCGTCTGCGAATTGTAGTTATTGGTCGCACGGAAAATATTAAAATTGGTTTTTGTAAAGTTTTAACTAGTTTTCGACAGCATTCTATATACATATATGTTAATATGGTCATTTGTTCACTTTATTAACAAATAAAAAAAAAATAGGTTGATATTTGCTTTAGAAATAGCTTTAAAAGAATTATTCGCCGACGCAGAAGGCAACTCATATGAACGGACCTTAACAGACACGGAATCACTGATCAGTTCACGGAATATCAAATAAATGAAATGATCTAGGCAACCTATATTTGTAATTTTTTTCTAAAGTTCAATGTCCAATTAGGGCACAGAAGACAGAAAACAACACACAAAATCCTATCGATGACCACATCTTATCGACATTTTCTGAACAAAATACTTTGCTAACCTTAAATTTAAAAATACTACAATATTACGTAGTGTCTAATTGTTTTTCAAGAACAATCATGTCACAAGTCGGTCCATCTGTTAATAAAACAAAAACTCCTTTCTTATCAGTGGACTTTGTAATGCAATTTCAATGCATTATTTGTGACCTTTTTATTCCTTCTTTTCGCATATGAAAATGAAAACAAGACGGTACTCACTTCGGTGTGGCAATGCAGGCATTATTCAGAAGAGTGTATGATACATGCTCCTGGACGTTGAGATTCCGTTTTTGTTGTTGTCCGATGGATGCAAGACCCAAAATCTAAAATAAAAACAAACAAAAAATAACCTTATTTTCAGCATGATCAAATGGATAGCGAAAACTAAGTTTCGTTTGATAAAAATAGATCACGGCATTGGATCAATTGAAGAAACCCACATAGAAGCAAAAAAATTCATTGTCAAGAGAAATGAAAATGTTACGTCAGTAGTTATTGGGTTTGAGGAATTTTACTCCAAGCTTCTTAATTCATTTTCTAGCGGATTGTTTTAAAATAGTTTATTTTTCATCACTTACTTTTTGCCCCACTCGTGGACATAAAACTTCGGTAATTACTCCGGTTCGCGATAAAATAGAAACCATTTTTCAAGAGACGATTAAAATTATGCACGGTCTGCTCGATAGAAAAAAAAACTGTGAAGCAAGAAGCAAAAAATGTAGTTCAATGAATGACAGTTCAATGTAGACAATTTGTCTTACTGTCGGCAAGGTAGTTTTTTTTATTTATTGACTTTTGGGTAACCTTTTCCAATATCGTATAGTGGGTTTGTTAAGGGGCCTGTTATACCTAATTTGGAAAATGGATGAGAAAACATTTTTTTCCAAATTTGACCGCCTTATTTGGGCAAAACATAAATGCAATTCGAGAAAAATTTGTTTGAATTATTTTTTTTCAAAAAGAATTAAAGAGGAAAACACAAAGCTGCTTTTATGTTAGCGCTGACTCCGTTAGTGTCGGCTACACAGAGATATTTCAAACTATTTAAAAATAACATGCGGTAGGTATACTTTGTTGTGCTCAATCACGTTCTTCTTTTCCATTTCGTTGCCGGCAACATGAAATGTCTCTTTTTGTTTGATAAATTATGACAGTAAATTAAAACCAAATCCAATTGTCATTTCAAAGGAGCAGTAGCAGCGGTTAGCGGATATTGAAACCTCCCAAAAGTATGCAATTTAAGTGCTCTAGAATCCCTATTTCTGTGTCGAAGGAGCATTAGCAGCGGTTATTGAAAACCCCGCCAAGTAGTGAAAGACCTTTGTATTATATGAATGTATATGTATAAATGTTATATAATTTGCTTCAGAAAACTGCAATTTAATCAAATTTACCTTATTCTTTTTACTTTCTGGTTTGTCTTTTCTTCTCGGTGTGCGAGAGAGAGAGACTTAAGTCTTTCAAACTGTAAGAATCTTATTTCACTCTATTACTTAAATCACTTTTGATTTTAAATGAACTGAAATAAATTGTGCCAATATTTGGTGCTAGCAATTACTTTTCCTGGTTGTGGTTGGATTATGATAAAAGTTTCGATCGCCTATACCTTGCCAGCTACCCAAAATTTTAGAAATACCTAGCTGTGGAGAATTCCAAGGAAAAGAAGCTTTACTCTCAGCGGTATTTTCTCTAGTTGCACCACTACACCAATCCTCAAATATCTATTCTCAGGCCTCCCTACTCTCTACAGGTAGCTCGCAAATTAGTTGCATACTTTTAGGGTGATTTTCAAATTTCGATCGTTACTTTTTTGGTTCGTAATGGGAAACAGATTTGAATCTTAGTAATCCCAACCGCCATAATAACATTGGTAACAGGTTGTGGGCTTGTGGGTTTTCAACGAATATCGATTTAAAATTGCGGGTGAGACGAGGTTCCCGGGTTCGGATAGTCTATAATTCAAATTAATATTGAATATCTTGTGTTTCCCTTTTTGCCTTGCTATATAGTTATATATTTTTTAATTCGATATTTTATCGAGTATCGTATCGGTATCGTATCGAAGTCGATAACGATCGATACATTTGTCTTCAAAATATCGCCGATATCGATACGATAAGATAAAATAATTTTTTATTCGATACGATACCTACCTGTAGACAGTTGCTATTTCAGGCACAAAAGTTGTGAAATGTTGACGAGAAATCCTGTAAAATACGAGTAACAGAGACCAAAGTAGTTACGTATAATGTCAATGTCACCGTAACAGGGATTCATCGGTGCTGGATTGGGAGGCCCGAGAATAGATTTTTGGTTAGTGGTGCAACTAGAGAAAATACCGCTGAGAGCTTCTTCTTTCCTTGGAATTCTCCACCGTTATGGATTTCTTATGTGGCTTTTCTTACAACCCAAGAATTGATCCGTGACGTAAAAGTGGCAATTTTTTTCCCTTAAACGCATTTCTTTCACAAAGAAATTGAATTTATTTCTCGAAGGATTGATTTCTCTTGAATCTCTTTTTGAAGACGGAATTACACATACTTGTACACGGATTTTACACATATACTACAGCCGAGTTTTCTGTTGTTGTGATTATCATGCACAAAACTATTTTACAGCTGACCAGACAACACAGACATTCAAAAAAGGGATTGATTAGTTTTTGCACATTTCTTACACGCCAAAAAACATTGAATTTTAGTAGCAATTCTTCGTGGTTGTAAGAAAAGCCATATTAAATTTTGGGTAGCTGGCAAGGTATAGGAAAGCGAAACCTTTAATATTATCCGACCAGAATTTTATGATTTTACGACTCATTAAAACGCGAAGCATAGCTGTTTATAAGAAAAAAAATCAAGCAGAAAAACTAAGGGAATCAAGGTAAATTCAATTTAGTGGCCTCAAGAAATTTAGTAATTTGCAATACATTTGTGCATATATGTATGTAGTGATGTATATGTATATGCATATATGTATGTGCAATTTAAGAAGTGTTCTTCTAATGCATCAATTTTGTTTAATTTGAATAGAATAGCCCATCGCCGTTTTCCAATCCGGACTTTAAAAAGTCCATTTGAAGTTCAAAATTTAACCATGGAGTGGCTCCAGATAAAATCGAAAAAGTCACCTACGAACTGTACAAGTCCCGGTAGCCTGATCAGTTCATATTAAGTCCTTTCAATTGTACTTACATTTTGATTTGAGCGGAAAGCAGTTATAAAAACGGTGAGTCGTTTGAAGATTACCCATATATGCATACATTTTTGTACATACTGAATAGAGTACTTTCATTGAACATTGAGTGACATTGCGAATTGAGTGAGTTTGAGAAAAATTGAATATTTAACGATTAAATGAATTTGAAGCCAAAAGAGATCGTTTAATCCGCCTTTGTAATAAATCGAAGACGATTTATATTATGCGGAAATGGGATTTTTGAATATAGGTTAATGATTGCCAACTAAGTTGATTTGATGTTTTTTTTACTTTCAATAATAATTATTTTCTTGAATACGATTTTCTTTTTTTTTATAATTCAATTTGCATAGTTTTAAACAAATTTGATTTAGAATATCACTCAATCAAATAAAATAAGATTTTTATATTTATATTCAATGAATTTTGAAGTGTTTTTGATTAACATGAAGATGGAATAAGGAAGTAAAGAAAGGAGGATGAGGAGAGTAGTATAGGAGGAGTGATCAAAGAAGAGGACGAAGAAGCGGAAAAAGGGATTGCCTTGGCGAGGGAGGCAATCATGGCAGGGGGGTAAAGGCAACATAACTCGCAAGTCTCTTTCCCATTTGGAGACATTGAACGGCTAGATTTTTTTTGTAATCACCCAATGGTTCAAGAACCCGTGACTGGAGCTAGTAATTTCGGGAACATATCCGGCCTAATCGGAACCAATGGCAAAAGGGGTGGTTACAACTACTGATAACGAATGGAGAAGAATGTTCAATTGTACGAGCAGTACTAAGATTTTTTTTTTATAATAAGCACACACTAAAGGGGTTTTTATACCCTTATTATGCCTTAGACACAGTGAGTGCTTTAGAAAAACAGAGTGTGGAAGAGAGTTCCACATTTGCGTAGTACGGCTAACGAACGATTGTCTATACTTGAGCGTACGACCGAAGTTGGGCTCGAGTGTAAACTGATGGGCATTCCTGGAAGCGCGGGTATTACGGTTGAATTGTTTAAGGGGTGGAATGCAACTGGCTATTTCTCTAGAGCACTTACCGTAGAAGTAACGATAAAACAGAGAGAGACACGAAACGTTACGACGTTGGTCCAAAGGAGTGAATGAATCAGTAATGTCTCTATCACCGATCATTCTCACGGCTCTTCTTTGTATACCATCCAAGAGGCTTAAGTAAGTTACTGGAGCACCAGCCCAAAGACGGGAATTGTACACAAGCTTTGGACGGATATAAGTTTTATAGATAACAGCCATATCAGACGGGGAGAAAAATTTCTTGCATCGCCTTAAGAAACCCAAACGTCTTGCGGCATTTTTGGCGACATCGCGTATGTGCTCGGTCCACAAGAGGTGGTAAGTGATGCACATACCGAGAATCTCGAGATGTTCGGTCTCATTAATGCAAGTGCCACTCATGGACAGTGGCAAGGGGGGTATGTCTCGCTTTAACGTTACAAGACAGCATTGAGTTTTCGAAGCATTAAACTCTTCGCGATTTTTTATTCCCCATTGTACAATGTTGTTTAAGAGTTTAATGGACTTATCATATTTTGCCGTTTCAGTTCCACATCCGAAGAGGAGGGATGTGAGTCTGGGAACGAATATGAAAAGCTAAGGGTACTATCGTCAGCGAAACAATGAATTGGATTAGAAGTTACAGACAAGAGATCATTAATGAAAATGAGGAAGAGGGTCGGAGACAAAACGAAGCCCTGGGGCACACCAGCATTTATATTGTGGGTTTCAGACTTGTATCCGTCCAATATAACTTGTATTGAACGGTTCGAAAGAAAGTTTCTAATCCAACGAAGAAGGAATTCATCGATACCGAAGGCTCGCATTTTCGATAAAAGAGCAAGATGCCAGACTTTTTCAAATGCCTTTGAAATATCAAGTGCAACAACCTTACTTTCTCCAAAACGATGTAAAGATTTATTCCACTGGGGCCTGATTATGGGATTCGAGGCGGATCGTTTTTAATTCGACCGTTCAAATTCGACTCGCTTCGTATTTCCTTATTAACGAATTCGCGGCGGAGGGAAACAAATTCATCCACTATTCCCAATGATTTAACACTTTTGGTTTAACGATTTCTTCCAATATTCCAGTTAAAAATATTAACACTCCTTCGCCTGTGAATCCGCCAATAAAAAATCTGTCGGATTTCAAGTCGCCAGCAAACTTTATGGCGTTTCAAATTCGCCTTCGAATTTGTTAATTCAAAACGAAGAAGGCGAAAGCGAAAGCAATAATTGAAAAATGTCAAACTCGCTAGCAAAACGATTCGCCGCGAATCCCATAATCAAGCCCCTGTTCGGTGAGATAAACCATCAAATCACCAGTGGACCTGTTGCTGCGAAAGCCGTACTGCCGGTCATTAAGAAGCTTTCGGTCTTCGAGATATTTCTTGAGCTGATAGCTTATCAGCGTTTCCGTGACCTTAGAAAGAAGGGACGTAAGTGCGATCGGACTATAATTGGAGGGAGAAGAAGATTCGCCTTTTTTTGGGATTGGCTGTACAAATGCTGTTTTCCAACTGCTCGGAACGAGCCCAGAAGAATAGGATGGATGGAAAAGCTTACGCAAGGGTTTGTGAGCCGGATAAGTAAGTGAGTAATATACCACACCTACATATATGTATTTTCAAAGGCAATGCAAAATAAACAAATAAGCTTAAAATAAGCTTACTTTTTTTTATTTTTATTTATTTTTTTATTACGAAACAAAACTTAAAGATACTTTATTTATATACATTTTAATGGCATTATTTTTCAGATCAATTTTACATAATTTTCCACTGGCACCAACGAAAACTCTTGAAAATTGACATGAAAAATTAAGGTCTCATATTTTTAACATGGATAACAATTTCTTACTGTAAATACACACAAAAATATAAAATAAACTTAAGTAAATAACATTTGTTTTTTCTTAAAAACTATAAAAAAAAGTACACAAAAACAACAAGTCTTACATAAGAATCCCTTATTTCAAATCAGCGATTTATGTGATTTAAAAAAAGAGATTTTTAAACAAACTTACAAGTTCTTTATAATCGAAGGTCGTTTAAAGTCTTTTCAATATTTGCTGTGCACGAACAAAAGTTGAAAAGAGATAAACGATCTATACCTACTTATGCCGGCAAAGTACAATGAAATATGGTTACACAAAGATTTGGGACAACAACTAACTTATTTAAATACTTAACAATTGCTAATGACAAAGTAATTGCAATATATCTCTAGCCAGTTTTATTCCATTGAGAAACACTTTTGATAAACATAAACATGCTGCTATAAGCATTTTAAACATACAAGTAAAAAAGCATTAAATTTTAAAATGTAATGATAAAGACGTTGAACAGGAAACGTGTATCGTTTTAAGTTAATACTCAATTTCAGATTCAATTTTTTTTAACACACGTTGTCGGCCGATTTTATTCCAGAAAAGGTACGAAGCATGACAGCCAGTGACTAGTCGTGGTTTGCTATAAAGATTTAAAAGTTAATTTTAGAACAAAACAGACTTTTGACCAATTAACAATAATTGTAAGCTTTGAAACAACAATCATAATGGCTAACATTATTAAATAAAACAAATCGTATTTAGACCTCCACGGGGTAAGCCTTGACCTGGCGGAGCGGCTTACGGTAACTACTACTATGAAGCTTAGAGCTATGCGATCGCGAAACTTGATTTCGCAGAAGGGCCTCCCATGGTCGACAGGTCGAAGTGGAGTAGGCTGTTACTACCAATTACACCACAACGAAGGAGTGTTCCCACCAAGGCACTCCCACCGAGGGACGGCAGCGACTGAATTTCTTCTTTGGTATCAACGGTGGCGTATCAAGTTCCAGTTAGACCGAACTACTTGGTGAACACCTTTACGGGCTACTTCGACTTATTTGAAGCCCAGGCCGTAAAATGAGCGGTTTTTCCGGCTCTTGCACTTGGAGACTCATCAAGTGCCTGGTACTCCAGGTTGGGGGTTGTGCGTCGGGGTGACTTCCCGACCACGTAGAAAATAACTTTGCTGCGAAGCAACAACAGGCTTCGGATACACTGATGACGACCCAAGCAAATGTACAAAGGATGACGAATTTCGGATATGCTCGTGGATTGTTCGGTCCTTTAACAGACCGCGTGCTGCCAAACAGTTAGCGGAGACCCTCAACTGCTACAAAGCAGATATAACCGCTATCCAGGAAATGCGATGGGATGGACCGGGCAAAAGGAGGATGAAAAACTGCGACATCTACTATGGTAATTGTTACCGAGAGCAACAACAGCGACTATTTGGATGCGGATTCGTCGTGGGAAGCAGACTCAAGCAAAAAGTCTTGAGCTTCAAATGCGTGAGCGAACGCATCACGACAATGCGAACCAAGACTGAATTCGGCAACATTAGCCTAATGTGTGCGCATGCCCCCACAGAAGAGAAAAAGGACGACACCAAAGACGAGCTCCTTGACAAAACGTATGAGCAATGTCCTAGTTATGACATTAAAATTGTCCTCGGCGATTTTAACGCAAAGCTGGGAAAAGAGGACATCTTTGGTGGAACAGTCGGAAAGCACAGCCTGCACGACATCACTTCCGACAACGGATTAAGGCTGATCGATTTTCGCTGCGGGGCGAAATGTTGTGGTAGCAAGCGCCTGGTTCCCTCATCTCAACATCCATAAAGGTACATGGAGATCTCCTGATCAATCAACCGTCAACCGGATTGATCACATTTCGATCGACGGAAGGCACTTGTCCAGCATTTTAGATGTTCGAACTTTCCGAGGAGCTAACATCGACTCGGACCACTAAATCGTCGTAGCCAAGGTACGAATATCCTGACAACGGCCAAAACAAGGAAATGCTGCAAGAAAATTCGAAATCGGACGGCTACAATCGCAAGACATCGCCAGATCCCTCTCTGATCGAGTGTCAAGTAACCTCTTAAGGAGTCCTAGGCCGCCAACATCAAGTATCGAAGACCAGTGGCAACATTGCCAGAAAGCAGTTAGAGTTGCCGCCTCTAATGTGCTGGGTTTCATACAGCCACCAAAACGAAACTCCTGCTTTGACGAAGAATGCAGACAAACCCATGCAGCCAAGCAGGAGGCATACAAAGCGGCGCTGCAAAGGAGGGCAAGAGCTGCTCGTGAGCTCTACGAGCGAAAGAGGAGAGAGGAACGCCGGCTTCTCAGGAGAAAAAAGAGAGAGCATGAGAAGCGTCAGATCGAGGATGTTGAGAGAGCCAACAGCAGGAATGAAGTTCGGAGCTTTTACCGAAAGGTTAAACAGCTGGCTCAAGGTCATCGAGCAAGAACCGATGCCTGCAGAGATAAACAAGGGAGCATCATAGCAGAATCGCAATCAATGCTGACACCGCCGTCAGATAGGAGCCTTTCATCGGACACGATGATAGCCAACAATTCCGTGAACCCGACCTAGAAGAAGTGAAAACCGCAATATCACGGCTGAAATCCAACAAAGGCGCTGGAGCTGAGTTGTTCAAAGCAGCAGGTGACGAGCTAGATGGGAACATGCACTAAATCATCTGTAAGATATGGTCAGAGGAATGCATGCCCGATGAATGGAACCTCAGCATTGTTTGCCCGATCCTGAAAAAGGGAGATCCTCTAAACTGCGCCAACTATAGAGGAATAAGTCTACTAAACATCGCCTACAAGATCCTCTTTGCCGTAATATGTGAACGTCTGAAGCGTCAACAATCTGATTGGTCCTTATCAATGTGGCTTCAGGCCAGGAAAGTCAACCATCGACCAAATTTTCACGTTGCGGCAGATCCTGAAACAGACCTATGAACTCCAAATCGATACCCACCACCTTTTCATCGATTTTAAGGCCGCGTATGATAGCATCTACAGAGACGAACTGTACAAAGCTATATCTAGTTTTGGCGTCCCTGCCAAGCTGGTTCGCTTGTGCAAAATGACGATGGAGAACTCACGCTGCTCCATCAAGGTTGGCAACGACCTTACGGAATCTTTGACGTCAAAAAAGGATTCAGACAAGGCGATGCACTGTCATGCGATTTCTTTAACATCGTTCTTGAGAAGATAGTGCAGAACTCCAACGTCAACACCAGAGGCACTATCTTCCAAAAATCTGTTCAACTTCTAGCGTACGCCGATGATATTGATATAATGGGAAGAACACAGCGTGATGTCAATGGCGCCTTTGTGAGAATTGAGACAGAAGTGGCAAAAATGGGTCTAGCGGTAAATGAGGGAAAAACGAAGTATATGCTGTCTTCGAGGAAGCACACCCAACACCGACGGCTCGGGCAGAACGTCACAATAGACGCATATAACTTTAGTAGAGGAGTTTGTCTACCTAGGCTCCGCTATAAACACGGGCAATAACACCAGCGCCGAGATCAGACGAAGAATAACTCTTGCTAATCGCTGTTTCTTTGGGCTAAGAAAGCAATTGAGTGGAAAAGCCCTCTCTCGAGGAACTAAGGTAAAACTCTACAACACCCTCATCATCCCAGTCCTGCTGTATGGTGCGGAAGCATGGACCTTGACAAAATCGGATGAAAGTGCCTTAGGCTGTTTCGAGAGGAAAGTTCTTTTTTTTATTGAAATAAAGATTTCGTTTGACAATCAATTCGATTTACCTCCTGTCATCTTGTAAGAATTTGAACTACCATTTAATCTAAACAAAAACATTTTAAATAAAAAAAAAAAAAACTTACTCTTGGAAGCAATCAAACAGCGTCTGTCCCTTTTCATTAACCACACAGGACCATATATCAATAACTTTTGGTGCCCTTTGCTTTATGAAAACATTAAATCGTTCCAAACGATCCTTTATTGTTTTCTCATGACTATACAAGGCCAAGGGTGCTAGTGTTGTTACAATCGGCATAACACCTCGTTCTCTAAGCAGACTCATGAGCTGTAGAAAATCATGTTGAATATTAACCAAAGGCTTTCCCTGCAATATGTCCACTGATCCGATATTAACTATCATTCGGTTGTTAACGTACCGAAGTTTAGAAATACGTTTTGTGGCTGCTGCTATTGTTTGCCCGGAAACGCAAAGTCCGGACTGAAGAATTTTCTCACCTAAAAATATTCATTTTTAAAAATTACTTAAAACACATGAGTTTGGCCTGAACAAACCTTGCTTGAATTTGCATTTTAATTCCATGCGAGCCAAATACAACATAAAGTCATCACCCAATAAGTCAAAATCAAAGAGATGAGCCCGCTCAGAACAGTCAGTTGGATGACCCCATTCTTGCTCTTGTAGACTTTTAATTGTTGTTGGAGATGATGGCGCTTGACTACTTGTATATATGCGCGGTTTCGGAAGTGGCATTTTAAAAATCCTATCATCAGTTGTCGGCTTCAAGTTGTTATTGAAGTTATCGATTGGTTGAAATTGGTGGTTGTTGTTGGTTCTTTTAAAGTTGTCGTCGTTAAGATTATTTGGAACTTCATCATGGATATTCAATCTGTTCAACCTTAGAATTTAAAAATATGTACAATATTTTGAAATACAAATTTTTTAACTACTAAATCCCCTTCTAGACGGTCGGTTATCAGTTAAGTGTTCAAAATATTTTATATTTATACGTCAGTTCGACCAAAATGGTGGCAGCCAACTCATGTGTGAGGCTTAGACCCACCTCTCAATGGAACAGTAACAATACTGGTCATACTACTATTCTAGACAATTTCAGATCTATCCCAGATCGCCTAGACTATACCACCCCAAAAATGGTATTCGATAAAAGCTTCCATGTCTCCATCCCTTCAAGATCTTCCTGGGAAGAACAGAGACCCCTGGAAGACAATGCGGTACACTTCTATACAGACGGTTCAAAGACCGATTACGGAGTTGGAAGTGGTATCTATTCGGAACAACTGAATCTCAGTGTATCATACAGACTTCCCAACCAATGTAGTGTTTTCCAGGAAGAAGTAATGGCGATTAAAGAGGCACTATCCTGGCTCAAAGAAAACGTTATATCTTGCAAGGATATACGAATCTTCTCGGACAGCCAAGCCGCTCTCAAATCTCTCGCGTCTGTCTCCACAAACTCTCAAATAATCCACGATTGTCGATCATCGCTGAATGAGATGACGGAACAGTTTAATATTCACCTCATTTGGGTGCCGGGCCACAGAGACATTCCGGGAAATTGCAAAGCCGATGAGCTCGCCAAAAACGGAACACTTCTGCCTAATGTTAGACAAAAACATAGCATAGGAACACCACTTGCTACATGCAAATATCTTCTCAAACAATATGCTCTAGAATCAGCAAATGCTAGATGGTCACAGGGTACCACCTGCCTATAGCAACCAAACAAATATGGCCTGAAACGGTCAAAAGGTCTGATTTCCCTGAGCAGACAAAATAAAAGCTTTACAACTGGAGTCATAACAGGACACTGCCTCATAGGCAGACATGCCTTGAGGCTTGGGGTCTACGCAAACGACTTCTGTAGAAGCCGCATGAACGAGGAGGAGGAGGAAACAATCCAACACCTTCTGTGGACATGTCCGGAACTCTCCAATAGATGGAATAACTATCTCGGTAATCCCTTCTTCGATAATACCAGTGAACTGGCAACGATCGACACAAAATGTCTCTCTAACTTCATTAAAAGTACAAAATGGTTTGTTAATTTCATTACTCTCCCATGAGTAACCTCATTTGTGGTATCACAATGGACCCTTGAGGTCTAAGTGAGTCAATGACATCCGGACAGCCACTCCAACCTAACCTAACCTACGTCAGTTCGAAGTTCAATTGAGCTTTCATTTTACTTGTGAGAAAGTTAAATTTATTAAGAAAACTGAGAATTGAACTGAAAACTGATGGGAACTTCATCAGTTTCAGTTTCATTTCGACGAGCATTTACACATCCGTTTAACTGAAAGCTTAACTGATTGCTCAACTGAACTGAAATGATCGTCTAAATAGGGATTTCACGATTATAGCAATAATAAAAAACAAAACCACTCACGCCGCCGTGGTGAACATCGGGTGCCCAGTACCTTCAACCGAAGATTGGGTTCCAACCTCAGTGGGAAGTTGTTGGCGGCAGCAAAGAGAGAGAGGGGGAGGACGTATGCGTCCACTAAGGCATGCCTACTTTTCAACAGGCGGCAGCGGAAGAACTTCCAAGATGGAATCAACGGTGGCGTCTACAGTTCCAGTCAGGATGAACTACTTAGTGAACACCTTATAGGGCTACTACGACATATTCGCAGCCCAGGCCTATAAGGAGCGTTTTGGGCAGCTCTTCGTCTTAGAGTTAAACTAAAGACCTTGCCCTCCAGGTTGGGGGTCGTGCGTCGGGGTGACTGCCCGGCCACATAAAGAAACTATAGTTCTGATCCACCAACAAGCCTCGGATACGGACGGAATTAATGACGACGACCCACGCAAACGATTTAAGAACAACGAATTTCGGTTTTGCACGTGGAATGTTAGGTCCCTTAACAGGCCACGTGCAGCCGAACAACAAGCGGAAGCCCTTGACAGCTATAAAGCAGATATAACTGCCATCCAAGAAATGCGATGGGATGGTCCGGGCTTACGTAAAATGAACAACTGCGAAATTTACTACGGCGACTGCTACCGGGAACAAAATCAGCGTCTATTTGGATGTGGATTTGTAGTTGGGACTCGACTCAGGAGGAAGGTCTTGAGTTTCAACTCAGTGAATGAGTGCATCACTACAATCCGTATCAAGGCTAAATTCACTAACATCAGCTTCATCTGCGCTCACGCTCCACAGACGAAAAGGATGAAGACACCAAAGACAGGTTCTACGAGCTCCTCGACAAGACCTATGAGCAATGCCCTTAAATATGACATTAAAATCGTCCTTGGAGATTTTAATGCTAAGCTGGATAGAGAAGAAATCTTTGGTGGAATAATCGGACGACATAGCCTACACGACACCACCTCCGATAACGGATTTAGGCTAATCGACTTCGCTGCGGGGCGAGACGTAATGGTAGCAAGTACGCGATTCCCACACCTCGATACCCATAAGGGAACATGGAAATCTCCTGACCAATCAACCGTCAACCAGATTGATCACATTGCTATCGCCGCACGACACTTCTCTTGCATGCAAGATGTCCGCACATTCCGAGGTGCCAACATCAACTCGTACTACTACCTGGTTTTAGCCATGGTACGAATGCGGATGTCCCGATCAAGGCCAACACGCGAAAATGCTAGGAGGAAATTCAACGTCAAGATCAAGCGGCGCTGCAAAGAAGGACACAAGCAGCTCGTGAGCTCTACTAGCAGATAAAGAGAAAGGAGCATAAACTTCTCAGAAAGAAAATAAAGGGCGCATGAGAAGCGCGCGATCGAGGAGATAGAGGGATGTCACAACAGGAAGAGGCTCGAAAGTTCTACAAAAAGGTGAAACAAACCTCCAGAGCTTATACATCCCGAACTGAAGCCTGTAGAGACCATCATGGGAACATCGTAGTAGAACCGCAGTCAGTGCTGAGGATATGGAAAGATCACTTTTCCAAGCTGTATAATGGCGATGACGACCAAAACTCCGTCAGCAATACAGAACCATTCAATTTGGGTGCAGAAGGCCAACAATTCCACCCACCCGTATTCCCGATCCTCAAAAAAGGAGATCCCCTGAACTGCACCAACTACAGAGGTATAAGTCTCCTTAACATCGCCTATAAGATCTTGTCTGCCGTGCTGTGTGAACGTTTGAAGCCCTTCGTCAACAACCAACCTGGTAGGTCCTTATCAGTGTGGCTTCAGACCAGGAAAGTCCACCATCGATCAAATATTCACCCTACGGCATATCTTGGAGAAGACACAGGAACTTCAAATCGATACCTACCACCTTTTCATCGATTTCATGGCCGCGTATGACAGCGTCAATAGAGACCAATTATGCAGAGCAATGTCTACTTTTGGCATCCCAGAGAAAACCGTCCGTCTGTGTAAAATGACAATGGAAAACTCACGCTGTTCCACAATGGTCGGAAAAAACCTAAGGGACGCTTTTGATGTCAAAAAAGCTTTTAGACAAGGCGATGCATTGTCATGCGATTTCTTCAACATCATTCTTGAAAAGATTGTGCAACGCTCCAATGTCAACACCAGAGGCACAATCTTTCAAAAGTCCGTCCAGCTACTAGAATACGCAGACGACATTGATATAATTGGAAGAACACAGCGTGATGTCAGTGAAGCGTTTGTGAGCCTTGAGACGAAGGCCAGGAAGATTGGTCTAACGGTTAACGAGGGCAAGACCAAGTTAATGCTGTCGACAAGAAAGGACTACCAACATCGACGTCTTGGAGCAAACGTCAACATAGACAGATTTAACTTCGAGGTAGTTAAGGACTTTGTCTATACCTGGGATCCGCTATCAACTCAGACAACAACACCAGCGCTGAAATCAAACGAAGAATCACTCTTGCCAATCGCTGCTTCTTTGGACTTAGAAGGCAATTGAGTAGTAAAGTCCTCTCCCGAGCAACTAAAGTAACACTTTATAAAACCCTCATCATCCCGGTCCTCATGTATGGTGCAGAGACATGGACTATGACAACATCTGATAAAAACGCTTTGGGCTGCTTTGAGAGAGAGAAAAATTCTTCGAGTGATTTTTGGTCCTGTCTGCATTAATGCAGAATGGAGACTAAGATTCAACTGTAGAACTGTACGAGCTGTACAGCGACACTGACCTAGCCAGAAAAGTTAAGGTCCAACGACTTAGATGGTTGGGTCATGTTGAGCGAATGGAAAATAATGCTCCGGCCCGTAGAGTCTTCGAATCCAACCCGGAAGGATGTCGCAGAAGAGGAAGAAGAGCACATAGGTGGTAGAGGACTTGAACCAACTTGGCGTGCGAAACTCGAGACAGCTAGCCAGGGACCGAGCTAGCTGGAGAAGTTTGTTGGGTAAGGCCCTGGTCCGACCTAGACTGTAGCGCCACAAAAGGAAGTAAGTATTTTCCGATAAAAAATGCATTGCCAAGGCTTAATTTGAATTGCTTTTAATGCAAAAGCTTACTTCCTTAATTTATTAAAAACCAGCATTACACTTGCTAGTTCCCAATCCTAATTACTCCCACAAAAAATATATGTAAGGTACTTACAGATACTGATAGTTGTCCTCAAAAAAACAGTTGATGTTGTCAAAGAAGGCTTCAGAATCGCCACGAGAGCTATTTTTATCCGAACGAGTCCGTACAGAAGAAGGTCTATTGCTATAGAAGTTGTTATTGTTCCAAGTTCTTCCATTCATGCCAGAGTATGAATAATAAGATGGTGGCTTACTGTAAGGTGGTGGTGGTGGTTTTTGACCAACAACCATATCGTAGATGTGCTTGCTTTTTTCAGATGGCATGATGTTGAAAATTCTTGTGCCATGTTCGTTGCACATAGCAGTCACGTACGGAATGGTCAGAAGAAAATCGGTTACATCGTCATAGATGGGAAATTTTTCGCCCGTAAGATTATAGAAATCGTCTAAGAAAATTAAAAAAAAAAGAATGTTAAATTTTAATTCTTGAACGTTGCATATAATTTTATGTATGTACTTCGAATCTGTTGGATCGTGGCCCCGTTTTGGGCATGTGACATAAGAATGCTACGAATTTCAAGTTCCAAGTCGGGATAATCTTCTTTGATATCCAAGTAACAATTTGCGTCGATAGTCATTTTTATTGACAAAAATTACACTTAATTACAAACACTTGGTAAAACTTAAACTACAACACTTTCAACAAAACACGTGCTAAATTCAAATTGTTTGGCAATAAATTTTCTTCTGTTCTTCAGGTGATGTGCTCTCTGAAGTGGTTGCTAGCAACTGAAACCTGTTCATCAATTGCAAGCATGTAAAAGCCATTCATTGTTAAAAATATGAGTTGGACTTGTTTCAATATTCAATCCACCTTTATAACGGTAAATATTCATTGATTTATCGTTGTGTGCTAGAACTGTAAAATAATGAAACCAGTGGCGTAGTTCAAATATAATTTACCAAACTTACGATCACCATAACCAATGGCCAATTAGATAATAATTAAAACAATTAAATAATTGGTATACCAAGCCTTAAGTGTCAACAATTCCTTGATGAATTGAGAGTACAAACAATTTTATGCCGATGCCGAGAAACTTAAGTTGGAAGTTTTGTCAGTTCTTCCATGAAAATACCTTTTGAATTACTGGTTAAAGAATAGGTGTGTTTTTGTGACTATCAAGTAGACAGTAGAGTAAAGAAAACAAAATATCCAGAAAACGATCCAGATTCAAACTCGATTTTTAACTGTCAATTTTAATATAAATTTAAATGCTTTCATAAAACAAACTGACAAAATTTGACTTTTCCGTATTAAATTATTCAAAAAATTTAATACATCTTCCTCTGAGTTCCAAAAAAAGGAATTAACATTCCAAGTAAGTTTTACTCTCGATAAAAAACTAAAGTAAAATCCAGTCAATTTTTATTGTTGTTTTCTTTGTTTAATTTTGTTTTTACTTTACTTGGTTGTCACGAAAACACGTCTAATAAAGTACATAACAAATAATTTTGAAAAAAAAATTTCTCGAAATTTTTTTTCGTTTAAGAAGTTATAGCACGGCGCAGCGGAGTAGGCTGTTACTATCAATTACCGCACAACGAAGGAGTGTTCCAAGGCACACCCACCGAGGGACGGCAGCGAATGAATTTCTTCTTTGGAATCAACGGTGGCGGAGCGGTTTTTCCGGCTCTTGCACTTGGAGACTCATCAAGTGCCTAGTACTCCAGGTTGGGGTTGCGCATTGGGGTGACTTCCCGACCACGTAGAAAATAACTTAGTTGCGAAGCAACAACAGGCCTCGGAAACGGACGGATACACTGATGACGACCCAAGCACATGGAGATCTCCTGATCAATCAACCGTCAACTAGATTGATCACATTGCGATCGACGGAAGGCACTTGTCCAGCATTTTAGATGTTCGAAATTTCTGAGGAGCTAACATCGACTCGGACCACTACCTTGTCGTAGCCAAGGTAGGTGGTAGGTAGAAATGGCTGTCCTACTTCGCGCAGGACACAATTAACGCTGAGTGCGCCGTTTTGCTACCATACCTCGTGAGATTCTAAATGGATTTGCAAGTGGGTTCTGGATTATGTATGTTCCGCACACACAGTCCTATATATGAATTGGTATTATTCTCCTACCCTACGGCCTATTATCTCATAGTACCATTTAATGAGGGAGAAATAAAGAGGGGCGGGAGGCGCTAAAGCCACTTTGTATTATTGAGGTAAGAGATCAGATCTTTGATCTTGAAATCTGCGAGTTCCTCAATGCCGATGAAGAATTCTTTACCTAAATGGAGTGCTCTTTTCCTAGCCAGGGCTGGACAATGGCATAGAAAGTGTGGGACCGTTTCTTTTTCTTCCTGGTTCTCACAGCTACGGCAGAAAGAGTTATGTGGTAAACCCAATTTTGCCGCATGCTCCCCTACAGGCCAATGCCCTGTGCAGGTAGCGACAATCCTGGCTATGTCATGCCTTGGTTTGGAAATTAAATTGATT
>CAKKXW010000005.1:22966021-22976850 GCA_920937365.1 Sphaerophoria rueppellii | reverse complement strand
AAATCCTTCGATTAACTCATTAAGACATAATCTTATGCCTACAGTTTACAGTGAAAAATCGCACGCCTTCATCATATTTCTCCTATTTTCACCAGGAAAATATATTAGTGACATCGCAATAGAGTTTCTATCGTTATATTTGCGGACAATAAGTGGACACAGTTTACAAACAAGAAATATTAACCCATACAAATACGCAAAGAATAAGTTACGTCCTTATATTGAATTGTTTAATACTTCAGACCGCGTGGGACTTGCGTTAAAATGTTGGTTGAATTTAACTAATAGTGTCATATTTTAGCCAGTTAGTTAATATTTAACACATTTTATCCACCAAGTAGTGTCAAAATTACCTAAATCGAACATTTAACACAATTCGGACGCAATTCCAGATGAACTTTAAATAATAACTGTTTCTCTGTCCAACAATGTATCCAAGGCCAATATAATATGTATACACTTCATATTTTAAAATCTACTTCGCTCTTTCTCAATCTTCTTCGCTTTATTCCCAAATCTACTTCGTTTCCTTTTTTTTTCAAGTGGTAACGCTGCTACAAAAACAAATGAATTCTGTGTGTGTATTTTTTTCTTAAACAGCTGTTGAGCTGTCAGACAAAGCAAAAGTTCAGCATATTTGAACTAGAGCTTCCGTTTAGAGTCACGTTACGTACGAAACGTGAGGTCGAAGCGTCTTTGTGATAGCAAGCATTGAATTCCTATAGGGCTTCTTCCCTTTTGACAGCGCATAAATTTCGACCAATCTCAACTGTCATTTTATCGGTCGTGGAGGGCAAACAAAGCGCGATTTGCATACAATTTGAATTTTTTCTTGTAATTTTTCCATATATTTCAATAATTAATGCATCTAAAAAAGTTTTTTTATTCAGGAAATGAAGATTTTAGTGTTCGCAAGGGATTAGATGCAAAAAGAAAGAAGTTGGATAACAAAAACCAAAAACACAGCACTAAGGAGGCATTTTTTTTTTTGTACATTTTAAATCAAACAACGAACAAAGAAGATAAAAAAGTAAACTTTAAGCTTAAGGCCGTGTGTGAATTGCGTTAAAATAGGTCCGTTCGGGTACTCCCTAAAACTGCCCAAAACTGCCCAAAACTGCCATATTCTCCCACTTTTTCGTTCGTTTACTGCCACTTATCGTAAAATCTGTCACTTTTGGAGGAGAAAAATATTTCCCCTATCTGCCGATTTCAGCCACAAAAATTTCTTGTGGCAGTTGTGTAAGTTATGTCAATTTTTTTTTTCTATTAGTTTTGACATTTCATCGTGTTCATGTTTTGAGCACTTGCTCACAAAAAAAATTGACGTTTAAAAAGTGGGAGAATTTTGTGTTCAACGCGTTCTTTTACTTTTGTGCACATTTTATTTTTTTCTGAGAAATTTATCCCCACTCCTCGAAATTTGACAGTTTTTACACAAACTGCCCAAAAAGTACGCGAACGGACCTAATGTGTATTAAAACTTGACGTTTGGTTAAAACTTGACACTAGCGTGGTGAATAAAATGGGTTAAAATTTATCCTGCTGTGGAGCAGGTTAAATGGGTTAAAATTTTGACGTATTTTTTTTTTTTCTCATGAATGATAGAGAAATTTGCTTCTATTTTGTTGTTCTGTTCCGTTCTTCTACATTTTATTTAGTTCTGTGTAATATCTAATTATTAATTGCTAATTGATTGATTATTTCAAGAGCTCAAAATAAAATAATTTAAATTCATCAAATTTTAAAATCGAAAAACGAAATTATTTGTTTTTTGTTCTGAGAATAATAACAGATGTCAGGTGTCAGCTATGAAAACATGTTTTGCAGTGTTACCATCAGGAAAAAACAATCATCCAAAAAGGGAAATATTTGTTTGAAGATTTGTTTACTGTTGCTTCAAAATATCATATTACCACTGCAAATCTAGAAAAATAAATAAGACAAATTTTGTGTGTTATTTTTAGTGACTTTTCATGAAATTTGTTGCTTAAAGTTTGGGTTTTTACACAAAATTATTTTACCTAGAAAAATAAAAACATTTTTGTTGAAGGAAATTTCTTAAATCATGAGAGAAATTTCTCAGTACTACGCAGAAATGTAGGTTAAAAAAATCCTTTTTAACGCAATTCACACAGCAAATGGCTAAATTTGTTCCCTTTTTTAACCAAACTTCAAATTTTAACCAAACGTCAAGTTTTAATACACATTTAAACGCAATTCACACACGGCCTTAATAAATGATAAATTTTCATTAATTTTACAGGAAAAGGTATGTTTTATATTTCTTGTTTATTGAATTTCGACCTAAGTGAAGTTGTTTGCCCTCCACGACGACAAGACGTCATCTCGTTTGACGTTTCCCGCCGGTACTCTATAGCTGAACTCGTAAACGTCAGGCGAAGCTGAAGCTGAAGCGCCTTTGTGATTCAGCCTTAAGACCCCTTCCTGTACTTCTTATTCAATGGGTTTGATACATTGTATATAGAAACAGCTAGTATTATCAAGAATGGTGTTTTCGATTTTTTGTGCTACCTCAAATCAAAAGAAAATCCCAATACCAAACTTATATAAAAAATACAGCACAGTGCCAGATCTCAAGATGGCAGTACAATCGATTGTCAGGTCGCGGGTACTAGCTAAATGTTTGGAGTTTGTTGCAAGATTTGTTTAAACAAGAACTGGCGAAAATAAATTTACGAACTGTGTTTAAATTGAAGGTAATACACATGTTAAAATTGAAGAATATTTAGGCCCATTTGCTCAATCGGAACATAAATTTATGTTCTACTTAAAGTTCTCCTTTTGTATGGGGATTTTATGTCGAACTTTAGAATTCCGGAACGTCCCATATAAAAATGAAAACTTTAAGTTGAACATAAATTTATGTTCCGAATGAGCAAACGGGTCTTAATAATTTAATTATAAATATGTATTGGTTGCTTCCACATACACATTCAAAAAAGAGATTGCTATACTTTTTCTTTTACATATTTCATTGAACCCAAAAAGAATTGAATTTATGTAGCGATTCGTGGTGGTTGAATGTAAAATCCCATACAAAAAAAAAATTAAATGAGATTCGTTAAGTTTGCGTTTTCTGCTTTAGCTGATTCGTAACAATATTTTGTTTGGATAACTGTACGCTTTATAGCACTGTGTGCTATAAGTGTGTGAGTGCAACACACACGTTTTCTTGTCGTATTGATATATAAATGGATTTAGGCTTATATATTTCTACATACAAGATACAACATCAAGTTACATATATAATTTCTACGTCTGGCTGGCTCTTCCTCAATAATATTTACAATAATTTTCAGCGTTGCCGCTGAATCGCAATGGATTTATTAATGTTTTTGAACACAACCGGAATCACTATTGTTTTTTTTCACTTGTTTATTCATATTTCCTATACATCCATATAATAAAGTGGAGATTATGTAGTGAAGACTGAGGAGTAGTAGCATTTGGCAATTGTGAATTGAGTGGGAAAGTTGTATTTGAATTTATTCGAATAGAACACGAAACAAATACTAAGTACGATCTGTTGTTTGTGTTTTGTTGTGTAACGTGTAAGCGACGACCGACGGGTGCAGTATGGTACGGTAACACAGGCGCAACTCGCAATCGAATAAATGCCAGTTGGTAATTCTGTTCGTATTTTGTATTCATTTTTCTGGCTAAGCGATGAAGGTAATGTTTATATTATAGTAAATGGAAGATTGGAAGCGGTAGCGCGGTAGATCACAAATACTAAACTAACTCAATGATGGTGAAGGTGATGGTGGTGGTAAGCGGTGACTTGTTGTTGTTGTGCTTAAGGTACGGTGACGGTGAGTGGTTGTTTAACGAAGGTTCGCTGGATAGCGGAGCGGTGCGTTCAGTTTCGTTTTGAACGTTTGATTGTAAGTGTGCTGGTGGAAAATTTGTCTGGTATATTTTTGCTACGTGATTTCTATTTATTTATATTAAACGGTTAATGCAAGTTTCCTGAGATATTTGCTTTGTACTAATCGAGGAGACAAAAATGTAAAGTGATTAAAATTTCGATTCATATTAAGATTAATCAATCGTTTTTGGTGCTGCGTTTCCAATTCCAATTGGACATCGCATTTAGCTGCGGAATCATTATTTCTCTGCTTTTGTTTATTTCATGCCACACTGCTACGAAATGTGAAATCCGGCTTTTGATGTAAAATGTAAACAAGATGTCGTCTGGTCGACGATAAAAAAAAATAATTAAGTTAAATAGAAAATGTGCATATTTGAGTTTTAGAATACAGTGGCAGCCCATGATTTTTAACAGCTAAGTTAAGTACAGTGATTTGGCGAAATTGGAAGTTTAAGTTCGACGTAATCGTAATATTGTGTTTTAATATGTCACGCGAAGAAGAGGAGGAAGTGCGTTCGTTGTTGTCGCGACATCAGGAACGCATTGTTAGCGATCTTCAAGGAACAGACCTCTTGGCTGTATTGGTTAAAAATTCAGTTTTGACAACATCCGAAGAAGAGTTATTAAAATCATATCCCGCCCCACCAGTTCATGGATTATCGCGAGCAGGAAGTGAGAGAAGTGCAAGAAGCAGTGTTTATGGCGAAGGAGGTGATAATAGCTCGCCAACACCTTCGGCTGGTGGGGGCAGTGTTAGTGCGCGTGGTAGTATTCTCGGTGATGGTCAAAATAATGGTAGTGTAAAAGAAAATCCAATGATTAATGACGCTGATGTCCAGCGTTGGCAGTGTTCTAACTTGATAGAAATAATTGCAAAAAGTGGATTCGAAAAATTTAAACAATTTTGTTATGCGATTGAGAATGAGTGTCCACAGCTGATAGAGGATTTGATCAATGATCGTTTGAAATGTGGTAAGTTCTTATGCTCTTCTTGCACCGCCTGAGTTAGGCTTAAGGCTACCGCTCGGCTCGGTGTTATACTATCTAAACAGTGATGAAAAACGACATTTTCCGATTGTACTGACAGCTGAAAAAAACGTGTACGAAATCGAGCGTAATTGTACGGTTTCTCGCAGAAAAAAGAAAACAACGATTACGGAAATTTAAATTTTTTATTCAATAACATAATGTTGCACGGTCAACGATATTTAAAATACAAATTTATGTTAATAGCAATAGTATTTATCTGCAACTAGCAGTTGCCCTCGACTTTGTCCGCCTCTCCCTCGCCCACCAGCCAGAGGTGCTTTTTGATTTGTGCACCATGCGAGCGTGGGAATGTTGTGAAGTTATTTTAAAATTGTAAAACAGTCGACTCTCGTTTAGTCGAAATTCTTAGCTCGAAGCCTTCAAATATGTATAATTTTCACTATTTTAAATACATTTTTCAGTGATGCTTTGCTCTTATTTTTCGCGGAGAAACGTTGTAAAGCTTAAAGCCTTCCTCGATAGATGGACTATCTAAATCCAATTTAACAATTCGAACTAATAGTTCCTGAGATTAGCGCGTTCAAACAAACAAACTCTTAAGGTCCACTGGTGATTTGATGGTCTATCTCACCAAACAGTGCAACAAATCTTTACATCGTTTTGGAGAAAGTAAGATTGTTGCACTTGAGATATCAAAGGCATTTGATAAAGTCTGGCATCTTGCTCTTTTATCGAAAATGCTTGCTTTTGGTTTCGATGAATACCTTCTTCGTTGGATTAGAAACTTTCTTTCGAACCGTTCAATACAAGTTGTATTGGATGGGTTCAAGTCTGAAACCCACAATATAAATGCTGGTGTGCCCCAGGGCTCCGTTTTTCTCCGACCCTCTTTATCATTTTTATCAATGATCTCTTGTCTGTAACTTCTAATCCAATTAATTGTTTCGCTGACGATAGTACCCTTAGCTTTTCTTATTCGTTTCCAGACTCACATCCCTCCTCTTCGGATGTGGAACTGCAACGGCAAAATATGATAAGCTCATTAAAGTCTGACATAAACAGCATTGTCCAATGGGGAATTAAAAACTGTGTAGAGTTTAATGCTTCGAAAACTCAATGCTGTCTGGTATCGTTGAAGCGAGATATACCCCCCTTGCCACTGTCCATGAGTGGCACTTGCATCAATAAGACCGAACATCTCGACATTCTCGGTATGTGCATCACTGACCACCTCTTGTGGTCCGAGCACATACGCGATGTGGCCGAAAATGCCGCAAGGTGTTTGGGTTTCTTAAGTTGGTGCAACAAATTTTTCTCCCCGTCTGATCTGGCTGTTATCTGTAAAACCTATATCCGTCCAAAGCTTGAGTACAATTCCCATCTTTGGGCTGGTGCTCCAGTAACTTACTTCAGCCTCTTGGATGGTATACAAAGATTGGTGATAGAGACATCACTGATTCATTGACTCCTTTAGACCACCGTCGTAAAGTTTCGTGTCTCTCTCTGTTTTACCGTTACTTCTACGGTAAATGCTCTAGAGAAATAGCCAGTTGCATTCCACCCCTTAAACAATTCAACCGTAATACCTGCGCTTCCAGGAATGCCCACCAGTTTACCCTCGAGCCCAACTTCGGTGGTACGCTCAAGCATAGAGAATCGTTCTTTAGCCGTACTACGTGAATGTGGAACTCTTTTCCACACAATGTCTTTCCCGATCATCGCAGTGTTCAGGAATTTAAGATCAATGTACACCGGCACCTCCTCTCCAACCCCTACCCTCTTTCCTAAAGCACTCACTGTGTCTATGGCATAATAAGGGCATAAAAAATATGGCTTAAAATGACATTTTTATCGTTTGTAGTAAAATTCTTTTTTCACTACAAACCTCTTTGAGGGTTTCTTTCTATTGCAGAGTAATAAGTTCCTGGTTTAAAGTTAATTAATTTCAGTACTTTTTCTTTGGATGAGAAAAGTATCAAAAAAGTAGTGTTCGTACAATTTGGTCGAAGTTGATTTCTTAAATAATTTTTCTTTCTACCTAAAAAAAAAAAAAAAACTGCACAACAATCAACTACATATGTATTTCTATGAGAAATAAGCAAAAAAAAATTGGAAGTTTTATTTTGGGGGGCTGGTATTTTTTGACGGTCAACATTTTTTTTCTGTACAACAAACAAAAATTAAATTCACTAAAATCAACTACCTTCCCTAACCTATCAAAATAAATAAAGAAAAAGAATTTTGTCAGAAGTCGGATGCTTGGTTCACTCAGCCTAATTAACTGGATATTGGAATACATATTATATAGAATCTCCATGGTAAAAAGACAACTTAACATACAAAACGGTAAACAGGAACACTCAGACACACAAAGCCGCACCAACAAACCAAGGTACTCAAAGTTGGCAATAGAATGATACATTCTTTTTGTATTGTTTTGCAACCCTTAACATTATTGCAAGGAAAAAACCTGTTTGCTTACGTTGGCAATAGCTATCGTACGTGTGCAAGAAACATTTAATTCCCTTTCTCTATCTTTTTGATTATCAAACAGTATTGAGCTTAGAAAATGGAAAACAATGTACAATTTTGTCTTAATTTTTAATGAAGGCTATATGAGATATTGAACTTATCAGTCCTCACAAAATACAGAACAAAAACATTATTTCAATAAGATGTTTATCATATCGTGTTTAGCCAGGATTCATCTGCTTCGTTGTTTTTTTTTTTCTTTTTTTTTACATTGATACATTGTTTCTGCTTATTGCTTCTTCAAATTTTCTACTTAAACACACCAGGCTTTGAAAATATCACTCCCCCAAAATTACCACTCTGAACATGTTGCATTTTCAAGGTACAAACATCAACATGGATACAAGACAACCCAACGTCCATTTCTGATTTCTGGTAACTTTTGAAGTGCATGTTGTATTTCGTACTCTATTTAACAAGAGACAGAGAAGAAATGCGATGTAACGTTGCAATTAATGTTCTTGTTTAAAAGACTTTCATGTTCAAATGTAATTCCCTTTCGTTCCCGTTCGGATTTTGTTTGTTTCTTTTTTTTTTTCAAATTAAATTTTTTGAGGAAGATCAAAGTAAATGGAATAAAAGCATTTCATGGGTATTTTTTGTTTAGTCTTCATTTGAGAAACTTAAATTTGAACTAATCTAAAGTGGATTTGAAAAAGAAATCCCTACAATTGCTATAGGTATTCTTTAAATTACATTGTTATCATTTAATTTAATGTTTGTTTACTGTATTGTAGGTCTTCCGCAGAAAATAAATAGTTGCCACAATGTTTTCATTTTGAAAGTAAACAACTGGAGAAACAATACCATCGTGTTCATTCATAAGATTTTTAGATAAAAAATAGGTCAGAGTTGAAGTATAGTTGATGTGATCATAAATGCATTTTTATTTAATTCTTCATTAAACAAAAATTAGGTAGACTATACTTACGAATCAAGTTAATCACCCCTATCACAGAGTTCCTCTTAGCAAAATTCCGAACGTAAAGCTCCGCTACGAATACGAATACGAAAAAATTATAATTATAAGTCCCGAACGACATCAAAAGAGGCATTGCCAAATACAAATCAATTTAAACAAGCCAGGAAGGCCTGCAATGCCCATATTCGGACCAAATTTTTACCTGATCAAAAATTAAGACAAAAAATACTGCAATGTCCCAAATGCAGTAAGAATTTTTGGTCATTTGTAAAAAATATGAAGAATTCTTCTTCTTCCTCGGTCCCCACGCTTGTTGATAATGACGCTCCAGTTGTTAGCTCGCTCGCGAAAGCTTACCTTTTTGCTAGGCAGTTCGCCGCCTTGGCTGCCAGAGAGTGTCATGACTCCTCCAGTTCTTGAGCGCGTCAATGATTCCATGGGACAAAATCTTCTTCCGCACTCGCACTGTGGCGAGAGTCTTAAAGGATCTCAATATACATAAATGCGCTGGTCCGGATGGTATCCCTGCTATTGTTCTGAAGAGGTGTTCTTCCACGCTGGCAAAACCCTTGCGTAAGCTTTTCCATCTATCCTATTCTTCTGGGCTTGTTCCGAGCAGTTGGAAAACAGCATTAGTCCAGCCTATTCCAAAAAAAGGCGAATCTTCCTCTCCCTCCAATTATAGTCCGATTGCACTTACGTCCCTTCTTTCTAAGGTCATGGAAACGCTGATAAACTATCAGCTCAAGAAATATCTCGAAGACCGAAAGCTTCTTAATGACCGACAGAACGGCTTTCGCAGCAACAGGTCCACTGGTGATTTGATGGCCTATCTCACCGAACAGTGGAACAAATCCTTACATCGCTTTGGAGAAAGTAAGATTGTTGCACTTGATATTTCAAAAGCATTTGATAAAGTCTGGCATCTTGCTCTTTTATCGAAAATGCTTGCTTTTGGTATCGATGAATACCTTCTTCGTTGGATTAGAAACTTTCTTCCGAACCATTCAATACAAGTTGTATTGGATGGGTTCAAGTCTGAAACCCACAATATAAATGCTGGTGTGCCCCAGGGCTCCGTTTTGTCTCCGAACCTCTTTCTCATTTTCATAAATGATCTCTTGTCTACAACTTCTAATCCAATTCATTATTTCGCTGACGATAGTACCCTTAGCTTTTCATATTCGTTCCCAGATTCACATCCCTCCACTCCGGATGTGGAACTGGAACGGCAAAATATGATAAGCTCATTAAACTCTGATTTAAATAGCATTGTACAATGGGGAATTGAAAACCGTGTAGAGTTTAATGCTTCGAAAACTCAATGCTGTCTTGTATCGTTGAAGCGAGATATACCCCCCTTGCCACTGTCCATGAGTGGCACGGTATGTGCATCAATGACCACCTCTTGTGGACCGAACACATACGCGATGTCGCCAAAAATGCCGTAAGATGTTTGGGTTTCTTAAGACGGTGCAAGAATTTTTTCTCCTCGTCTGATCTGGCTTTTATCTACAAGACTTACAGTCCGTAACATTTGAATAGCCTCACACGTGCCTGTTTTTAAGATCAGCAGTTTTTTGTTGCTTTTTGATGTGGACATATGAAATTATATGATGTGTTGAATGGTAGAGATTAGTTCTTTAGATTGAGAGATATTTCAAATAAATTTGAATAGCTAACAGAAAATGTCTGAGACTATTACGTTTGGATGCACTAAAATGTTACTTTTTTTTGTAACATTAGAATAGAATCACTTTGTGTATCTTAGTTAAAATAAAAAGAGTATTATTTTTGTGCTAACAAAAATGTTTTTCTTTATTTATTAAATTATTTTAATATTTTGTGCAACCTCCCTTATTTTGAATAACATCAAAAATGCGGTCTTTTAATGAATCATACAATGATTTTAGACGGTCAAGGGCTCAGGTCACTTTTATGCCTTCAACAAGCTCTTCTTTGTTCTTGTACTGCTTCCCACCTTCATACACCTTTCGTGTCAACCAACCCCACACATTTTCAATGATGATCAAATCTTGTGAGTAGGGTGGCCAGGAAAGTTGTTCTATATTTTGGCCCTGTAACCAAGCTTTTGTTATTCCAGCGGTGTGAATTGGCGCGTTGTCTTGCTGGAAAATAATCGGTACCGGTCCAAAAATATCCTGAAATTGAGGTAAAGCCATTTCCAGTACAGTTTTATAATAAGGTGCAGTCATTTTGCAGTTCACAAAAACCAAATCAATGGTTCCATAATATGATATGACTCCCCACACCATAACGCCTCCCTCTCGACTGTGGTGACGGTCCAAAAACAGCTCAAATCATGAAAATAATAATTGTATCCGTCGGGCCCATCAAGGTTGAATTTCTTTTCATCCGAAAATATCATTTTTCTCCAATCGTTTGAGTGACTACTTCCATCAGTATTCCAAGCCATGTGCGATCTTGCAAAATTTCGCCGCTGTTGTTTTCACACTTTGTTAAGTGGTG
>CAKKXW010000005.1:22941268-22960725 GCA_920937365.1 Sphaerophoria rueppellii | reverse complement strand
CTGGTGATTGAACAACATCGGTTCCATGCTTACGCCTATAGGGCTAGTTCCGGTTGTGCGCTTTTACGAACCTCCTTTAAGCTGCAGTTTGCCGATGTTAGCGTTCTCTAACGATCTAGGAAAAGGCTACGAAAAGGCTACCACAGAGGCTTTTAGAGGAGTCTTCAGGAAACGACGGTCGTGTTTTATATCTCTTGGTCTGCTCGTAGAGCTCACGAGCTGCTCGTATCCTTCTTTGCAGCGCCGCTTTGTATGCCTCTTGTTTAGCTGCATGTGCTCGCCGGCATTCATCGTCAAACCAGGGGTTTCGTTGTGGTGGTATCACTTCAGAGGCGGCATCTCTGATGGCTGCTTGGCAGTGTTGCCACTGGTTCTCTATATTTTGTGCTGGCAGCAAAGGACTTCTGAGGAGATTTTCGGAGACACCATCGGAAAAGCATCGGAAAAGGATCTAGCAATCTCTTGCGATTGTAGCCGTTTGACGTCGAATTTCCTCCAAGCATTTTCGCGTGTTGGCCTTGATCGGGATATCCGCATTCGTACCTTGGCTACAACAAGTTAGTGGTCCGAGTCGATGTTGGCACCTCGGAATGTACGGACATCTTGCATGCTAGAGAAGTGTCGTGCGTCGATCGCAATATGGTCAATCTGGTTGAGGGTTGATTGGTCAGGAGATTTCCATGTTCCCTTGTGGATATCGAGATGTGGGTAACGCGTACTTGCTACCATTACGTCTCGCCCCGCAGCGAAGTCTATTAGCCTAAATCCGTTATCGGAGGTGGTATCGTGTAGGCTATGTCGTCCGATTATTCCACCAAAGATTTCTTCTCTACCCATCTTAGCATTAAAATCTCCAAGGACGATTTTAATGTCATTTAGGGCATTGCTCATAGGTCTTGTCGAGGAGCTCGTAGAACCTGTCTTTGGTGTCTTCATCCTTTTTCTCAGTGGAGGCGTGAGCGCAGATGAGGCTGATGTTGGTGAATTTAGCCTTGGTACGGATTGTAGTGATGCGCTCATTCACTGAGTTGAATCTGAAGACCTTCCTCCTGAGTCGAGTCCCAACTACAAATCCACATCCAAATAGACGCTGATTTTGTTCCCGGTAGCAGTCGCCGTAATAAATATCGCAGTTGTTCATTTTACGTAGGCCCGGACCATCCCATCGCATTTCATGGATGACAGTTATATCTGCTTTATAGCAGTCAAGGGCTTCCGCTAGTTGTTCGGCTGCACGTGGCCTGTTAAGGGACCTAACATTCCACGTGCAAAACCGAAATTCGTTTTCCTTAAATCGTTTGCGTGGGTCGTCATCATCAATTCCGTCCGTATCCGAGGCTTGTTGGTAGTTCGGAACTTTAGTTTCTTTATGTGGCCGGGCAGTCACCCCGACGCAAGACCCCCAACCTGGAGGGCCAGGTCTTTAGCTTAACTCTAAGACGAAGAGCCGGCCAAACCGCTCCTTATAGGCCTGGGCTGCGAATATGTCGTAGAGCCCTATAAGGTGTTCACTAAGTAGTTCATCCTGACTGGAACTGTAGACGCCGCCGTTGATTCCATCTTGGGAGTTCTTCCGCTGACGCCTGTTGAAAAGGAGGCATGCCTTAGTGGACGCATACCTCCTCCCCCTCTCTTTCTAAGTTCTGCCGCCAACAACTTCCCACTGGGGTTGGAACCCAATCTTCGGTTGAAGGTACTGGGCACCCGATGTTCACTGCGGGGAGGTGGAGAGTAGGAGTTAATAGACAGAGGTTTTAGTGGGCGCTTGTTTCCACTTGAATGCACGTGTCTACCCTTCGAACATCCTGGTGCCGTTACCGTATCAAATTAAATTTTTCAGTACATAGTGTATTCTTGCGATGGCAGAACCTTCGTAAGATTTTTGTCACTCGCATAAAATATGTTTATGTTTCCATATTTTCTACAAACAAATAATTTATGATATAAAACCTCAATAACCTTGATGCATAATCAGCTAAAAAAAAAAACTAAAACACAACGTTTGCCATTGCACTTTTCTTACATCGGTGTACACTTTCAACCTCGATCTACACAAATTTCAAGATTCAAGTTAAATAGTGTGTCTTGCCCTCTTGTTGCATTAATGAAACGACAATTATCTCTCATGAACAGCAGCTGTTGCTCCAGTTTGCGGTTTGGGAAAGTGTTCCACAACGACTTTGCAAATTTTCACAATAAGTGTGTGAAATTATTTTCCTCCATAATGAATTAAGAGAGTGATCTCACCTTTCAGAATTATTTTTGTTGTTCATAAAAGCAGACATTGATTGAAATCCAAGTCGCCTTTAAAGTTTATGATTGCAGGAAATACTTCATTGCCTCGGTAGACGAAAAACATACCTAGGAGATGTATATAAGGAATCAACGAACCGTGTCCTGAAGACATGCGTGAGAATTGCAAATAAATGTTCCCACGTATTTCTACACTCATTGACTGAAAGTCGGCAGATAGGGATGGGGGGCATCGTGGATTGCTTGCTACTGTGGTTTTTCTGCAAAATGAAATAACTTTTATCATTGGCTTCTTCTACAGTGACTTTGTATTGAAAGTTCTTAGCAATAAATGAACATAAATCCATAATAATAATAATGATAATCTTTATTGTAGCTGAATTTGTATACATTAAGTCACATTACTAGATTGCACAATTTACAGAGAAATGGTATTATTCAACCTTACTAAGACACTTTCATCCGATTTTGTCAAGGTCCATGCTTCCGCACCATACAGCAGGACTGGGATGATGAGTGTGTTGTACAGTTTTACCTTAGTTGCTCGAGAGGGGGCTTTTCCACTCAATTGCTTTCTTAGCCCAAAGAAACAGCGATTACCAAGAGTTATTCTTCGTCTGATCTCGGCGCTGTTGTTATTGCCCGTGTTTATAGCGGAGCCTAGGTAGACAAACTCCTCTACTACCTCGACGTTATATGCATCTATTGTGACGTTCTGCCCGAGCCGTCGGTGTTGGATGTCCTTCCTCGAAGACCGCATATACTTCGTTTTTCCCTCATTTACCGCTAAACTCATTTTTGCCGCTTCTGTCTCAATTCTCAGAAAGGCGCCATTGACATCACGCTGTGTTCTTCCCATTATATCAATATCATCGGCGTACGCGAGAAGTTGAACAGATTTTTGGAAGAAAGTGCCTCCAGTGTTGACGTTGGAGTTCTGCACTATCTTCTCAAGAACGATGTTAAAGAAGTCGCATGACAGTGCATCGCCTTGTCTGAATCCTTTTTTGACGTCTAAAGATTCCGTCAGCTCGTTGCCAACCTTGATGGAACAGCGGCAGTTCTCCATCGTCATTTTGCACAAGCGAACGAGCTTGGCAGGGACGCCAAAACTAGACAGCTTTGTAGAGTTCGTCTCTGTAGATGCTGTCATACGCGGCCTTAAAATCGATGAAAAGGTGGTGGGTATCGATTTGGAGTTCATAGGTCTTTTCCAGTATCTGCCGCAACGTGAAAATTTGGTCGATGGTTGACTTTCCTGGCCTGAAGCCACATTGATAAGGACCAATCAGATTGTTGAGAAAAGGCTTCAGACGTTCACATATTACGGCAGAGAGGATCTTGTAGGCGATGTTTAGTAGACTTATTCCTCTATAGTTGGCGCAGTTTAGAGGATCTCCCTTTTTCAGGATCGGGCAAACAATGCTGAGGTTCCATTCATCGGGCATGCATTCCTCTGACCATATCTTACAGATGATTTGATGCATGCTCCTATCTAGCTCGTCGCCTGCTGCTTTGAACAACTCAGCAGCTAGTCCATCTGCTCCAGCGGCTTTGTTGGATTTCAGCCGTGATATTGCGGTTTTCACTTCTTCTAGGTCGGGTTCACGGAATTGTTGGCTATCATCGTGTCCGATGAAAGGCTCCTGTCTGACGGCGGTGTTTTGTTCGTCGTGCGTCGCCGTTATACAATCTACAGAAGTGGTCTTTCCAAATCCCCAGCATTGACTGCGAGTCTATGATGTTCCCTTGTTTATCTCTGCAGGCATCGGTTCTTGCTCGATGACCTTGAGCCAGCTGTTTAAGCTTTCAGTAAAACCTCCGAACTTCATTCCTGCTGTTGGCTCTCTCAAAATCCTCGATCTGACTCTTCTCATGCTCTCTCTTTTTTCTCCTGAGAAGCCGGCGTTCCTCTCTCCTCTTTCGCTCGTAGAGCACACGAGTAGCTCTTGTCCTTCTATGCAGCGCCGCTTTGTATGCCTCCTGCTTGGCTGCATGGGCCTGCCCGCATTCTTCGTCAAACCAGGGGTTTCGTTTTGGTGGCTGTGTGAAACCCAGCACATTAGAGGCGGCATCTCTAACTGCTTTCTGGCAATGTTGCCACTGGTCTTCGATACTTGATGTTGGCGGCATAGGACTCCTAAAGAGCTTACTTGACACTCGATCAGAGAAGGATCTGGCGATCTGTGCGATTGTTGCTGTCGGACGTCGAATTATCTTGCAGCATTTCCTTGTTTTAGCCGTTGTCGGCATATTCGTAGCACACCTTGGCTACGACGAGGTAGTGGTTCGAAAGTTCGAACATCTAAAATGCTGGACAAGTGCCTTCCGTCGATCGCAATGTGATCAATCTGGTTGACGGTTGATTGATCAGGAGATCTCTATGTACCTTTATGGATGTTGAGATGAGGGAACCATGTGCTTGCTACCACGACATTTCGCCCCGCAGCGAAATCGATCAGCCTTAATCCGTTGTCGGAAGTGGTGTCGTGCAGGCTGTGCTTTCCGACTGTCCCATCAAAGATGTCCTCTTTTCCCAGCTTTGCGTTAAGATCGCCGAGGACAATTTTAATGTCATAACTGGGACATTGCTCGTACGTTTTGTCAAGGAGCTCGTAGAACTCGTCTTTGGTGTCGTCCTTTTTCTCTTGGCTATGTGAAGCTGGCACCCGACTTTTGAAAAAAAAAAATTCTTTCTTTATTTATTTTGATAGGTTAGGGTAGGTAGTTGATTGTAGTGAATTTATTTTTTTTTGTAGTTGTACAGAAAAAAATGTTGACCGTCAAAAAAAATGTCAGCCCCCCAAAATACAATTTCCAACTTTTTTTTTTGTAGTTCAATTTTTTTTTTTAACTAAACAGAAAAATTATAAAAAAAGAAAATTAAATCGACCAAATTTTACTACCACTACCTTTTTTGATACCTTTTTATTTTCATCCAAAGAAAAAGTAATGAAGTAACTTTAAACCAGGAACTAATTACTCTACAATAGAAAGAAGCCCTCATAGAGGTTAGTAGTGAAAATTGCTCCTACAACGAAACTTTAAAATGCGATAACAAGCTAATGGGCGTTTGTAGTGAAAAAATTACTTCACTACAAACGAAAGCAATCTTCATAGAGGTTTGTAGTGACAAAAGAATTTTACTACAAACGATAAAAATGTCATATGGAGGTTAGTTTGTGTGTTTTTTTTTTGTGATATCTAATAAGAGAAATGAAAGCTTAAAAACAACCCTAAAATTACCATATCATAATGTGGCTCCTCCTATATGGAGTACTAGAAGTACTTTTCACTACAAACCTTTATATGGCTTAAAATGACTTTTTTCGACTTTTTAATTTTTGTATGTTTTTTGTTCAATCATTATTCATTAAGTTTATTATAAACTCAATGACCCTAAGCGAACGTTTAAAGTAATTCATTTTTTAATACATTTTTGTCCATACCTACGTTATATCGGTTTATTTGCGTAACAGCTACAAGACGAAATTCTGGTTGATGTATAAATCGTAATCCGAAAATTAGATTTTATAAGGGCATTAAACGAAGAAAATGTTCAGATTTATATTTAATACTAGCTGACCCGACAAACTTCGTACTGCCTCCATCGATATAAAAAAGACCTTGACTTTTGTAGCCCGCTACCATACCATCAACTCTCTCTCCCCACTTTTCCACTAACGTCAACCTGCTACCCCGTTACCCGCTAAACCGGTAATCGCTACCTTCTACCCGCTACCCCAGGCCGCTACCCTCTACACGCTATCCCGTTATACCCAGCTTTCCTGTTACCCGCTATCCCACTTCCCCTTACCCAATACTTCTAAACGCTACCCGCTACACCAGTAATTGCTACCGACTACCCATTTCCCGCTACCGACTACCCCGCTTCTAAGTCATGACAAAATAAAAATAATAATCTTGCCAAACAAAATTTAAGCTTTTAATTAATAAATAAAAAAATAAGGGTTGATCATAGAGGGGTGAAAATTTAGGGTTGTATGTATTTTAGTATAAAAAAAAAAAAACATTTAAGGGTGGACCACCCTTAACATTTAGGGGGGAAAAAATAGATGTTGTCCGATTCTCCATCCTAGCCGATATCCTCGCAAAGATTCACGAAAATCGGTCTAGCCGTTTCGGAGGATTTCAATTACGCACGCCGTGACACGAGAATTTAATATATTAGATTAAGTATGACACATACGTAAATGAAACATTCATTTAAAAAAGCCCATATTTTTTTTTAAAAAGAAGGTAATTATTACGTTTTTTACCAAAAACAATGTATAATATACAAGCCAAAAACATATTACCTATACATTATACAACCTTATGAGATCCAGCTGAGATCCTTAGTGTCCATCTTCTCTAGATCATAATACGTCGAAACGGCAAAGGGCTGCATGCTGTCGCGGGGATATGAACAACCGTATTTGCCTAATTTCTTATTATCTATAGATTTTTAACCATGGGGTTGTCCGTCGACACAAACAAAATATACACTAACCCCAAGTCATCGCTGCGACGTTCGTATGATGGTTTTACGTATACGTAGCATGTACGCATACACATACATACTTTATTAATTATTATGTATGTTTGCAGACATGTAATTTAAAAAAAAAACTAATTTTTTTATTCCTGTGTCATAATTTGGTGACCCTATCGGATTATATTGTACATCTTATGGAAGCTTAATTTTCGGTGGTGATTGGTGGGTCATTAAAAAAAGAGCAGCTATTTTCCTATGTTAACGCTGTTATGGGCTTAAAATAATTGCAGGAAGTCTGAAATTTCATTTGCCTAGTATTTTACTAAAGCATTGTCATGATCATTATATTTTTTTCTGAAAAAAAAAAAAAACTAAAAAATTCCGATTTATGTACCAAGATGGGCTTCACTAACTGTCAACGGCACATAATGATGACAGCACGACACATAGTGCGGCTAAAATGTGTTAGAAAAAGGTATCTTGCGGTTTTAATGTAATGATTTATTGGAATGCATTAACGCGACGTGACGTCTCGCTGTAAAGAGAAGTAGATACAATGTACAATCGAATTGAAAGTCTTTAATATAATAAAGCTGAATTCATGATGGTTGTGGCTTTTGTTTGCTTGTGAATTGCAATCGCTGTCTTTGAACGATCAACACAACACCATTAGCCTGCATGGTACACAGGAAATAGTAAGTTATTGAAATTCTTCTGGTTTATAAATACAAAATTGGAAATATTTCTTTTTTTTTCTAGGTATTACTTCTACGGCATTATATTTATTCACAAAGCGTGTTTTTGTTTTGTTTGTTTAGTTTGCTTACACATACAATACATAATGTACGAGGGGTGTTCAATAAAGACTGAGAGTAGTGCTGTAGTTTGGGAACTACTAAAACTATCAGGCCTGTCCAATTCTCAGTCGATTTTTTGTTCTGTTCGGTTTTTATGCGGATTCGCGCGAAGCTTGAATAATTTCGCCTCTAAACTTTTACGATGCCTGAATTTCGCGAACAACGTTACGCCATAAAGTTTTGCGCTTTATTGAAAAAAAACGCGAAAAAAACATACGTCGACTTGAAAAAAGCATATGGCAATAGTGTTATGGGTGAAAGCACGTGTTTCCGATGGCACAAGGAGTATTTGGAAGGCCGTGAGAGCTGCGAGTTGAAGGAGGGTCCCGGCAGGTATGGTGTACACTCACACGGTTCCAGAAGGCCGGACAGTTAATTCCGACTACTACATATTCGTTTTAAAGCAAATGATGAAAGACGACATCCCTAAGAAGCGTTCAGAGCTCGTTGGAAATTAGAAACTGCGCCAAGACAACGCCAGGCCAAACGTCGCGGTTAAGGTTCAAGACTTCATGACCAGAAAAAATATCGAAACGGTACCGCACCCGCCCTATAGCCCCGATCTGGCTCCAAACGACTTCTTCTGGTACCCCACAGCCAAAAAGGACCTCAAAGGGAGGCGTTTTTTATCCGCTGCAGCTGCTGTAAAAGCTTTAGAGGCGATTTTAAAGCGCCTATCTTCAAATGGCTTTGAACATGTCTTCGAAGAGTGGCAGAGGCGCATGAACAGGTGTATAGCTTTGAATGGAGAGTATCTTGAACGTGATCAGTCCGCCGATGAATAATTTTGTATAATAAAAGTTTTATGACGTCACTCTCAGTCTTTATTGATCACCCCTCGTATATTACAGCAGCAGTAGAACTTTCACTAACATTCAAAAATATGCAATAAGATTAAGATAAGTTATTATCCAAACAAGTAAGATAGATAAATAGTGCTTTTTATTCATCTGTCAATAATTTTACAAGTTTCAACAAAAGTTATATAAGCATGGCTTTGCCGTTTGACTGATTGACAAATACTTATAAAGGGTGAATCTTTGTATATGGAACAACCAGTACTACCAAGATTGGTTCTCTGCTTGGCTTGACAGTTCTTCTGTCAAACCAAGCAGAGAACACACAATACAAACGTATATAAAAAAACTGCTTCTGTAAAAATTCTCAAGATAGCACCACCACAAAGGGGTGAATTGCATAAGGTGTCACAAAAAGCCAGGACCAGACGGAATCATTCCGACCGAACTACAAACATGCTCAGACATGATTATTCCACCATTGGAAATCATTCTGACAAGCTGTTTAAGGTTGAGATATATTCCCAAAGCCTGGAGAATGACTTTTGCCATTCATTCCTAAAGCAGGGAAACCCTCCCACGTTAACCCTAAAGATCTACGGCCAATCAGCCTATCATCCTTCCTTCTTAAAACCTTGGAAAGATTGTTTGAAATTTGCATTAGACATAACTTAAAACCATGCATCATTTCCACAGCTCAACATGCTTACTCTAAGGCAAAATCAGTAGAAACAGCACTTCATTCGCTGGTACGTAGTATTGAATATTCCCTCAAATACAAAGAATATAACCTAGTAGCTTTCCTAGATATTGAAGGAGCTTTCAACAACGTCAGTTACCAGGCGATCACTACAGCAATGGACAAGCTGAAATTAGAGAAATCACTCATAGATCTTATAAGTCTCATGCTCAAAAGCAGGACAATAACTTCTAGCATGAGAAGTTTTACTACCACCAGATCGTTGAATCGAGGTACCCCCCAAGGTGAGGTCCTTTCGCCTCTTTTATGGGACATGGTAGTAAACGACCTAATAACATCATTGGAAGCAGAGGGTTTCAGGGTGATTGCCTATGCTGACGACGTTGCAATATCCATATCTGGGAAACATCCCCAAGTTCTCTCGGAACTCCTACAAAATGCCTTAAATAGGCTAACAAATTGGGCTAAGCAATGTGGCTTGGACGTCAATCCACATTAAACAAAACTAGTACTCTTTTCGAGAAGGTACAAAACTCCTCAGATTAGCCGACCCAAGATTAAAGGAATACCATTAAGCTTTTCCGACCAAGCTAAATATTTGGGCCTCATTTTAGACAAAAAAAAACTAAATTGGAAGGCAAATATTGATAAAAGAGTAAAAAAGGCTACCAAAAAGGATCAAAATGGGGCTTCTCCCCACTGGCTATACACTTCGGTAATCAGACCGATACTCATTTATGGAGATGTCGTATGGTGGACCGCACTGGACAAGATGGTTAATCTAAATAAGCTCATCAAAGTCCAGCGATCAGCAGGTATGTGCATCACAGGAACACTTCGCCCAACACCAACCGCAGCCCTGGAAGTGCTTTTAAACCTAACACCTCTTGACATCTTCTCCAAAATGGTTGCAGCCAACTCATGTTTGAGGCTTAGAGCCACCTCTCAATGGAACAGTAACAATACTGGTCATACTACTATTCTGGAAATTTCAGATCTATCCCATATCGCTTAGACTATACCACCCCAGAAATGGTATTCGATAAAAGCTTCCATGTCCCCATCCCTTCAAGAGCTTCCTGGGAAGAAGAGAGACCCCTGGAAGACAATGCGGTACACTTCTATACAGACGGTTCAAAGACCGATTACGGAGTTGGAAGTGGTATCTATTCGGAACAACTGAATCTCAGTCTATCATACAGACTTCCCAATCAATGTAGTGTTTTCCAGGAAGAAGTAATGGTGATTAAAGAGGCACTATCCTGGCTCAAAGAAAACGTTATATCTTGCAAGGATATACGAATCTTCTCGGACAGCCAAGCCGCTCTAAAATCTCTCGCGTCTGTCTCCACAAAATCTCAAATAGTCCACGATGGTCGATCATCTCTGAATGAGATGACGGAACGGTTTAATATTCACCTCATTTGGGTGCCGGACCACAGAGACATTCCGGGAAATTGCAAAGCTGATGAGCTCGCCAAAAACGGAACACTTCTGCCAAAACATAACATAGGAACACCACTTGCTACATGCAAATATCTTCTCAAACAATATGCTCTAGAATCAGCAAATTCTAGATGGTCACAGGCTACCACCTGCCTAGCAACCAAACAAATATGGCCAAGCATAGACCTGAATCGGTCAAAAAGCCTGATTTCCCTGAGCAGACAAAATATAAGGTCTACAATTGGAGTTATAACAGGACATTGCCTCATAGGTAGGCATGCTCTGAGGCTAGGGGTCTACACAAATGACTTCTGTAGAAGCTGCATGGACGAGGAGGAAGAGAAAACATTCTATGTACTTGTCCAGCACTCTCCATTAGAAGGAATAACTATCTCGGTAATCCCTTCTTCGATAATACCAGTGAACTGGCTACGATTGACACTAAATGTCTCTCTAACTTCAATAGAACCACGAATTGGTTTGTTTGAGTCCATTACACTTTCATGTGTGGTATCACAATGAATTCTTGAGATCTAAGTGAGTCAACAACAACTAGACAGCCACAACAACCTAACCTAGCCTAAGGCTAGGGCGGGTAGGTTGGACTTAAATAGAAAATAGAGTGACTCGACAGCTATTAAACAACAATTCTCTGGGTGCGTGTGAAGTATTGAAGGGACCTACTATTTAACACCGATTCCAAACGGCAAAATTGAGAAGCATTTTTTCATGACAGATTGATATTCTTGAAAGTTTTGTTATTTCTTCAGGCAGTGCCCGTGAAAGATGAAATAAAAACTATGGGCACGAGTAGGAATCGAACCCACGACGTTCTGCTCAGCAGTCAACGCTACGGACACTAGGTTGGACTTAGACAAGAAAAAATCGTATGGATGGGGGGTCTTTTTCCCTCCGTTAGAGTGGGAGGGGCGATTTCCAAAAAAAGCGCCATTGACATCACGCTGTGTTCTTCCCATTATATCAATATCATCGGCGTACGCGAGAAGTTGAACAGATTTTTAGAAGATAGTGCCTCTGGTGTTGACGTTGGAGTTCTGCACTATCTTCTCAAGAACGATGTTAAAGAAATCGCATGACAGTGCATCACCTTGCTCGTTGCCAACCTTGATGGAGCAGCGTGAGTTCTCCATCGTCATTTTGCACAAGCGAACGAGCTTGGCAGGGACGTCAAAACTAGACATAGCTTTGTAGAGTTCGTCTCTGTAGATGCTGTCATACGCGGCCTTAAAATCGATGAAAAGGTGGTGGGTATCGATTTGGAGTTCATAGGTCTTTTCCAGGATCTGCCGCAACGTGAAAATTTGGTCGATGGTTGACTTTCCTGGCCTGAAGCCACATTGATAAGGACCAATCAGATTGTTGACGAAAGGTTTCAGACGTTCACATATTATGGCAGAGAGGATCTGTAGGCGATGTTTAGTCGACTTATTCCTCTATAGTTGGCGCAGTTTAGAGGATCTCCCTTTTTCAGGATCGGGCAAATAATGCTGAGGTTCATTCATCGCGCATGCATTCCTCTGACCATATCTTACAGATACAGCTCGTCGCCTGCTGCTTTGAACAACTCAGCAGCTTGTCCATCTGCTCCAGCGGCTTTTTGGATTTCAGCCGTGATATTGCGGTTTTCACTTCTTCTAGTTCTTCGGTTCTTGCTCGATGATCTTGAGCCAGCTGTTTAACCTTTCGGTAAAACCTCCGAATTTCATTCCTACTGTTGGCACTCTCAACATCCTCGATCTGACGCTTGTCATGCTCATTTATGTATTTGAACCACGATAAACAACTTAGAGGTGCTTCCACCGATGGCTTTTTCCGTCAATTCGTTTATTTTGCTGGAGTTACAGCTATTTCACGGGTGCCAAGCCGATCATCAGAGTCCTTTGCTCTCTCTTTTTTCTCCTGAGAAGCCGGCCGGCGTTCCTCTCTCCTCTATTGCTCGTAGAGCTCACGAGCAGCTCTTGTCCTTCTATGCGGCGCCGCTTTGTATGCCTCCTGCTTGGTTGCATGGGCCTGCCTGCATTCTTCGTCAAACCAGGGGTTTCATTTTGGTGGCTGTGTGAAATCCAGCACATTAGAGGCGGCATCTCTGACTGCTCTCTGGCAATGTTGCCACTGGTCTTCGATACTTGATGTTGGCGGCATAGGACTTAACCTTAAGAGGTTACTTGACACTCAATCAGAGAATGATCTGGCGATGTCTTGCTATTGTAGCCGTCCGACGTCGAATTTTCTTGCAGCATTTCCTTGTTTTGGCCGTTGTCGGGATATTCGTAGCACTACCTTGGCTACGACGAGGTAGTGGTCCGAGTCGATGTTAGCTCCTCGGAAAGTTCGAACATCTAAAATGCTGGACAAGTGCCTTCCGTCGATCGCAATGTGATCAATCTGGTTGACGGTTGATTGATCAGGAGATCTCCATGTACCTTTATGGATGTTGAGATGAGGGAACCAGGTGCTTGCTACCACAACATTTCGCCCCGCAGCGAAAATCGATCAGCCTTAATCCGTTGTCGGAAGTGATGTCGTGCAGGCTGTGCTTTCCGACTGTTCCACCAAAGATGTCCTCTTTTCCCAGCTTTGCGTTAAAATCGCCGAGGACAATTTTAATGTTATAACTAGGACATTGCTCGTCCGTTTTGTCAAGGAGCTCGTAGAACTCGTCTTTGGTGTGGTTTTTTTTTCTCTTCTGTGGGGGCATGCGCACATATTAGGCTAATGTTGCCGAATTTAGCCTTGATTCGGATTGTCGTGATGTGTTCGCTCACGCATTTGAAGCTCAACACTTTTTGCCTGAGTCTGCTTCCTACGACGAATCCGCATCCAAAGAGCCGCTGTTGTTGCTCTCGGTAACAATCACCATAGTAGATGTCGTAGTTTCCAATCCTCCTTTTGCCCGGTCCATCCCATCGCATTTCCCGGATAGCGGTAATATATGCTTTGCAGCAGTTGAGGGTCTCCGCTAACTGTTCGGCAGCACGCGGTCTATTAAGGGACCTAACATTCCACGTGCATATCCGAAATTCGTTGTCCTTTGTACATTTGCTTGGGTCCGTCATCAGTGTATCCGTCCGTTTCCGAGGCCTGTTGTTGCTTCGCAAACAAAGTTATTTTCTACGTGGTTGGGAAGTCACGCACAACCCCCAACCTGGAGTACCAGGCACTCGATGAGTCTCCAAGTGCAAGAGCCGGAAAACCCGCTCCGTTTACGGCCTGGGCTTCAAATAAGTAGAAGTAGCCCGTAAAGGTGTTCACAAAGTAGTTCGGCCGAACTGGAAGTGGAGACGCCACCGTTGATTCCAAAGAAGAAATTCAGTCGCTGCCGTCCCTCGGTGGGAGTGCCTTGGTGGGAACACTCCTTCGTTGTGGGGTAATTGGTAGTATAACAGCATACTCTGCTTCGACCTGTCGACCATGGGAGGCCCTTCTGCGAAATCAAGTTTCGCGATCGCATAGCTCTAAGCTTCATATTAGTAGTTACCGTAAGCCTCCCTGCCACGTCAAGGCTTACCCCGTGGAGGGGTAAGCCTACCTACCTACCTTCATATTTTGATTTCCTTAAATGGTAAAACATGCATTTGCTTAAATAAAAGCTGTATTATGAAGAACATTAAAGCGCGTGACTCAGCTCATACCTACTAAATATCTCCTGGCTACTGAATGTTAAGTGCTTGAAATTCAAACACATTTGCCACACTGCCATTAAAATTAGAAACAAATTAAGACATCAATTACTTTTCCAGATGTTTTATATGAACATATTTAGATACCTGTTTTTCTCCTTTTTTCCACGGGCGGGCGGTCGCGTGGCGATAAGATGAAGTTGTACGTTTTTTTGTGACTACTTAAGACGTGCTGCTGCATTTATTCGATTCGGACCGAAAATAGCAAATCAAAAAGAATTTTGTAAATAAACTTCTTCACTGTTAATTTTGTATTGCTTCTTGTGGCTAAAAATGTTTTTTTTTTTTCTTTTTCCATTTCAGATACAACAACAATCATCAGTTCGAATTCAAATGAAGAAAAAATTAAGAAAGAATTGGAGAGTGATTACATTGAAAAGTGAGTTTATACATTATACATTTAGTGGCAAGAGAAAAAAAAAATAATTAAGTAGTATTTTTATGGAGGTATATATGGGTCGTTGGCCCTCGGTGAGATTGTTTATTTCTAAAACAAAAAAAATTAATAGTTTAGAAAAAAATCTTATTTGTATGTATTGGCCCAGCTGCAAGTAGTAGTAAGTAGTGAATTTTATTGTTCTTTTTTCTTTCTTATACATATTGAATCTTTCACAATAGTGCAATTGGCTTTGTGCCGTCAGCCGGAAAAGAGAGTTTTCTGAAAATTTGATAATATACGTGCCTTGCATAAGTATAGTCGCACCTGGAAAAAGGCATTTAAAAGAAAACCTACAATAGGAGTGGCTCCTTACTAGTTTTTTATTGAGTTGCATCACTGATCAAGCAAATTGAGAAGAAAATAAAGTACCGTTATTTCCCCTCCTGGTGTTTAAAAAATAAAAACAGATTTTAATTTATTGCAAAAATATAACCGCATTTATTGTTTTTGTTTTTTCTTTGTTTTAAGTTCATTTTTAACAAAAAATCAATATACAATTTTGTTGCCTCTATTTTCCACCAATCTTAGAATTCTAGACTATTGACTATGGACTTCACAGTACATAAATGCAACGAACTACAGACACATACAGCACTGGCGACTGAGGCCATCGGCTGAGACAGAACAAGACATAAATACAACAGAGAGAGACGGATAGACACATAGAAGGAAAGAACACATAACAGAAACCTACGTGGCACAGAGGAGGAAACATAGATTTATATTGTCTCATATTATCGCACAGGTGGCCTCAGATAAGCTGGCGATTTTTGTAGAAAAAGAACGCTTACTGCCGAAGCTGGGGCTTGAACCCGCAGCGTTTAGGTTAGAATTCTTTTTTGCATACTATTAACGTTCCATTCATACATCTGCCTCTCGCAGCTCAGCAACACTAGCAAATTGCTTATTATGGGCATAAATTTTGCGAGTTGAAAATCCCCAAAGATTTTCGATGGGGTTGCAATCTGGAGAATGTGACGGCCACTCCATCAAATTAATGTTTTTCGATTGGAACCAATCCAAACTTTGACGACTTACATGAATTGGGGCATTATCTTTCTGGAAGACATGCTCAACTCGGCGAAATCGTCTTAAATAAGGTATCAAGTTCTCCTCAAGGACCGAAGTGAAGTCAGAACTGTTTATTCTGGTAGAGGTGAAGGCAAGTGCAACCTTACCATGCTCGCATAACATTTTTTTCAAAAGTTAATGAAATTGAATATTAGGAAAAAAAGAAAACTGAATAACGTGAAAATAAGCATTGTTTTTTGTAAGTCCTATTCGTATAAACTTATTTAATCAAAGTACAAAAATGCAAAACATCTCTGAAATGTTTTTTCTGGGTGCCTTTTGTTTCGCTTTTTTTACTTGGCCCCCAAACACTTCGTTTTCCACACTACAACTTTTGTTTAATTCGCCAAACTATTTCTTGTTATTTTTAACTAATCAATTTCAAAATATCTGGTGCCTAATTGTTTTTAATTATTTCGCCCATCGTTTATTTCGTTCTTTTTCTTTGTGGATGTTAAGAGCCCAAGGGCGTTAAAATTCGAGTGAATATGTAAAAACGAAGTGAACTAAAACGAAATAATAGAAAGCCAAGTGAACTTAAGACCAAAAAAAATAGAAAGGCAAAATAATATAAATACGAAGTGAACAAAAACAAAATAAACCAAAAACGACAATATGATGAAGCGAAGTATATGTTGGGCGAATTAAACGAAAACGAAACAAATAAAAAACAAAACAACAAAAATACGAAACAAGTAAATGGCGAAGCGACTTTGACGAAGTAATCAAAAACGAGATATTTGAGGCGAAACAAACCATACCCGTTGTTTTGTATGGAAAATGATTCCGTTGCAAACATTTCTCACTTTATTGTCCGGCCAAGAGAAACAAATTTTTCAAAGTTTCTTGTTTTTGCTGTCCGTGTCCGTCTAAGAGAGTGTCCGTCCAAGAGATATTTAAGAAAAAAAGGCATCGGCGTGACCTCCTCCTAGCATAAATAATTTCGAACTGACTGATTTAGTGATTTCCCAAAAAAGCAACTGCTTATATAGAAATATTTGAACGAAAAATTGGAATGCTTCGTTCTCCATGATTCTCAGCAGTCTAATACAATTTCTGTTTTTGAAAAAGGGTGTGGCCTAATTCAGGGTTGTTAGAAAAATCTAGAAAGGTATCAGATTTCTTACTTACTTACTTATTCTCACCAAAAAAGGTAGGATTTTTTTCAGGGCAAACGGGACACTGTCAAAAGTAGTTCGGGAAAGTTTTCCGGAATTTCGTTATCCGGGAAATCGTTATTCGGGAAGTCGATTTCCGGGAAGGCACAACCAACCTATATAAATCCTCAAACAGACCTCGTCCTTTTAACACGGAAATACAAAGATCCAGAAATTGTACCTCCTTCAATAAAAGAATACCACTAATTTTTACCAATGACACCAAATATCTTGGTCTGATATTAGAAAAAAATATACATCCGTCATCCAACCAAAACTCATGTACGGAGTTGCAGTAAGGTAGACTGGACTGGAGAAAGTCACTTACTGCGACAAACTCAACAGAGTCCAACGCATTGCATGTCTTTGCATAAGCAGTGCATTGAGAACCACACCCTCAGTGGCGGTAGACACTCTCCTCTATCTGACATTCCTCGACATCTTCAGCAAACAAGTGGAAGCGAGTAAAGCTATAAGACTCAATGCCTCAACAGGGATGTCACAACAGGAATGAGGTTCCAAAGTTCTACTAAAAGGTTAAACAAACCTCCAGGGCTTATACATCCCGAACTGAAGCCTGTAGAGACTATCAAGGGAATATCGTAGTGGAACCGCAGTCAGTGCTGAGGATATGGAAAGACCACTTCTCCAATGCGATGACGAGCTAAACTCCATCAGCAATACAGAACCATTCAATTTGTGTGCAGATGGCCAACAATTCCACCAACCCGAGCTTGACGAAGTGAAGATAGCTATATCTAAACTTAAGTTTAACAAAGCCGCTGGAGCACGAGGGTTAGCCGCCGAACTGTACAAAGCACCTGGAGATGATTTGGTTAGGAGCATGCACCAGCTCGTCTGCAAAATTTGGTCGGAGAAAAGCATGGCCGATGAATGGAACCTCAGCATCGTATGTCCGATCCTCAAAAAAAGAGATCCCTTGAACTGCATATAGAGCAATGTGAGCATCCCAGAAAAACTCATCCGTCTGTGTAAGATGACAATGGAAAGTTCACGCTGTTCCATCATGGTCGGAAAAAATCTAACGGACGCTTTAAGACAAGGCGATGCGTTGTCATGCGATTTCTTCAACATCATTCTTGAAAAGATTGTGCAAAGCTCCAATGTCAACACCAGAGGAACAATCTTTCAAAAGTCCGTCCAGGTACTAGGATACGCAGACAACATTGATATATAATTGGAAGAACACAGCGTGATGTCTGTGAAGCGTTTGTGAGCCTTGAGACGGAGGCAAGGAAGATGGGTCTAACGGTTAACGAGGGCAAAACAAAGTTAATGCTGTCGACAAGAAAGGACTACCAACATCGACGTCTTGGAGCAAACGTCAATATAGACAGATTTAACTTCTAGGTAGTTTAGGACTTTGTCTACCTGGGATCCACTATCAACTCGGACAACAACATCAGCGCTGAAATCAAACGAAGAATCACTCTTGCCAAGCGCTGCTTCTTTGGACTTAGAAGGCAATTGAGTAGTAAAGTTCTCTCCCGTGCAACTAAAGTGACACTCTACAAAACCCTAATCATCCCGGTCCTCACATATGGTGCAGAGACATGGACTATGACAACATCTGATGAAAACGCTTTGGGCTGCTTTGAGAGAAAAATTCTTCGAGTGATTTTTGGTCCTGTCTGCATTAATGGAGAATGGAGACGAAGATTCAACCAAGAACTGTACGAGCTGTACAGCGACACTGACCTAGCCAGAAAAGTTAAGGTCCAACGACTTAGATGGTTGGGTTATGTTGAGCGAATGGAAAATAGTGCTGCGGCTCGTAGAGTCTTCGAATCCAACCCGGAAGGACGTCGCAGAAGAGGAAGACCGCGACTCCAGTGGAGCACACAGGTGGTAGAGGACCTGAACCAACTTGGCGTGCGAAACTGGAGACAGTTAGCCAGGGACCGAGCTGGCTGGAGAAGTTTGTTGGGTGAGGCCCTGGTCCGACCTTGACTGTAGCGCTACCATAAGTAAGTAAGTAAGTAAGGTTGAAGGAGTAGTAGAAGGTTTGTGAAATCATTCGAATGATTTCAATTATCGAATGATCTCGAATGATTGCCATAATCGATTATATCATTCGAATGATCCCCAGAGCTTTTTTCACTTACGCAAATGCACTTACTTTGTTAAATAGTGGAATAAGGAGTCAACTAACTTTCTTTATCTTCGAGTTGTGTTTTTAGTATTCTTATTATGTATCGAGTATTTGAGACGATGTAATGAATACAGAAATTAATCTTACTTCTGTACATTCTTAATTGAGTGAAAATTGTGCACAGTTGATTTATCAAACAAAATTAATGCATTTCACGCCTTGATTATTGGAAGCTTGTGGGTGTCTGCGTGAAGTAGAAAAACGAGAAAGCCAAATCGGTATTTCGGGTCATTAATGTCAACTAGAGGTCTGCAATGAATGTCTTGAAAACACTTCCAAGACATTCATTATATTTCGAGTACACTTCAGTATTGTACTTACAGCTTGAAAAATAGAATGAATGAATCAACTGATATTTGATTACT
>CAKKXW010000005.1:22890611-22907216 GCA_920937365.1 Sphaerophoria rueppellii | reverse complement strand
GAAGTTTATAATAAAACAAGCAAATTAAATTATTATCTCTCGTTCGTTTCATTTGATTTACTCACTATACTCAGTGTACTCAGTGCATTTTTTAAAGTTTACATTGCACAAGATTTGCTCACATCAAGCTATTGCAAGCACACAAACGTGGGAGAGAAAGAAAACAGTGTACTCATCTTGTTATCGGGTGATCAAGCATTGTACAGTAACTGTCTCTTGTGGTGTGGTACTCTATTTTATTGTACACTTTGTTGAATATTTGCAATGAATAGAGTACACTGAAGTACTGCACAAGTTTAGAGAAAGCAAATGAATGCATTCTTGCAGACCTCTAATGTCAACCCATTTTTTTGAGCTTAGATTATGTATGTAAACTATTTTCGACTAATTGGATTAATAAACAGTTTTAAATTATATTTGTCATGCAAGAATTTCAATGTGATCAGCAAAGTGGAGCTCAACTTAATTATCATAATTTTGTTTGAAGCAATTAAACGAGTTGGACTTGATTCTTATGAAAATTATGGTTTATGCCTTTAGCGTTTTGATTATGTCCACACCAACAATTTGGAATGCAAGTTCAAACTATATTGCAACAATTTTAAGGTGTTTCCGATTGTACTTAATAAATCGTATGCTTAGCTTTTCCATTTTAAAGGGTTTTCCAATAAGAGGTGTTATTTTGAATAGCCCGCTATTTCGGTAGCTGCCACTTTTGAAGCTGTCATTTTTGACATTTGACAAGTAAAAACTACGCTATTAATAAAAATGGAACGATACACGCTTCAACAACGCATTGAAATTATTAAAATTCACTATAAAAATGGTGAAAATTTGACAGAGACGCTACGTAAAACTAAAACATTTTTGGGTCGTCGTGAAGCACCTTGTCGGACCGCAATACAGAAATTGGTGGACAAATTCGAGCTGTTCGGACAAGTTAGTGATGTGAAGAATAAAACCCGTTCACGTCGCTCAAGAACAACTGACAATATTGCTGTTGTAGCCTAAAGTGTTGAAGAAAATCCAGGTTTGTCCATTCCTCGTCGTTCTTTAGAATTAGGCATTCCACAAACGTCATTACACCGTATTTTGCATAAAGACTTAGGCCTTAAGGTTTATAAAGTTCAGTTAACACAAGAACTCAAGCCGGCTGATCATCAAAAACGTCTTTGCTGATTGGGTCCTTGAAATGCATGAAAATGATCCGGAATTTCATCGAAAAATCATCTTGACTGATGAGGCCCATTTCCACATCGAAGGCTACGTCAACAAGCAAAACTGTCGCATCTGGGTCTCGGAAAACCCAAGAGTTATTGTTGAAAATCCTCTCCATCCTCAACGCGTGACTGTTTGCTGCGGTTTGTGGTCCGGCAGGGTCATTGAACCTTACCTTTTCGAAAATGAGGCTAGAGAAACAGTTACGGTCAATTGATTGCGCTATCTAGAGATGATTAATGATTTTTTATGGCCGGAATTAGATGGTATTGATCTGGGCAACGTTTATACTTTCAACAAGACGGCGCTACGTGCCACACAAGCAATGCAACCATCGATCTTTTACGGGAAAAGTTTCCGGACCGTATTATCTCTCGAAGAGGTGATCACAATTGGCCATCGAGATCTTGTGATTTAACACCTTGCGACTTCTTCCTTTGGGGCCACGTGAAAGATAAGGTCTACGCTAACAGCCCAGCGTCGATTCAAGACATCAAAGATGGAATTCGTGAGGCTATCGAGGACATAGGGCAGCCTCTTTGCGATTTGGTTATGGTAAATTTCATGAAAAGGATATGGTGCTGTAAGCGTGGTCGTGGCGGCCATTTGGCTGATGTTCTGTCCCATTACTAACGGCATACCTTCCTCTTTATAATGAAATTAACATCTGATCATGTATCTCAAAAAATACAATTTTTCTGTGAATACCAAAATAACACTACTTATTGGAAAACCCTTTGCATACATCTTGTGCATATTCACCCAAAAGCTCAATGATAATTAAAACAAAAATAAGGAAATGTTAGTTGCCAGCAATCCATTTAATTCCCTCAAACAAGTTTATTTCTGGTAGTAGGTATGAGAATTGTTAAGTTCATAATCCGTGCATTGAATAAAATTAAAAATATACCAGTTATATCTTAACTTCAACACTTTGTATTCAAACTTTATACCGGTTTCTTTATACCTCTTATGGCATAAAGTGTCTTTAGACTTCACAACAGTCCATAGATGGCTCTCTCTTGAGCTGGTGGTAAAAGACCACACGACTAAAGCTATCTGCTCGTGATTCAGGGCGCCATCGATTGTGAACAACATACTCATAAAAATATTGTTTGAGCTATGAGATAGCTGAAATTTAACATGGAATATGAGTCATCAGGCTGGGCTTGTTTGTTTTACCAATGAAGAGTCTCTTTACTTTGTTTAAGATCGTAGAGTAGAGTTGTGTATATGTACCTTCGTTTATTATTAATAAATTAATACTTTTTCTTCAAGATCTTTTTAATTAAAGCTTTAAATAATCGTGTTTGCAGTTGTTGCAATTAGAAGAATGTTACACTTGTTCTAACTAACGTCTAAAAATGTTTTTCATAAAAATTAAAATCAAAAAGGTAGACGTTATGTAGGTATGTCAAATGTCAAACATTGTTTCCTTAGTTTCTTGAACAATAGAATTAAAAAAAAAAAATCAGAACAAAAACATAAAATGTAAAAAAAGAGCCAAGTTCTCTTATGAGCGAACAACACTCTGAAAAAGTCAGCCACCAAAGGTAATGAGATCTACAAGAACGCCAAGTTCTTAACAATTAAAAGTGTTATACTGACTATTTTAAATCATAGAAGATAATACAACAATATTAAACGTTAATAGAAACTGAGCCCAAAGTTAGTTTAAATGAAAATTTCAAGTTCACTGTTCAAGTTTTAAAATGTCTGTAATCACGCATCAAACGAAAACTTGCCAAGTGAATTTGAAATTTTCATTCAAACTAACTTTGGGCTCAGTTTCTATTTTCGTTTAATATTGTTGTATTTATCTTCTATGATTTAAAATATTCAGTATAACACTTTCACTCGTTGAGAACTGGGCGTTCTTGTAGATCTCATTACCTTAGGTGGCTGACTTTTTATGCAGTGTTGTGTGCTCATAAGAGAACTTTGCTATTTTTTACATTTTATGTTTTTGTTCTGATTTCACATATTTTTGCAAAGTTTTTTTATGGAATGGAAGCACGAAAATCGAAATACATAAACAATCCCGGCAGAGCCGCTTGCCAGGGCAATGCAGAAATATGCCGGACGTTACCACGGCGGCGTCCGAAAGAGCTCGTTTATTGCTGGTTTATCCCCCAGCCTTTCATTCATCGGCACGGTTTTCGTACAAAGTTCGCTCACACCACCATTGAAATTAGGAACCTCTAAACTATGATTAATTTGGGTTTCCAAACGCTGTACTATTGAGGAGTTACGAACAATTCAGAGACCCAGCTTTTTTTATATGGAAGAGTGAACCTCGAAATACACTAGATCAGCTAGCAATTGCCAACTTTAACAATGTAATAATTGTTCTGCCAATACATTGCCTTGCATAAGTATAACCGCACCCGAAAAAATGCATTTAAAATAAAACCTACAATAGGAGTGACTCCTTACTATTTTGTTTATTGAGTTGCATCACTGATCAATATCATATCATATAATGAGAAGAAAATAAAGTACCGTGTAACGAGTCAACCCTTCTTTTATTCTTTATTCGCATTATTACCTTATTCTCATTATTAGATACTATACTTTTTGTTACTGTTCAGTTTTTATTAAAATTAATATTGTTTATAATTAATATGTCACAATTATCGAGTATAAAAGCTCGTGAAATATGTTTTAGTTTTAGTTGAATTCTGAAGCTGTTTGAATAAACATAATTTAAATTAACTCAATTTGTTTTCATTCGACGATATTGTTAGGACACTTGTAGACCTTAAGGACTCTTGTGGCCAATAATATTTGTTTACGACAAAGTTCATTTTATTCTCTTCACTACAAACCTGAGTGAAGGATTCTCTTCACTACAACCGTTATTTCCTCTCCTGGTGTTTAAAAATTAAAAACAGATTTTGATGTATTGCAAAAATATAACCGCACAATGCAAATCTCTTTGAAGCTGCATTCAGTCAAGTGCTTTCAAATAAAAAACAACAATGCCACGTGGTACGCATTTGAGCGAAATTGAAAAGGCAAAATCTTGGCTTTTCGGTCAAGCGGCCTAGGTCTTCGGGCTATTGGAAGACGAATTTCACGATCGGATCGTGTCGTTCGAAATTGTTTAAAACATCCAGAATCTTATGGGACAAAAATAAGACCCGGGCGTCTGCAGAAGCTGACACGTCGCGAGGCGTTTAATCAATGCTGCATCCAATTCGGTGCATTCTTTGACGGAATTTCGTAACGAATTGGGTTTAGGAGTTTCGGTTTCAACCGTTTCTCGTGCTTTAAAAAGCAGTGGAGTGATTGTTCGGTGAAAAATGGTGCCAGCTCCAAATTTAACAGCAGCCCACAAACAAAAAAAGATTGGAATTTGCCCGTCAAAACATAAATCGGAATTGGAAAACCGTAAGTGACTTTCTATTAATCTACAGTAAAATCTCGTTATTCCAATTGGCATACTGGAATGAATGTTTTTTATTAGGTTATTTTTAGTGATGAAAAAAAGTTTAATCTCGATGGACCAGATGGTTTTAGCGGATATTGGCACGATTTGAGGAAAGAGAAAAAGTTTTTTTCCAAGAGCAACTTTGGTGGTGCGGCAGCTGTATGGTTTGGGGGGCCTTCTGCGAGCGTGGTAAGGTTGCACTTGCCTTCACCTCTACCAGAATGAACAGTTCTGACTTTGGTACCTTATTTAAGACAATTTCGCCGAGTTGAGCATGTCTTCCCGCAAGATAATGCCCCAATTCATGTAAGTCGTCAAATTTTGGATAGGTTCGAATCGAAAAACATTAATTTGATGGAGTGGCCGTCACATTCTCCAGATTGCAACCCCATCGAAAATCTTTGGAGAATTTCAACTCGCAAAATGTATGCCCGTAATAAGCAATTTGCTAGTGTTGCTGAGCTGCGAGAGGCAGTTGTGACAGAATGGAATGCTTTAGACGACACAATATTGAAACATTTAGTTAATAGTATGCCAAAAAGAATTCTAAGATTTGTGGAAAAAAGAGGCAACAAAATTGCATATTCATTTTTTGTTAAAAATGAACTTAAAACAAAAAAAAAAAACAAAAAACAATAAATGCGGTTATATTTTTGCACTTAATTAAAATCTGTTTTCATTTATTAAACACCTCAATAAAAAAAAAATAGTAAGGAGTCACTCCTATTGTAGGTTTTATTTTAAATGCATTTCTTCGGGTGCGGTTATACTTATGCAATTTTTTGTAATTTTTTACAATTTTTTGTCATTTTTTGTAATGTCATTCAACCAAAAACATACAAGAATTCCAAACTTCAACATCCTATGACCATTTTAAGAAAGTGGACGGATACCACGCCACCTGAAGGAAAAAAATAAAATTTTCGATTTTTTCCTTTGTATAAATCCGAAAACCTCCCATTGTACCAAATTTCAAGATTCTGATATTGTTAGAAGTGCTTCATAATTTTGATGATCAGTCAGTGAGTCAATGAGTCAGTTAGTCAATTACGGTTTTTGAAATTTTTGCTGTTCAATATCTCAGGAAGTAGTGGTTCTACAAAATTATTTTTTTTTACAGGGCCTTTGTACCCATGAAGTTAATACGTAATTCAAATTTAAAGCTTCTACCCCTATGGCTTCAAAAGTTATGGGGGGTTAAATATGTGCTTGAGTTCGATCCTGTAAAAAGGGAGTAGTGGTAGAACTTGGCTGCCCTTTGATATACGCCCAACTCCTTTAAGTAAATATTAAGATTGCATTCCTTTCAACAAAATCTTATGACAGTTTTTGCCGATTAACAAACTATTTCACTTACATCATTCTAAGGCGTAGAATTTAATGCCATAATTTTGAATTTTTGAAGACAGAGACTCAATATTAGAAATCGATAAGTTTTCTTTATTAAACCACAAGATGCTCATACAATTTTTTTTTTTTTTTTAAATACGTTTTTGTCGGTGACGTGAAATAACGCCCGACGAAATAAGGTCCAATAGGGCCTTATTTCCATTTCTTATGGAAATAAGACGCATTCAATGGTTGCGGTGTTATTTCCATTGCAAGTAGTTTTTCTGTTTTAGTTAAGCTTAGATATACTCTTTCTAATACAATGATACCGTGATATTCATAGAGATAAACTGAAATCAGCATAATACAAGATATTCCTATAAAAACTATAAAACAATTTTTGGGGTAAATCTTTATTTTATCGAAAAAATTAAGAATACAAGGTTGAAAAAAACAAAAAGAAATAGTACAATTCTTTATCAAAGTATAAACATTTTAATATTTTCTTCTAGTTTACAGTAACTGGTTCTATATAATTTAAACAAAAGTTAATTAGTCATAGTTCAAGATAAAATACACTCTGAATCTGTCACAATCTGCCTGCAAATTGGACATAAAACAGGTGTATGGTTCTTCAAATAGTATTCTGATAGTTTCGAAAAGCATTGAGAACAAATCTTAAAATGTTTGCATGGTTTTAACAAAACAGTTCGCTGGTTCTCGCAACATATTGTACATAGTATTTTTGGTTCCTCTACATTTATCGATTCTTCAAAATCCGAATCACTCTCTAAATCTAAATAATCTTCGTCTGAAGCACGAAAAACACTCATATTTTCAATAACTGTCAGGTTATTGTTTTTATTGGTAATCTGTTTCAAAAAATCGTCGACAGTTATTTCTTCTTTGTCGAGTTTTTCTGTTAGTTTATCAATCAGAACATTTCGATTTTTAAATTTTTTTTTTTTGGGTGGCTGGAAAACATCAAATAAAGTTCCATCTGTCAACATTATGAAATCTCTTGATTGTGCCTAATCTTGATCTAGTATACAATCAAGAAATTTAAAAAAGTTGCCTCATTTAGCTTATTTTCTTGATAGTTGGCTGTTGAACCCTTCCAAGGAACTTGTTGTTCGACAAGAGCTCTTATATACAGACCATACATATAGAGATTTCTAAGATGTATGAAAATTAAGACATTAGAAATCTGCAATCTTATTTAAAATACATTTTTCAATCTTCTTCTTTCATTCTAAGTCAAGCCATTTTTTGAAAAATCGCGCAAAATACAATTCTGCAAAGTTTTCAAAGGTAAATCATTTTTGAAGCTCATTTTTTTAGAAGAAAACTGAGTTTCAAAATACAATTCTACAAGGTTTGCAAAGGTAAATCACTTTTGAAGATCAGTTTTTGAGCGTTAAAATATTTGAAAACTCGACTATGATTTTTTTTGATTATTTGCAAAGCCTTCATAGTAGAGTTTTTAAAAATGAGCTTCAAAAGTGATTTACTTTTGAAAATAAATCTTATCTACTCTCGGATTTTCAAAGCTCCGCAAATAATAAGCCAACAAAAAACAGTTACCTTTTCAATCCATTCTTTTTGAAAACATTTTAAGAACTCATCCAACGGCGAAATCTTCAGCGTAGCAGCATTACATTTCAATTTCTCAAATGCAGATATAATAGCGTTTGGTTTGAGAAGTGGAAGAGCTAATACCATTTTCAGGATTTGATTTTTTTAAATTTTCCTCTGAAAATCTTATTTCCTCTCCTCCTCAAAGATTGGTAAAAATAGAACTAGCAAGTGCTCAGAGTTGCTCCGGGAAATGTTTTTTTTAGCCCATTTCTCAACGTTAAACAGCTGGCTCAATGTCATCGAGCAAGAACCGATGCCTGTAGAGATAAACAAGGGAACATCATAGTAGAATCTCAGTCAATGCTGGGGTTTTGGAAAAACCACTTCTGTAGATTGTATAACGGCGACGACGAACAAAACACCGCCGTCAGACAGGAGCCTTTCATCGGACACGATGATAGCCAACAATTTCGTGAACCCGACCTAGAAGAAGTGAAAACCCCAATATCACTGCTGAAATCCAACAAAGCCGCTGGAGCAGATGGACTAGCTGCTGAGTTGTTCAAAGCAGCAGGCGACGAGCTAGATAGGAGCATGCGCCAAATCTTCTGTAAGATATAGTCAGAGGAATGCATGCCCGATGAATGGAACCTCAGCATTGTTTGCCCGTCCTGGAAAGAGGGAGATCCTCTAAACTGCGCCAACTATAGAGGAATAAGTCTTCTAAACATCGCCTACAATATCCTCTCTGCCGTAATATGTGAACGTCTGAAGCCTTTCGTCAACAATCTGATTGGTCCTTATATCAATGTGGCTTCAGGCCAGGAAAGTCAACCATCGACCAAATTTTCACGTTGCGGCAGATCCTGGAACTATGAACTCCAAATCGATACCCACCACCTTTTCATCGATTTTAAGGCCGCGTATGACAGCATCTATGGAGACAAACTGTACAAAGCTATGTCTAGTTTTGGCGTCCCTGCCAAGCTCGTTCGCTTGTGCAAAATGACGATGGAGAACTTACACTGCTATATCAAGGTTGGCAACGAGCTTATGGAATCTTCGACGTCAAAAAAGGATTCAGACAAGACGATGCACTGTCGTGCGATTTCTTTAACATCGTTTTTGAGAAGATGTTGCAGAACTCCAACGTCAACACCAGAGGCACTATCTTCCAAAAATCTGTTCAACTTCTCGCGTACGCCGATGATATTGATATAATGGGAAGAACACAGCGTGATGTCAATGGTGCCTTTGTGAGAATTGAGACAGAAGCGGCAAAAATGGGTCTAGCGGTAAATGAGGGAAAAACGAATTATATGCTGTCTTCGAGGAAGGACACCCAACACCGACGGCTCGGGCAGAACGTCACAATAGACACATATAACTTCGAGGTAGTAGAGGAGTTTGTCTACCTAGGCTCCGCTATAAACACGGGCAATAACACCAGCGCCGAGATCAGACGAAGAATAACTCTTGCTAATCGCTGTTTCTTTGGGCTTAGAAAGCAATTGAGTGGAAAAGCCCTCTCTCGGAGACATGAAAATTCTATATGAGAATCTGTCTTCGATGACAGTGGACTTATGGAATGTTTTTTTGTTTTTCGTACCGCGACATCCCGAATTGCGAGCGTTCGTTTTCATTTTCGAAAATGTTGCGTACATCGGAGCTATTTTTTGGGAATTTTGGAAAAACACTATTTCTAACGTTAATTAGTTGTCTTTGCATTTTACCGAATGGCAACTCCACACCTGTAGTTTTTGCGCATTCTTCATTGTACACTTGCCGAACTCCACTTTTTCTAAGTGTTGAATCCGCACATCGATTTTTAATGCTGTTCGCGAGCTTCATTTTTTGTATAAATGTTCCTGATTAGGATGAGAGTGTTGAATTGAGTCACTGCACTCTGGAAGCAGAAAAATCCGTGACATGAGCTTTACCTTTTCTTAAATCAAATATAAATAATTTGCCAGATTCGTTAGTCTCTATTTTAAGTTTACAAATCAACTCTCAGATATGGTTTCATATGTTACCACAATGCATTGGGAGAACTATCTTATCTTACTCAAAGAAAAAATTCTTGTTTATTTATTCAATCTTTTGGGTTCAATAACTGCATTTGAGTTCACTTAGGCGGAAATACCGGAAGTATCAACTTCAAACAAATTGTCCATTCCGGGGATCGGTCAACATATAGACATCTACATACATAATATGGACCAGCGTGAGTCACCGAATGAGTGGAGTAGTTTTTTTCTTTTTATGCTTGAGGTCTTTCATGGTAAATATCAATGAGTAGTATGTATTTACATAGATATGATGTATATGACTATTGTATCTATGGCTTTCATCAAATAGTAACAAACAAACAAACAAATATTTTTAAATAAAGCAACTTCTCGTCGTCGTCGTCCGGTTAAAGATATAAGCCAGTGTGAGTGTTTCCGTTTAATTTAAATTTTTTTTAGTTTCGACTATTTCGTTAAATGATTGTGTTGACATTTCAATCTTTGAATGTGAATTTATGTAAATTTATTTATGAAACATACTTAAAATGTTGATGTGTGTGAATTACAAGTGTTAATGTTTGTAGGCATTGTGATTGATGTATTAATTGAATGAATGTTACAAGTTTTGTAATAATTGACACTGAAAAGCATTTAAAGGTATGTGAAATAAATGTGCCCGTTCGGACACAGCCCTACTGAACCGAAGGAGCTCTGCTCCGTCTTGTGCGAGGACGTCCCGACAGTAAAGGAGCCGCCGATCCACGGTTCTTCACCTGACGTGGTACCACCAACATGTCGTGTATCAGACCGCATCTATCTACATAGAGGAATGCCTCTGGTGGAATAAAGCCGCTCAAGCGCGCACTGTCAAAATATTCCGCCAAGCAGGAGGCATACAAAGCGGCGGACAAGAGCTGGACGTGAGCTCTACGAGCGAAAGAGGAGAGAGGAACGCCGGCTTCTCAGGAGAAAAAAGAGAGAGCATGAGAAGCAACAGATCGAGGTTGTTGAGAGAGCCAACAGCAGGAATGAAGTTCGGAGGTTTTACCGAAAGGTTAAACAGCTGACTCAAGGTCGTCGAGCAAGAATCAATGCCTGCAGAGATACACAAGGGAACATCAAAGTAGAATCGCAATCAATGCTGGTGATTTGGAAAGACCACTTCTGTAGATTGTATCACGGCGACGACGAACAAAACACCGCCGTCAGACAAGAGCCTTTCATCGGACACGATGATAGCCAACAATTCCGTGAACCAGACCTAGAAGAATTGAAAACCGCAATATCACGGCTAAAATCCAACAAAGCCGCTGGAGCAGATGGACTAGCTGCTGAGCTGTTCAAAGCAGCAGGCGACGAGCTAGATAGGAGTATGCACCAAATCATCTGTAAGATATGGTCAGAGGAATGCATGCCCGATGAATGAACCTCAGCATTGTTTACCCGATCCTGAAAAAGGGAGATCCTCTAAACTGCGCCAACTATAGAGGAATAAATCTACTAAACATCGCCTACAAGATCCTCTCTGCCGTAATATGTGAACGTCTGAAGCCTTTCGTCAACAATCTGATTGGTCCTTATCAATGTGGCTTCAGGCCAGGAAAGTCAACCATCGACCAAATTTTCACGTTGCGACAGATCCTGGAAAAGACCTATGAGCTCCAAATCGATACCCACCACCTTTCCATCGATTTTCAGGCCGCGTATGACAGCATCTACAGAGACGAACTGTACAAAGCTATGTCTAGTTTTGGCGTCCCTGCCAAGCTCGTTCGCTTGTGCAAAATGACGATGGAGAACTCACCCTGCTCTATCAAGGTTGGCAACGAGCTTACGGAATCTTTCGACGACAAAAATGGGTTCAGACAAAGCGATGCACTGTCATGCGATTTCTTTAACATTGTTCTTGAGAAGATAGAGCAGAACTCCAACGTCAACACCAGAGTGCGCCACCTGAGTCGCGGTCATCCTCTCCTCCTACGTCCCTCGGGAATAGTGTCGAAGGCTTTCTGGGACGGAGCATTGGTGTCCATTCGCTCTAAATGACCGAGCCATCTGAGTCTCTGGACCTTGACCCTTCTGGCTAGGTCCATGTCGTTGTACAACCCGTAAAGTTCGCTGTTGTATCTTCTTCGCAATTCCCCTTCAATGCACACGGGGCCAAAGATGACCCGAAGAACTTTCCTCTCGAAACAGCCTAAGGCACTTTCATCCGATTGACTGGGATGATGAGTGTGTTGTACAGTTTTATCTTAGTTGCTCGAGAGAGGGCTTTTCCACTCAATTGCTTTCTAAGCCCAAAGAAAAAGCGATTAGCAAGAGTTATACTTCGTCTGATCTCGGCGCTGGTGTTATTGCCCGTGTTAATAGCGGAGCCTAGGTAGATAAACTCCTCTTCTACCTCGAAGTTATATGCGTCTATTGTGACGTTCTGCCCGAGCCGTCGATGTTGGGTGTCCTTCCTCGAAGACAGCATATACTTCGTTTTTCCCTCATTTACCGCTAGACCCATTTTTGCCGCTTCTGTCTCAATTCTCACAATGGCGCCATTGACATCACGCTGTGTTCTTCCCATTATATCAACGTCATCGGCGCACGCGAGAAGTTGAACAGATTTTTGGAAGATAGTGCCTCTGGTGTTGACGTTGGAGTTCTGCACTATCTTCTCAAGAACGATGTTAAAGAAATCGCATGACAGTGCATCACCTTGCTCGTTGCCAACCTTGATGGAGCAGCGTGAGTTCTCCATCGTCATTTTGCACAAGCGAACGAGCTTGGCAGGGACGCCAAAACTAGACATAACTTTGTACAGTTCGTCTCTGTAGATGCTGTCATACGCGGCCTTAAAATCGATGAAAAGTTGGTTCGATTTGGAGTTCATAGGTCTTTTCCAGGATCTGCCGCAACTCCAACAAGAATAGAAGACATTGAAGATTCACTAACCAAATTTTATTTTCTGACGAAAAACGCTTGTCGGGTCGGCTAGTACTCTTATAAATCAAACAAATTCAGTAGAAGATATCTCGTTTTTTGAAACGCAAACGCCTTGAACAAATTCAATACCTTGTAGGGTTTCGTTTACAATAGGAACGTAAAGGCTCAATACAAAACACATACATACGTATACATATTTTTTTTATTTTTTATATTCGTGAGAAATGCTGGTGGTTCAACGAAAGTCATTTCCAAACCGATCTGATCACTATCAATGCAATGATTGTATTGCAATTCGTCTGCATGAATTGTCACTAATAAGTGCATTCCATAACCGCAATGCATTGATGTTTCTCTTTAAGTTTGATTTCCCAGTGTTTCCATTGATAGATTTTGAGAAATAAACATTTAAACACCATACATATGACATATGAGTATACTTTTATTTTAATGAGAGATTTAATGACGTTTGATTGTCCCACTGTAATAATGCTGGTAAGTATTGAGTGATCTGTAGTCTATTTGATATTTATTTTCTGAACTCGTCCACTTCTTCCCATTAAAGTGACATTAAAATCGGTTCTTTTAAATACAATTTTCAGTTTGCGCTGCATCGACACTTATAATTTTCTCGGACAGTTTTTATTTTCGGAACATTAAGTCGGGCGTCGGGGAACGCATGCTCTCTCTCTGTCTCTCTTTATGGTTGTTAAAACCGCCTGAACTGAATAATAAAATGAAAATCCCTCAACTGTCTGTGTCAGTGATTTTATTTATATAAATATATACATATGTGCATTTATATTTTGAAATTTATTTAGGTGACGTCCAAATTTAAAATTAACTACAACAAAAGCAACTTAATTGAATGAGTAAAAAGGAACCCCTAGTTATAACTACACTAAAGTCGTACGTGGACCATTTTTCGTGTTGTTTTAATTTTCACTGGATATCTGTTTAAATTTTTGTCGTGTGTTTTTAGTTTAGAAAAGCTAACAAACCGACAGCATTCGACGGGATCTTGTTTCAACAAACGCGTGCTGATTATCTCCGCGTCAGTTTATGCACGAAAATAAAAGCAAAATAAAATACCAACGTAAATTGTTGGCATCGTTTCGCGATTCTTGATCTTTTACTCTTCAATTGTTAAAAAAAAAAAAAAACAATCGAAAACTCAAAAGATGTTTTGAGATGTAATCATAAATAAAACGGGATTTTAAATAAATACCAAATCTCATGATATGCCACATGTAATATTTTTATTAAGTGCATCTGATTGATCGTTCTGAGAAATAAACAAACAAGATTTGTATAAATTTGTTATTAGTAAGAAAATAAACTAAGTTCTGACCCCTTCTAAGTAGGCATGGCATTTCAAAAGAGTGAAAATGCAATCAACTTCCGTTCCTCTTTAAATTAACCGAACTTCAGATTATCAAAAATGTACATCCAAACCGTATACACATATTTTTTGTGATTTTGTTGCTTAAAAGGACCGGAATCCAAAGAAGTGCGAGTTTAGTTCTAAATAACCCCTGGTGTATAAAGAAAACAAAATCATCTAACACAATACTAAGTACGCAGATAATATTGTGTTAATAAAGGGTTTTCCAATAAGAGGTGTTATTTTGATATTCAAAGAAAAATAGCATTTTTTGAGATAAATGATCGGATGTTTATTTCATTATAAAGAGGAAGGTATGCCGTTAATAATGGAACACAACATCAGCCAAATGGCCGCCACGACCACGCTTATAGAACCATATGGCTTTCATGAAATTTTCCATAACCAAATCGCAAAGTGGCTGCCCCATGTCCTCGATAGCCTCACGAATTCCATCTTTGAGGTCTTGAATCGACGCTGGGCTGTTGGCTTGGACCTTATCTTTCATGTGGCCCCAAAGGAAGAAGTCGCAAGGTGTTAAATCACAAGATCTCGGTGGCCAATTGTAATCACCTCTTCGAGAGATAACACGGTCCGGAAACGTTTCCCGTGAAAGATCGATGGTTTCATTGCTTGTGTGCCACGTAGCGCCGTCTTGTAAATGTTGTCCAGACCATACCATCCAAATCCGGACATAAAAAATCATTAATCATCTCTCGATAGCGCAATCCATTGACCGTAACTGTTGCTCCAGCCTCATTTTCGAAAAGGTAAGGTTCAATGACCCCGCCGGAACATAAACCGCACCAAACAGTCACGCGTTGAGGATGGAGAGGCTTTTCAACAATAAATCTTGGGTTTTCCGAGCCCCAGATGCGACAGTTTTGCTTGTTGACGTATCCTCCGAGTTGGAAATGGGCCTCATCAGTGAAGATGATTTTTCGATGAAGTTCCGGATCATTTTCGTGCATTTCAAGGACCCAATCAGTAAAGACACGACGTTGTTGATGATCAGCCGGCTTGAGTTCTTGTGTTAACTGAACTTTATAAACCTTAAGACTCAAGTCTTTATGCAAAATACGGTGTAATGACGTTTGTGGAATGCCTAATTCCAAAGAACGACGAGGAATGGACAAACCTGGGTTTTCTTCAACACTTTAGACTACAACAGCAAGATTCTCAGTTGTTCTTGAGCGACGTGCACGGGTTTTATTCTTCACATCACTAACTTGTCCCAACAGCTCGAATTTTTCCACCAATTTTGCGGTCTGACAAAGTGCTTCACGACGATCTAAAAATGTTTTAGTTTTACGAACAGTCTCTGCCAAATTTTCACCATTTTTATAGTGAAATTTAATAATTTCAATGCGTTGTTGAAACGTGTATCGTTCCATTTTTATTAATGGCGTAGTTTGTACTTGTCAAATGTCAAAAAATGACAGCTTCAAAAGTGACAGCTACCGAAATAGCGGGCTATTCAAAATAACATCTCTTATTGGATTCTCCTTTACATAATGTCCATACAAGCAAATAATAGAAAAAATGCACCTTTTTTCAATTTTCAAAACAAATTGTTGAATGTAGATATGTTTTGAGCACTTTTAGTTATTTTGGTTTCAAACACATGTTCTAAGTGGATTGGCGTGATTAATGGGTTTTGATGAAACTTTGGAAACTAGCTTGGAAAACATCATCATTATTTCCTATCGTACATTTAAATCTGGTATAAAAGCAGTGAGTCCTCCAAGCATTTCATGTACGATAATTTTGAATAGAGTAAAAGTTTTACATTCGGAAACTCCTGGAAAGGGAAATCCTAAAATGCTGCATTGAATAATAATGAATGAAAATCTATTGCAAAAAAACCGTCAATTCAATCTAATTATTTCAATGGAAACGTTTTTTTTTATCCACCACTGAGTTGAACTGAGTATGAGTTTAACTTTAAACGTACCTTAAAGGTCAACCAGCTAACAAGTAATTCATTAACTGTTTTTATTACCACGTCCAGAGAAAGTTGTAACTAATTAAAAATAATTGTATGTGTGTACAAAACTCTTCTTTATACGAGATAACAATCTAAACATCTTATTGTTACTATAATTGAAGAGTACATACCTTCAAATGTTATGTTCAGACGGTGACGTGAAACAAGACCAAGCGAATTGAAGCCAACTTGGAAAAATTGGCCTGATTTCACTTAAGGAAAGTGAAACAAGACCTACTTTTCAAAGTTGGCCCTATTTCGCTTCCAGAAAGTGCAATAAAACCAAGTTGGCCTTAACTTTCAACACCAGGGTTCATACATACCTTCTGATTAAAAACCATTTATTTCCTTCCTCTTCTGCGACATCCTTCCGCGTTGGATTCGAAGACTCTATACGAGCCGGAGCATTATTTTCCATTCGCTCAACATGACCTTTACTTTTCTGGCTAGGTCAGTGTCGCTGTACAGCTCATTGAATCTTCGTCTCTATTCTCCATTAATGCAGACAGGACCAAAAATCACTCGAAGAATTTTTCTCTCAAAGCAGCCCAAAGCGTTTTCATCAAATGTTGTCATAGTCCATGTCTCTGCACCATACATGAGGACCGGGATCATGAGGGTTTTGTAGAGTGTCACTTTAGTTGCTCGGGAGAGGACTTTACTACTCAATTGCCTTCTAAGTCCAAAGAAGCAGCGATTGGCAAGAGTGATTCTTCGTTTGATTTCAGCGCTG
>CAKKXW010000005.1:22876280-22890601 GCA_920937365.1 Sphaerophoria rueppellii | reverse complement strand
CGTTGGATTCGAAGACTCTATACGAGCCGGAGCATTATTTTCCATTCGCTCAACATGACCTTTACTTTTCTGGCTAGGTCAGTGTCGCTGTACAGCTCATTGAATCTTCGTCTCTATTCTCCATTAATGCAGACAGGACCAAAAATCACTCGAAGAATTTTTCTCTCAAAGCAGCCCAAAGCGTTTTCATCAAATGTTGTCATAGTCCATGTCTCTGCACCATACATGAGGACCGGGATCATGAGGGTTTTGTAGAGTGTCACTTTAGTTGCTCGGGAGAGGACTTTACTACTCAATTGCCTTCTTAGTTCAAAGAAGCAGTGATTGGAGAGTGATTCTTCGTTTAATTTCAGCGCTGTTGTTGTTGTCTGAGTTGATAGCAGATGATCCCAGGTAGACAAAGTCCTTAACTACCTCGAAGTTAAATCTGTCTATGTTGACGTTTGCTCCAAGACGTCGATGTTGGTAGTCCTTTCTTGTCGACAGCATTAACTTGGTCTTGCCCTCGTTAACCGCTAGACCCATCGTCCTGGCCTCCGTCTCAAGGCTCACAAACGCTCCACTGACATAACGCTGTGTTCTTCCAATTATATCAATGTCGTCAGCGGATCCTAGTAGCTGGACGGACTTTTGAAAGATTGTGCCTCTGGTGTTGACATTGGAACTTTGCACAATCTTTTCAAGAATGATGTTGAAGAAATCGCATGACAACGCATCGCCTTGTCTAAAACCTTTTTTGACATCAAAAACGTTCGTTAGGTTTTTTCCGACCATGATGGAACAGCGTGAGTTTTCCATTGTCATCTTACACAGACGGATGAGTCTTTCTGGGATGCCAAAACTAGACATTGCTCTATATAGTTGGTCTTTATAGACGCTGTCATACGCGGCCTTGAAATCGATGAAAAGGTGGTAGGTATCAATTTGAAGTTCCTGGGTCTTCTCCAAGATCTGCCGTAGGGTGAATATTTGATCGATGATGGACTTTCCGGGTCTGAAGCCACACTGATAAGGACCTACCAGGTTGGTTGTTGACGAAGGGCTTCAAATGTTCACACTGCACGGCAGACAAGATCTTATAGGCGTTGTTAAGGAGACTTATACTTCTGTAGTTGGTTCAGTTCAGGGGATCTCCTTTTTTGAGAACCGGGCATACGATGCTGAGGTTCCATTCATCGGGCACGCTTTCCTCTGACCAAATTTTGCAGACGAGCTGGTGCATGCTCCTTACCAAATCATGTCGAGCTGCTTTGTACAGTTCGGCGGCTAGCCCGTCTGCTTCAGCGGCTTTGTTCGATTTTAGTTTAGATATCGCTATCTTCACTTCGTCCATGTTTAGGTGTATTTAATTAATTAAGATTTAATTCGAACTTCTGCCTTATAAGTTATCGTTAACAAGTTCTTATCTGAAATAAAAATGATCCAAAAGTGTCAACATAAAAGCCATTAGAAAGAATATTTTACTGACTTTAGAACAAACGTTCAACAATTGATTTCTTGAAATAAACGCTCCAAGAAGACATCCACTTAATTATAATTTGTATTTAAATTGAATTCCGCTTCAATTTTGAAACAATCATTAGTGCGTACTTTTTACACCGTTCAATCATGGAATGTAAGCCGCGCAACTATACTTGTTATACAGTACCGGAATGCTCGACTGACGATGAAAGTCGATACAGTAATCGTTGTGATACGGTTTCTTCTGATTCAACATCAAGTGATAATATTCATGAAAAGTCACAAATCACACTTACAGCATCTCAAACTCAGATCCGTACGTTCCATCATGCGAATCCATTTCGACCGCCACAGTTGGGATATTTTGTGCCATTAGCTTCACATTGTTATCTAAGTCCACCAGTGCAAAGGCGGAGGCGAAGGTAAGTGGTTCTTTGCATCTTCTGTTGTTAAATTTACATTGATTTCTACTCAATAGCTAAAATTAAATTTTAAGAAAGAATCATTATGGTTGACAAATTATTCATGTTAGAAATATGTACCTCCTTGCAATTATTTGAAGGAATTTTAATACGCTTTCAACTTTGTGTTATTCTAACACTTACCTTACTTACTTTCTTACTTAGGGTGGCGCTACAGTCCAGGTCGAACCAGGGCCTCACCGAACAAACTTTTCCAGCCAGCTCGGTCCCTGGCTAGCTGTCTCCAGTTTCGCACGCCAAGTTGGTTCAGGTCCTCTACCACCTGTGTGTTCCACCTGAGTCGAGGCCTTCCTGTTCTGCGACGTCCTTCCGGGCTGGATTCTAAAACTCTACGAACCCGAGCATTATTTTCCATTCGCTAAACATGACCCATCCATCTAAGTTGTTGGACCGTAACTTTTCTGGCTAGGTCAGTGTCGCTGTACAGCTCTTACAGTTCTTGGTTGAATCCTTGTCTCCATTCCATTAATGCAGACAGGACCAAAAATAACTCAAAGAAATTTTCTCTCAAAGCAGCCCAAAGCGTTTTCATCAGATGTTGTCATGGTCCATGTCTCTGCACCATACATGAGGACCGGGATGATGATCGTTTTGTAGAGTGTCACCTTAGTTGCTCGGGAGAGGACTTAACTACTCAATTGCCTTCTAAGTTCAAAGAAGCAGCGATTGGCAAGAGTGATTCTTCGTTTGATTTCAGCGCTGGTGTTGTTGTCTGAGTTGATAGCGGTAGACAAAGTCCTTAACTACCTCGAAGTAAAATCTGTCTATGTTTACGTTTGCTCCACGACGTCGATGGTAGTAGTCCTTTCTTGTCGACAGCATTAACTTGGTCTTGCCCTCGTTAACCGCTAGACCCATCTTCCTGGCCTCCGTCTCAAGGCTCACAAACGCTCCACTGACATCACGTTGTGTTCGTCCAATTATATCAATGTCGTCTGCGTATCCTAGTAGCTGGACGGACTTTTGAAAGATTGTGCCTCTGGTGTTGACATTGGAGCTTTGCACAATCTTTTCAAGAATGATGTTGAAGAAATCTCATGGCAACGCATCGTTTTGTCTAAAACCTTTTTTGACATCAAAAGCGTCCGTTATGTTTTTTTTCCAACAACAATGAAACAGCGTGAGTTTTTCATCTTACACGGACGGACGAGTTTTTCTGGGATGCCAAAACTAGACATTGCTCTACATAATTGGTCTCTATAGAAGCTGTCATACGTGGTCTTGAAATCGTATAGAGTGAATATTTGATCGACGGTTGACTTTCCGGGTCTAAAGCCACAGTGATAAGGACCTATTAGGTTGTTGACCAAACGGCTTCAAACGTTCACACCGCGCGGCTGACAAGATCTTATTGAATGGTTCCATCGGGGTGTTTTATGTACTACGGGATCATGGGATTAAGGGCAAGGGTTCAACGGAGCCTTGCCGCCTCAGTTGTTTTTTCAATGGATTCACAGTGTTTAACCCACGAATCCTTTTTGGCATTTTTTGACTCTTTGGTGTACATGTTAAATGTGGCTCTATAAGACCTTAATTCCTCTTCTTATTTACTCATGCCCGATTTCATAAACGACTTTTAAACATTTAACAAGCTTTTAAACCGTAAAATGAGATTTTTCGGTTTCACCAAGCGTTTTTTAAATAAACAAACTTTTAAACACCCTTTAAAACTAAATGCCCATTTTTGGATCATTAATTTTAAAAGTGTCATTGAATATTTTGAAAACTGAAAATAACGCTTTCTCTTTTTTTCTCACACAATTTTCATAAGGACGTCAATTTTGACAAAAAATTCCCTGAAATTTCCCATTTTAAGTTGGTGAAACTCAAAAGTTTTAAGGGTCTGATAAAATTTAAAAAGATTTTTGCTAGAAGTACTTTTAGTGTTTGTTTATGAAACTGGGCATCAGTATAGCTTTATTTAAAAGTTTTCTAACCTTTGTTCTACGTTTCTTTAGTACACCATTCCACCAGGGTAGGTAAGTGGTGTTATTGGAACGAGATAAATGGCAGTGTTTTTCAAAAGCAACTCTCATTTTACTAGACAGGTTTTTGACAACAGTGTCAATGGTTGAAGTACTTAGAGTACGAGCCATCTGAATCTCTGGACCTTGACCCTTCTGGCTAGGTCCATGCTATTATATCTTTTTCGCCATTCTCCTTCAATGCACACGGGGCCAAAGATGACCCGAAGCACTTTCCTCTCGAAACAGCCTAAGGCACTTTCATCCGATTTTGTCAAGGTCCATGCTTCCGCACCATACATCAGGACTAGGATGATGAGTGTGTTGTACAGTTTTACCTTAGTTGCTCGAGAGAGGGCTTTTCCACTCAATTGCTTTCTTAGCCCAAAGAAACAGTGATTAGCAAGAGTTATTCTTTGTCTGATCTCGGCGCTGGGGTTGTTGCCCGTGTTTATTGCGAAGCCTAGGTAGACAAACTCCTCAACTACCTCCAAGTTATATGCGGCTATTGTAACGTTCTGCCCGAACCGTCGGTGTTGGGTGTCCTTCCTCGGAGACAGCATATACTTAATTTTTCGCTCATTTACCGCTAAACCCATTTTTGCCGCTTCTGTCTCAATTCTCACAAAGGCGCCATTGACATCACGCTTTGTTCTTCCCATTATATGAATATCATCGGCGTACGCGAGAAGTTGAACAGATTTTTGGAAATAGTGCCTCTGGTGTTGACGTTGGAGTTCTGCACTATCTTCTCAAGAATGATGTTAAAGAAATCGCATGACAGTGCATCGCCTTGTCTGAATCCTTTTTTGACGTCGAAAGATTCCGTAAGCTCGTTGCCAACCTTTATGGAGCAGCGTGAGTTCTCCATCGTCATTTTGCACAAGCGAACGAGCTTGGCAGGGACGCCAAAACTAGACATAGCTTTGTACAGTTTGTCTCTGTAGATGCTGTCATACGCGGCCTTAAAATCGATGAAAAGGTGGTGGGTATCGATTTGGAGTTCATAGGTCTTTTCCAGGATCTGCCGCAACGTGAAAATTTGGTCGATGGTTGACTTTCCTGGCCTGAAGCCACATTGATGAGGACCAATCAGATTGTTGACGAAAGGCTTCAGACGTTCACATATTACGGCAGAGAGGATCTTGTAGACAATGTTTAGTAGACTTATTCCAACTATAGTTTAGAGGATCTCCCTTTTTCAGGATCGGGCAAACAATGCTGAGGTTCCATTCATCGGGCATGCATTCCTCTGACCATATCTTACGGATGATTTTGGAATGAGCATTTTATGAATAAAATGCATTGAGCATGTACCATTCCAAATCTATCGGTGAGATTCAATTGTGTTCCTTTTTCTGAAATCGATATTTTCATATGCATTGGATACCTTTGCTTTTATTCATGACATCTTTGCGGTTTTGCGGTGCGATAATTTATTTTCATGTATTCATTTTTTTTTTTTTCAGAGATAAGGACATTGACCGTACGCGTCGAGCGGTTAGTTACAGTGGTTCAACAACCAACTCATTGCCGAGGGCTGCTCCTCGACGAGTCTCTTTGATGAAGGAACCACCTCCACCACCACCCCCAAAACCATCATTATCACACACATCATCAATAAATTCATCGATCACCGCTCCTTCGCCTATTCCAAGCAAATTTCCACAAACAGAATACAATTTAATACAGAGGCTGGATTCTACGTTGAACTTGAATACACCACAACAGAATTTGTATCAAGCTCCTTCGACAATATCGAGTAACTATTCGTCGTTATTGTGTCATGCACGTCCAACAACTAGTCCTACTGCGGTCCGTAAACGTGAGAAGCTATTGCATCGATTTAGTGATGCGGCAACATTGGGAAGGAAACTTAAGAAAAAGAAAAACACTAACCGGACGTGTCATTCCATGACTGAGGCTATTGAAATGCTGGCAGATCCAGTAATTGAGGACGAATTTTTTGTAAGTAGCGAACAATTATTATTTTCCTTTCGTGTTATTTTAATCAGAAAAAAACATAAAATGTAAAAAAAAACCAAGTTCTCTTATGAGCGAAAAACGCTGTATAAAAAGTCAGCCACCAAAAGTAATGAGATCTACAAGAACGCCAAGCTCTTAACAAGTAAAAGTATTATACTGAATATTAAATGAAAACAGAAACTGAGCCCCAAGTTAGTTTGAATGAAAATGTTCAAGCGTGAACCTCGAAATACACTAAATCAGCCAGCAATTTGCAAACTTTAACAATATAATTGCTCTGCCAATTTATGAATAAATAAAAGGTAGGTTAGATGTTGTTAACTCATTTAGACCCCAAGGGTCCATTGTGAAACCACTAAAGAAAGTTACTCATGGGAGTGTCATTTAAAGAAAGACCATTTAAAGAAAATGGGCGGCAACTACTTATATTTTCTCTTAAACGTTTTCGACCATTTCCATGAAATAGGTGGATACCACACCCTTATATGGAAATAGAATTGTTTCTCATATTTTGTCATGTCATTAAACCAAAACCTTACAAGAATTCCAAATATCAACATCCTACGACGGTTTTAAGATAGAAGGCGGAAACCACGCCCCTAAGTTAAATTTAAATATGTAACTTATATTTTTCCTTATACTCAACCCAAACCCTATTGCTATTCGAATCCCGAATTTCAACATCCTACGACCGTTTTAAGAAAGTGGGCGTTTACCACGCCCCCTGAATGAAAAAAATTAAATTTTCGATTTTTTCCTTTGTATACACAGGAAAACCCTCCCATTGTACCAATTTTCAAAATTCTGAAATTGTTAGAAGTGCTTTATAATTTTGATGATCAGTGAGTCAGTCAGTCAATTACGGTTTTGAAATTTTTACTGTTCAATATCTCAGGAAGTAGTGGTTCCACAAAATTATTATTATAATAGGACCTTTCTCTCCATGAAGTCAATACGTAATTCAAATATGAAGCTTCTGAAGTTATGGGGGTTAATAATGTTCTTGAGTTCGATCCTGTAAAAAGGGAGTAGTGCTAGAACCTGGCTGGGCACTACCGTGCCCTTTGATCTATTTTGCTCTTACTTACTTACTTACTTATGGTGGCACTACAGTCCACGTCGGACCAGCGCCTCACCCAACAAACTTCTCCAGTCACCTCGGTCCATGGCTAGCTGTCTCCATTTTCGCACGCCAAGTTGGTGCAGGTCCTCTACCACCTGTGTGCTCCAACGGAGACGCGGTCTTCCTCTTCTGCGACGTCATTCCGGGTTGGATTCGAAGACTCTACAAGTCGGACCCGGAGCATTATTTTCCATTCGCTCAACATGACCCAACCATCTAAGTCGTTGGACCTTAACTTTTCTGGCTAGGTCAGTGTCGCTGTACAGCTCGTACAGTTCTTGGTTGAATCTACGTCTCAATTCTCCATTAACGCAGACAGGACAAAAAATCACTCAAATCACGGCTAGCCCGTCTGCTGCAGCGGCTTTGCTCGACTTTAGTTTAAATATCGCTATCTTCACTTCGTCCATGTGGGGTGGGTGGAATTGTTGGCCTTCTACACCCAAATTGAATGGTTCTGTATTGCTGACGGAATTTTGGTTGTCATCGCCATTATACAGCTTCGAAAAGTAGTATTTCCATATCCTCAGCACTGACTGCGGTTCTACTACGATGTTTCCATGATGGTCTTTACAGGCTTCAGTTCGGGGTGCATAAGCCCTGGAGGTTTGTTTCACCTTTTTGTAGAACTTTCTAACCTCGTTTCTGTTGTGACATCCCTCTATCTCCTCGATTGCATGCTTCTCATGCTCCCTTAATTTCTTTCTGAGAAGTTTATGCTTAGGGCTTCACGATACGATACGATACCGATATTTTTCGTTTTTATCGGTATCGTATCGAATACACAATTGTTTTATCGTATCGTATCGATATCGGCGATAATTTTAAGACAAATTTATCGTATCGTTATCGACTTCGATACGATGCTCGATTAAATATCGAAAAAAAATGTGCATTACTATATAGCGAGGTTAAAAGTGAAACACAAGCTTTTTAGTATTAATTTTATTTAAATATAGACTATCCGAACACGCTTACCTCGTCTCACACGCAATTTATAATCGACATTTGTTGAGAGCCCACAAACCCATAACCGTTCTGAGGGAAAAATATAGAACGGTGTACCTTTTCGCGTTATCTGGTGTTCTGGTTTAGGCTTGATACTCCAACCCCGTAAAGACTTTATTTATAGGCGCATTTATATACATATATGATTATAGAATGACAATATGTCTCGGAAACAAATGACGCGTTTCGTTACAGTATCGATGTTAGTCGGGTTCTTACAAAAGACGATCGACAACGAAAGAACGAGAGAACGCCTAAAAGACGATCAAATATGTGTATTACTGCAAGTAAACTAGTATTAGTAAATGCTATTGAAAGAAAATTCCAATTTTGCGTACGCAGTGTCGAAAATAGAATTCTTTCAGTCGATATCGATATATTCGATAATTATCGGTCAGTGCTTATCGGCGATACGATAATATCGACAATTTTATAAACACGTTTGTCGTATCGATATCGGTATCGCAGGTACTGGATATCGTGTCGATTATCGTATCGACTTTCGATACGATACGATACGATACCGATATTTTTATCGAATATCGTGAAGTCCTATTTATGCTCCTCTCTCATTTTCTGCTCGCAGAGCTCACGAGCTGGTCGTGTCCTTCTTTGCAGCGCCGCTTTGTATGCCTCTTGTTTAGCTGCATGTGCTCGCCGGCATTCATCGTCAAACCAGGGGTTTCGTTGTGGTGGCCGTGTAAACCCTAGCACTTCAGAGGCGGCATCTCTGATGGCTGCTTGGCAGTGTTGCCACTGGTTCTCTATATTTTGTGCTGGCAGCAAAGGACATCTGAGGAGATTTTCGGAGACACGATCGGAAAAGGATCTACTATTGCGATTGTAGCCGTTTGACATCGAATTTCCTCCTAACATTTTCGCGTGTTGGTCTTGATCGGGATATCCGCATTCGTACCTTAGTACCGTAGTGTAGTGCGTCGATAGCAATGTGATCAATCTGGTTGACGGTTGATTGGTCAGGAGATTTCCATGTTCCCTCTTGGATATCGAGACGTGGGTGACGCGTACTTGCTACCATTACGTCTCGCCTCGCAGCGAATTCGATTAGCCTAAATCCGTTATCGGAGGTGGTGTCGTGTAGGCTATGTCGTCCGATTATTTTACCAAAGATTTCTTCTCTACCCAGCTTAGCATTAAAATCTCCAAGGATAATTTTAATGTCATAGCTAGGGCATTGCTCATAGGTCTTGTCGAGGACCTTCCTCCTGAGTCGAGTCCCGACTACAAATCCAAATCCAAATTGACGCTGATTTTGTTCCCGGCAGCAGTCGCCGTAGTAAATATCGCAGTTGTTTATTTTACGTAGGCCCGGACCATCCCATCGCATTTCTTGGATGGCAGTCATATCTGCTTTATAGCAGTCAAGGGCTTCCGCTAGTTGTTCTGCTGCAGGTAGCCTGTTAAGGGACCTAACATCCCACGTGTAAAACCGAAATTCGTTGTCCTTAAATCGTTTGCGTTGGTCGTCATCATTAATTCCAACCGTATCCTAGGCTTGTTGGTGTTTCGGAACTATCTCTTCTTTATGTGGCCGGGCAGTCACCCGGACGCACGACCCCCAACCTGGAGGGCCAGGTCTTTAGTTTTACTCTAAGACGAAGAGCCGGCCAAACCGCTCCTTATAGGCCTGGGCCTCGAATATTTCGTAGTAGCCCTATAAGGTGTTCACTAAGTAGTTCATCCTGACTGGAACTGTAGACGCCACCGTTGATTCCATCTTGGGAGCTCTTCCGCTGCTGTCTGTTGAAAAGCAGGTATGCCTTAGTGGAAGCATACCTCCTCCCCCTCTCTCTCTTTGCTGCCGCCAACAACTTCCCACTGGGGTTGGAACCCAATCTTCGGTTGAAGGTCCACTGGGGTTGGAACCCAATCTTCGGTTGAAGGTACTGGGTACCCGATGTTCACCACGGGGAGGTGGAGAGTAGGAGTTGATAGAAAGAGGTGTCTACCCTTCGAACATCTATCTATTTCTATTTTGCTCGTTGACTAGAAAATAAACATTGTATCTAAATGCCGTAAACGTTTGAGAAACACATTTTGGCAGGTATTGTTGAGGCATAAATGCGTTGCGATTTGCGGATCTAGGAAAATGAATGTAAACGAATACAAAATTATTAATATTAAACGATTTTTTTTTTAGTTTAAAAATGATGAGACAAATGTGTACCAAAACCATTCCTCTTGTTGATTATGCAAATACACGTCATTCTCTAAGTTATCGTTTTTGACTCTGTTCAAATTCTTTGCTGCAAAATAAGGGGTGGATAAATGATTGTAATTCATTCATAAAATAGCAAACATAGATTAAAAATTGGAGCTCAGAGAGTTAAAAAAAAAATACTTCCAACGATAACTGACATATTCGTTGAAGACGTCAGTTCTTGTTCTATTTTGCTTTTGAAGTGGTAGTTCTCCATCGGCTGTGGTACCCAATAAAACTGTTTGTGGATTGATTCGAAATCTTCGTTTCGATTGAGGACGACTATTGTGTCAGTTTAAAATCGAGAATGTCATAGATAGTTCGATGAACAATCGGGTCGACTACCTTCTAAACTTTTTCTTTTTTTTTTAATTCATTTTGTTCTAAAAAGTGCGAAAATTTACGTTTACCTGCAACATACTCTTTATTCTGAATAAAAAAAAAAACATCCCCCATTCTTGTAAGCTTAGTTAAAGATTACATTTTCCTATCTAACGGTTGCTCTGCCTCGGCAGCACATTGTGTAAATGTATATTGTGTCGATTATCCACCCTCAAAAACTGTACTTTTTACAAACTTTTGTACCACATCATCTTTCTGTTTGACTAATCCGCCCCTTTTTGTGAAGGGTTTCGTTTAAGTGCAAAGGAAGAGTATTGACCTTTTCCAAATTAAACAAAAAATTGTGTGTGTTTCGAACCATTGAATGGATTTATTAACCGAAAACGTTCGTCGGAAAATAAAATATTAAATAACTTGAATATTTTTGGTGTTTTGGTGACACAAAACAGAGTTTTCATGAAACCTTCGTATGTTTTCTAAATGTCTGTTAGTTAGCCAATTTATAGAGTAACCCAGAAAAAAGGAAATGCAAAAAGCTATTTGCAACTGTACCACGTCAAAGTATCGGGACAAATTGGATTTGTTTTTCTTTTTTTTTTTTTTTTAACGTCAAGTCTATGAAAACCTGCCGTTTGATTCCACCTTGTTAATTTCTTTTTTTTTCCATTGACCGACTCTAGACATTTAAAATGAAATGTAAAAAAAATGTCATATCGATCTAAGGGCTACCTAGACAAAGAAGACAAGCAAATGTTGTAAATGGCAGTGTTTTTATTTTCAATTCAGTTTAAGAAAGGCCTTTATAATTAACGGTTGTAGAAATTCGGACTAAATTAAAGTAAAAAACAACGTTTTTAGAACAGCTTTGATATTTATAAGCATTGTGAAATCCAATTTTAATCAAACATACACAAAGTGTGGGGGTGATTGATGTGAAGTACTTACAACAATGGTTCCTTGAATATCAAAATTTGAAACCTAAAACCATTTCAAACGAATTCCATGCCTGACTGCTGTTGTGTATATATGCATTCCCAAATCTGATCACTTGAACAGTTATCATGCTCAAATAATTTGAAATTTATTAACTCCACCTGAAACCGCCACAAATATTTATCATACTTGCTCTCAAACGGACAGAATGTAGTTTTTTTTTTCATACACTTTGCTTAACTTTTATTGGACGGTGTTAATATCACTGCATAACATTAGGCGTAATTGTGTAGTGATACTCAAGTATAAAATTCAAAATGAAATTCTTAAAGTGTTCATCTAGGCGTCGTAGTTTTAAAGCAAAAACTTCTTCATTTACATCGCAAGGCTCACGACGACATTCTGCTCTCGGTTCGCGTGTCACCCGAACAGGAGTTGTTAATCCCTATGTTCCAACTCTTGTACGTCACAATGGAGCTATTGGGGCATTGTATCCATTCGATGATCGTATTTATACATCGAAAATGTTTATACGTGATAGTTACATGTATCCCCGTCAACCTGGTCAACCTATGGATCCGCGCTTTCCCTATGAAGTGCATGAATTTCCATTAGCAAACGCAACCAATAAAGTACACATTGCTGGGGACTACATACCATATGGAAGTGTGTCGTCGCATAGGCGACGACGAAACGAAGCAGCGTCTATAGCTGCTGCAGCGTCTGCTGCTTCTACAGTCAACTCGACGACTCCGAATAAAGTCTATTGGATTCAAGCAGATGGTGGCGGCGGGGGTGAAAATGAAAATGGAGGTAGAATAAGCCTTCAACCACATTCCCGTAGCAATAGTCTGGGGTATATTCGAAATGTTGACGATTTGATACGTAATGAAATACAAACGAGCGGCAGTGGAAGTAGACATGGAACACCACATTCATCACATCGCAAAAAGAAAAGGGTAAGTGTGCAATGTATATTTTCCTTTAGGGAGAATGATTAAAAAAAAATACAATGTAAAAAAAAAAAATCCCTATAATTGGGGGAATCGCATTGCCAATTTAAGGGATAAAGGGGTTAGGTTTTTTTTTTTTGTTTTTTTAGCGACGAGTTGCCAGCGAACGATGGACATGACGTTTGTTTTTTGTCAACCCCAGATTAAGGTAGAGGATATTAAGTGCCTAAAGCCCCATCAGAAGTGAAATCCTGCCACTACGTTATGGACTCTGGTATAAAATGGAACATTTTTTTAATTGAGTCTGCCGGCATTTGGGATTTAAATTGAAAAAAAAATTTTCATTAAAATTTCCCATTCAAGTCGTTATTTTTTCAAGGCAGACAAGCTTAATTGTAATTACGTGCTTTTTCAAGTAGATGAATTGTAATTTGTGATATCCTTTCCACTTTATTCATAAATATTTCATTATAGACCCATAGCCAAAATATCAGTTATTCCAAAACTTTTTGAAGCTATTATTTGTAAAACACTATCTTTCTGGACAAAATCTTTGATTGTTTCAAATCAACACGGTTTTTTGAAAGGACGATCTACTATAACTCTTTTAACTGAATTGACAGAGCATTGTATTGACGATTTTAAAAATTAAAGACAAACAGACTGCATTATAACTGACTTTAGCAAAGCTTTTGATAAGCTTTCTCACAGAGTTTTACTTAAAAAGCTGAATAAATTGGGACTAAGCAACAAATTCATACTTTGGCTTCATTCTTACTTGAGCTACAGACCAAATGTAGTGCGCTTTGAAAATGTTGAGTCTCAATATTTCATTGTAAATTTTGGTGTTCCTCAAGGTAGCCACCTGGGGCCTCTTCTTTTCACATTATTCATTAATGACCTCCCTTCTGTTTTTCAATATTCTAAATGTTTAATGTATGCTGACGATGTAACTATTTTCAAATCTGTTTCTAACAATAACGACTGTCAAAAGCTCCAAAACGACCTTGACGCTTTTTTTTCTTGGCGTAATAAAAATTGTTTAAAATGTAAAGCTATAAGCTCCACCCGTAAGTTGTCGACTTTTACATATGATGACAGTTTTCTAGGTTCAAGTTTGTCTATTGTCGAGGAAGTCACTGTACTTGGAGTGCTACTTGATAAGAAACTGGATTTTAAACAACATATTCACCTTATTTGCACTAAAGCAAATTCACTACTAGGTTGGATAAAGAGAGAATCTCGTCAATTTTACGACCCTTATGTTATTAAACAACTTTATATTTCATTTGTTAGACCTGCTGTTGAGTACGCTTGTCAGATATGGTCTCCCCAGTACAATTGTCATATAAATAGAATTGAACAAATTCAAAAAAGGTTTCTGCGGTTTGCTCTTAGAGGATTAGTTTGGCAAGATCCCATAAATCTACCTCCCTACCATTCCAGACTGAAACTAATTGACTTACCAACTCTTGAAACACGTCGATCCTATTTATGTTTTATGTTTATTGTCAAAGTTATAAATGGAATATTGATGCGTTAAATGTCCTTAAACGCGTTAATTTCAGTGTTCCAAGGCGTACTAATCTTCGAAACAATCAAGTTCCTCTTCATATTAATCACTATCGTACCAATTACGAGAGGAATTCTCATAATCAACACTACAACACATAAACTACTCAATTCAACATTAACAGTAACATTTATACTTTGTATAATAAATTCCCTCTTAAGGAGAGCATTAACCATGCTATCACTAATTATACTTCTCCTTGAACTAACAAAGCTTCTAATCATGCGGAACCTTGTGACTTTAATTGCGCAAATTCCTGTAAATTGCGTAGTTAT
>CAKKXW010000005.1:22836181-22849477 GCA_920937365.1 Sphaerophoria rueppellii | reverse complement strand
ACAAATTCAAAAAAGGTTTCTGCGGTTTGCTCTTAGAGGATTAGGTTGGCAAGATCCCATAAATCTACCTCCCTACCATTCCAGACTTAAACTAATTGACTTACCAACTCTTGAAACACGTCGTTCCTATTTATGTTTTATGTTTATTGTCAAAGTTATAAATGGGGATATTGATGCGTTAAATGTCTCCCTTAAATAATATGTTTCATATTTACAATGACAATTACAACTTAACTCATCAAATACACAACATCACAACTAATATTAGCTTGCGAACTATGTTTTATAATAATAATATCAATGATAATTTTTACATTTTGTATATAATAATGTATTGTATTATTGTATTTTTAATTTTGCTTTAAAACATAATTTTGTTTCCTTTAACTGTAAGTTAGAATTTAGCTTCATAAATAAATAAATTGTTAAACCCATTAAAGACAAAGTTATATATATATATAACATTGACATACCTACATTTACGTTACAATATGATCAAAGGGCACGGTAGTGCCCACCCAAGTTCTAGCACTACTCCCTTTTTACAGGATCGAACTGAAGAACATTCTTAACCCCCAATAACTTTTGAACCCATATATGTAGTTAGAAGCTTCAAATTTGAATTACCTGCGATAAACGTGTTTATAAAATTGTCGATACTATCGTACCGCCCTTGTGGTATCACAATGGATCCTTGAGTTCTAGGTGAGTCAACAACAACTAGACAGCCATTACAACCTAACCTAACCTATCGTATCGCCGATAAGCACTGACCGATAATTATCGAATATATCGATATCGACTGAAAGAATTCTATTTTCGACACTACGTGCGCAAAGTTCGAAGTTCTTTCAATAGCATTTACTAATAGTAGTTTACTTCCAGTAATACACATATTTGATCGTTTTTTAAACGCATTCTCTCGTGCTTTCGTTGCGGATCCTCTTTTGTTAGAACCCGTTGTACACAATGTACACAATTCTTCGTGGCTTCTCCATTCGGGCCAGACAACACCCGAAGGAATGTGTGCTGAGATCTTTGCTGAGTTTAACTACCTAACTCAGCTTGTCACCGAGCCCACTCGAATATCGGACATTAATGGCCAAGCGGAAAATACTCTTGACTTGTTTTTTACGTCTGAACCTGATAAATACGCTATCAGTGTATTAACGCCTCTAGGCAGATCAGACCATAGTATTATATCTGCAAATTTCTCGTGTCAAGCTCCTCCAGTTAGAGAAAGAGCTCCGAAGAGAACCGTGTGGCAATGGCAATAAGAGAAAATCAACTGGGACGGTCCCAACAACTTTTAACGGATCTGTAACTGATTAAAAGTCATGGTTTGATTCAAGCTGTAAAGAGGTTATCAGGGAAAAAGAAGTAAAGTTCCGGTGTTTTAGAGCCAACCCAACTGAGGAAAACCGGAACAAGTTTAAACAAGCCAGAAAGGCCTGCAATGCCCATATTCGGCGGACCAAATTTTTACATGACCAAAAATTAAGGCAAAAAATACTGCAATGTCCCAAAGGCAGTAAGAATTTTTGGTCATTTGTAAAAAACGTGAAGAATTCTTCTTCTTCCTCCGTCCCTACACTCGTTGACAATGACACTCCAGTTGTTAGCTCGCTCGCGAAAGCGAACCTTTTTGCTAGGCAGTTCGCCGCCAACTCTTCGCTGCCTCTCTGACATGACTCCTCCAGTTCTTGAGCGCGTCAATGATTCCATGGACAAATCTTCTTCCGCACTCGTGCTGTGGCGAGAGTATTAAAGGATCTCAACATACATAAATCCGCTGGTCCGGATGGTATCCCCGCTATTATTCTGAAGAGGTGTTCTTCCACGCTGGCAAAACCCTTGCGTAAGCTTTTCTATCTATCCAATTCTTCTGGGCTCGTTCCGAGTAGTTGGAAAACAGCATTTGTCCAGCCTATTCCAAAAAAAGGCGAATCTTCTTCTTCCTTCAAATATGGTCCGATTGCACTTACGTCCCTTCTTTCTAAGGTCATGGAAACGCTGATAAACTATCAGCTCAAGAAATATCTCGAAGACCGAAAGCTTCTTAATGACCGGCAGTACGGCTTTCGCAGCAACAGGTCCACTGGTGATTTGATGGTTTATCTCACCGAACAGTGGAACAAATCTTTACATCGTTTTGGAGAAAGTAAGATTGTTGCACTTGATATTTCAAAGGCATTTGATAAAGTCTGGCATCTTGCTCTTTTATCCAAAAAGGCGTGCCTTCGGTATAGATGAATCCCTTCTTCGTTGTAATATACGGATTCAAGTCTGAAACTCACAATATAAATGTTGGTGTGCCTCATGGCTTGTCTGCGACCCTCTTTATCATTTTTATTAATGATCTCTTGTCTGTTACTTCTAATCCAATAAATTGTTTCGCTTACGATAGTACCCTTAGCTTCTCATATTCGTTTCCAGACTCACATCATTCCTCTTCGGATGTGGAACTGCAACGGCAAAATATGATAAGCTCATTAAACTCTGACTTAAACAGCATTGTCCAATGGAGAATTAAAAACCGTGTAGAGTTTAATGCTTCGAAAACTCAAGCAAGATATACCCCCCTTGCCACTGTCCATGAGTGGCACTTGAGACCGAACATCTCCAGATTCTCGGTATGTTCATCACTGACAACCTCTTGTGGACCGAGCACATACGCGATGCAGCCAAAAATGCCGCAAGATGTTTGGGTTTCTTAAGACGATGCAAGAAACTTTTCTCCCCGTCTGATCTGGCTGTTATCTATAAGACTTTTATCCGTCCAAAGCTTGAGTACAATTCCCATCTTTTTTACTTAAGCCTCTTGGATGGTATACAAAGAAGAGCCGTGAGAATGATCGGTGATAGAGACATCACTGATTCATTCACCCCTTTAGACCACCGTCGTTACGTTTCGTGTCTCTTTCTGTTTTATTGTTATTCCTACGGTAGAGAAATAGCCAGTTGCATTCCACCCCATAAACAATTCAACCGTAATACCCGCGCTTCCAGGAATGCCCATCAGTTTACACTCGAGCCCAACTTCGGTCGTACGCTCAAGTAAAGAGAATCGTTCTTTAGCCGTACTACGCGAATGTTGAACTCTCTTCCACACTCTGTTTTTCCCGATCATTGCAATGTTCAGGAATTTAAAACCAATGTACACCGGCACCTCCTCTCTAACCCCTTTCTTCTTTCCTAAAGCACTCATTGTGTCTATGGCATTAAAATGGTATAAAAACCTCTTGAGTGTGTGCTTATTATAAAAAAAAAAGTTTTCGTTTGATGTGTGATTACTGACATTTTAAAACTTGAAAAGTAACATTTGAACATTTAAAAGTATGGCCGCAAACTAATATTTTTTTTTTGAGAAAACTACCCCTTCGAGCTAAACGGGTTAATAGACGAACCAAGCATCCCCAGCCACACCCCCTCCAATACGTTTTTTTTCTTGCCCCAACCCAACCTACGCGCTCTAGATTTTTGACACAGTGTTCGTCAAACATCATGTCGATACATAATATATGTATTTATATTCAACTCATTGAAATGACATCAATTTGCATTTTGCTTTTGATTTCATTTTAATATACATCCACTACATCCGTTCTATGCAACTGGTGCGATGCGACGGCACAATGGGGTCCGTCGGAATAATGGCACAATGACAATGTTAATGCAGATGTAGAGACAGACGAACAAGACGATGCAACGCAATCGCAAAAATTATCTAATAATCAAGTCTTATCAAAACCGAATTTTCTGTACCTCTGTCTTCTCTCTAAATTCACAAGAACAGGTTAATCAACGAGAATGAAGACCGGCCAATCGTGATGGACACTTGAACATTTGCTATTCAGGTTCTCTCTTGAACTCAGGTTTGCAGCGCCAGTTACTAAGCCTTAACAAAAGAATAACTTCAAGCGAATATTTAATTAGGAAAACACACCTGTCCATGCTGGCCACAGAGACGCCTGGAAGCAATCACTCCTCAGGATAAATTTGTTTCCTCTTTTAATATTTCGTGATTCAAAATGCAAAAATAAAATAAAAATTAATTTATGTGTCCCACTCAAGATTATATAGAATTGAAATTAAAGCATGAATACACAGTAGGGCATGTCTATAATTTATGAACATACTAACTTACTGAAGGTGGCGCTACAGTCCGCTGTGGACTTGGATCTCAATCAACAGTCTCCGCCAGCCAGCTCGGTCCCTAGCTAACTTTCTCCAGTTTCGCACGTTAAGTTGGTTCAGGTCCTCATCCACCTGTGTGCTCCACCGGAGTCGCGGTCTTCCACTTCTGCGACGTCCTTCCGGGTTGGATTCGAAGACTCTACGAGTCGGAGCATTATTTTCCATTTGCTCAACATGACCCAACCATCTAAGTCGTTGGACCTTTACGTTTCTGGCTAGATTCTTGGTTGAATCTTCGTCTCCATTCCCATTAATGCAGACAGGACCAAAAATCACTCAAAGAATTTTTCTCTCAAAGCAGCGCAAAGCGTTTTCATCAGATGTTGTCATGGTCCATGTCTTTGCACCATACATGAGGACCGGGATGATGAGCGTTTTGTAGAGTGTCACTTTAGTTGCACGGGAGAGGACTTTACTACTCAATTGCCTTCTAAGTCCAAAGAATCAGCGATTGGCAAGAGTGATTCTTCGTTTGATTTCAGCATTGGTGTTGTTGTCTGAGTTGATAGCGGATCCCAGGTAGACAAAGTCCTTAACTACCTCGGTGTTAAATCTGTTTATGTTCACGTTTGCTCCAAGACGTCGATGTTGGTAGTCCTTTCTTGTCGACAACATTAACTTGGTCTTGCCCTCGTTAACCACTAGACCCATCTTCCTGGTCTCCGTCTCAAGACTCACAAACGCTCCACTGACATCAAGCTGTGTTCTCCCAATTATGTCAATGTCGTCTGCGTATCCTAGTACCTGGACGGACTTTTGAAAGATTGTGCCTCTGGTGTTGACATTGGAGCTTTGCACAATCTTTTCAAGAATGATGTTCGCATGACAACGCATCGCCTTGTCTAAAACCTTTTTTGACATCAAAAGCGTCCGTTAGGTTTTTTCCGACCATGATGGAACAGCGTGAATTTTCCATTGTCATCTTACACAGACGGATGAGTTTTTTTCTGGGATGCCAAAACTAGACATTGCTCTAAATAGTTGGTCTCTATAGACGCTGTCATACGCGGCCTTGAAATCGATGAAAAGGTGGTAGGTATCGATTTGAAGTTCCTGGGTCTTCTCCAAGATCTGCCGTAGGGTGAATATTTGATCGATGGTGGATTTTCCGGGTCTGAAGCCACACTGATAAGGACCTACCAAGTTGTTGACAAAGGGCTTCAAACGTTCACACAGCACGGCAGACATGATCTTATAGGCGATGTTAAGGAGACTTATACCTAATCGTTTGCGTGAGTCGTCATCATTAATTCCGTCCGTATCCGAGGCTTGTTGGTGGTTCGGAACTATAGTTTCCTTATGTTGCCGGGCAGTCACCCCGACGCACGACCCCCAACCTGGAGGGCCAGGTCTTTAGTTAAACTCTAAGACGAAGAGCCGGCCAAACCGCTCCTTATAGGCCTGGGCCTCGAATATGTCGTAGTAGCCCTATAAGGTGTTCACTTAGTAGTTCATCCTGACTGGAACTGTAGTCGCCACCGTTTGATTCCATCTTGGAAGTCCTTCCGCTGCCGCCTGTTGAAAAGGAGGCATACCTTAGTGGACGCATACCTCCTCCCTTTCTCTCTCTTTGCTGCCGCCAACATCTTCCCACTGGGGTTGGAACCCAATCTTCGGTTGAAGGTACTGGGCACCAGATGTTCACCAAGGGAAGGTGGAGAGTAGGAGTTGATAGACAGAGGTTTCAGTGGACGCTTTTGTCCCCTTGAATGCACGTGTCCTCCCTTCGAAGTGTGTCATTGGAATGAAAAATAAAATGTAATTTTAAGTGAATGCACAAATAAGGAGGAATGCAAAAAAAATGTTTAATGGAAGTGTAAAGAAATTTTGTTTTTCTACACATCTGAATTTTTCAAGTTATAATAACCAATTATCAAATAATTTGCAAAAGCACAAAAAAAACACACAAAACAAAAGTAAATCGAGCTCCAGTATTCAGTGCTTCTTCAACTTCTTGCATAACTTAAGAAACTTCGATCAGATCATTCCGTCATTGTTTTGCTTGAGTGTAAGTATGAATAAGCGAGCCAAACTTATACAAGCTTACATGAGAAAAGCAAATAACCTGTTTTTTTTTCACCATGCTGTGCATTCTGTTTGTCATAATTTGTTGGTTCGAAACCAGAAATGTAAAATTGGCACATGAGTTAAAAAAAGAAACTCAATTTAATATTTTTTTCCTCAGGTGTGGTATGTTGGCAATTCATTTCTCACAGAAGTAGTTGTAAGAAATATATCTTTAAATGGGATGAACTCCAAGTCGCTTAATCTATTAAAAGGTGTCCAAGGTAAATTTCGAACATTATGCATACTGGAGACCTTGCGGAGAGTTCGAAGTGTTGACGCTTCAGACTTCACCAATACGTACTCCAGGCCAGGTAACGTTTTCTCACGTCTTACTCTCACCTCTCACTCTCATCTGAAAAAGTGTGCATTTGTATATGTGAGAAAAAGAAAACAAGAAAATTGAAAACCTTACGTTGTTTCTTCAGATCATACAAAAGATAAAAAAATAAAAAAACAAAAAACATAAAACCTGCTCAAATAGTTGCTGCTTACCCCAACTTATCTAAGCTATATTTTATCAGCGTCCCTCTCTTAGATTCTCTTTGTATAGGAAAATACAGTAAGATTGCGCTTACATTGTGCATTAACAGACATGCAATCGTTTATAATGCGTTCATCGGTTGGTAGTAAATGTGAAACATTAGTGACAGTGAGAATAAGCAGTGTGCAAGTTGCTTAAATTTGTGTTTATAAAGGGTTTTCCAATAAGAGGTTTTATTTTGAAAAGCTTTTGAAGCTGTCATTTTTTGACATTTGACAAGTAGCAACTACGCCATTAATAAAAAATGGAACGAAAACGCTTCAACTTCGCACTGAAATTATTATAATTCACTATAAAAATGGTGAAAATTTGGCAGAGACGGTTCGTAAAACTTAAACATTTTTAGGTCGTCGTGAAGCACCTTGTCGGACCGCAATACAGAAATTGGTGGACAAATTCGAGCTGTAGGGACAAGTTAGTGATGTGAAGAATAAAACCCGTGCACGTCGCTCAAGAACAACTGACAATATTGCTGTTGTAGCCTAAAGTGTTGAAAAAAACCCAGGTTTGTCCATTCCTCGTCGTTCTTTGGAATATGGCATTCCACAAACGTCATTACACCGTATTTTGCATAAAGACTTGGGTCTTAAGGCTTATAAAGTTCAGTTAATACAAGAACTCAAGCCGGCTGATCGTTGATCATCAACAACGTCGTGTCTTTGCTGATTGGGTCCTTGAAATGCATGAAAATGATCCGGAATTTCATCGAAAAATCATCTTGACTAATGAGGCCCATTTCCACCTCGGAGGCTACGTCAACAAGCAAAACTGTCGCACCTGGGGCTCGGAAAACCAAAGAATTACTGTTGAAAAGCCTCTCCATCCCCAACGCGTGACTGCTTGGTGTGAATTATGGTCCGGTGGGGTCATTGGACCTTACTTTTTCGAAAATGAGGCTGGAGCAACAGTTTCGGTCAATTTATTTTATTTATTTATTATTTTTTATGGCCGGAATTGGATGGTATTGATCTGGACAACGCTTACTTTCAACAAGATGGCGCTACGTGCCACTCATATACGGGAAAAGTTTCCGGACCGTGTTATCTCTCGAAGAGGTGATTACAATTGGCCACCGAGATCTTGTGATTTAACACCTTGCGACGTGAAAGATAAGGTCTACGCCAACAGCCCAGCGTCGATTCAAGACATCAAAGATGGAATTCGGGAGGCTATCGAGGATATAGGGCAGCCACTTTGCGATTTGGTTATGGAAAATTTCATGAAAAGGATATGGTGCTGTAAGCGTGGTCGTGGCGGCAATTTGGCTGATGTTGTGTTCCATTATTAACGGCATACCTTCCCCTTTATAATGAAATAAATTTATAATAAATTTTTCTTTGAATATCAAAATAACACCTCTTATTGGAAAATCCTTTGCTAGAGTTAGTAGCATCTCATATAAAATTAAACCTATTTGTAATTGGGGTAGAGAGACTCTACTGTTTCAAACATAATATTCTAATCATGCATTTTTTTTTGTATGATTCTTTCATCCATTTCATCCTCACTATTGGAAACCAAAAATTTAATATGTGAGTGACTTTGGTGTTCCTCATGCAAGCCTTGAACTGCTGTGAGGCATATATACCAATTTCAAATCAAAAGCAGAATGGTCTTTATTTGGTCTAATTCTTGTTTAGATTTTATTTGCCTTCGCTTTTATTTTTGTAAAATTTATGTTTTCAAAGAAGGTCTTTGGAAGGTGCGGACTATTTTCATGATGTGATAAAGTCACTTGTCGGATTTACTTGACTATTAAATTTAATGGAATTTGTGATAACTGTGAGTAGGTTAGGTTAGGTACACGGGGGCCTACTGGTCCATTGTGATCCCCTATATAAATAAAAGTTAGCATCGATTCTATTCAAAGTTGTCGAATAACGTAGACCGGGTCGTTAACTAACCAGCCTGTGCGATCTATAAATTCCCTCCTGTTTGCCATTGAGACCTGTGCTAGATCATCCAGTTCCCTAACAAACCTGTTCCCAAAAGGACGGAGTCGGTTTGTTTGGAGGTTCGGTCACTCACAGAGCAGGTGTTTAATGGTTTCTATTTCCTCCTCATCCTGACAGCTCCTACAGAAGTCGGGTGCAAAAGCCCCTATCTTGTTGGGCATTGTGCCGTTAGTACACCTTTCAGGATTTTAATGTTCCTTTTACTCAGCGATAAAATATACCGAGTTTCCTTTTCATTAATGTTAGGCCATAAACTTTTAGAGATTACGCAATCGTCCCTGGATTTCCAGGAGTTATTGATTATCTCCTTTGATTTAAGGTCTATCTTCCTCTTGAGTACCCCAATCGGGACGAGTGGTCCCCTATCTGAATGGTCACTACTACTTGTGACTGCTTCTGACCCTTTCCTGGCTAGTTCATCTACTATTTCGTTCCCTTCTATATTGCTATGTCCAGGAACCCAGCAGAGCTTAACCTGGTTAGTGTGGCAGATTCTATTTAATTCATTCCTACAGTTTAAAACTGCCTTTGATCTTATGGTCTCACTGGCTAAGGCTTTGATGGCAGCTGTCCACGAAAAAAGTAATCTCCGAGGAGCTTAGCTTTTCATGATGTACCAATTCAGCTGCTTTTTCAATGGCATAGATCTCGGCCTGAAAGAAACTACAGTCAGCTTGGAGTTTATACGCCTCTCTGATGTTGAGAGATTGGCAAAAAACCCCAGCACCTGTTCCTGATTCCATTTTCGAACCGTCAGTGTAGAAGGGGATTCCCTGTTCACTTATAAGTGAATTAGGATCCTAACCCTGTCTTCCTGGTATGCAAATAGAAAATTTCCTGTCAAAATCCAGCAGAGGGGGAATATAATCGGTGGTCTCCATCAGTCCTGGAATCATGTCATATCTTTGTAAGATTGACCCCATGTCCATAAGAAATGTCTTTCCAAAAATTCACTTCTTTTAAACGAATTGCGGTCTTGGCTGCCGTGCGCCTTATGAACTCATCCAGAGTCCTCCCGGCTCAAGATCATTTCCAACCCAGCCTGTGGTGTGGATCTCTGAGCCCCTGTTATTCCTATACAGGCTAGTACCTTATTCAGGTTCTTGAGATAGCTTGATTTTTCCACTGCTTTCCACCATACAACAGAGCTATAGGTGAGAATGGGTCTGACAATCGCTGTGTACATCCATTGGATGACTTGCGGTCGCATACGAAGGTCATTTTGCATGTGTAGAATGCACATAGTGCTTTTTGCATTCTTTCCTCAGTATTACGCTTCCATGTAAGCTTGGAGTCAAGGATCACCCATAGAAATTTAGCTTCCTTACAGAGTTTTAGAGGAATACCATTTAATTTAGGAGGGTTGAAGCCCTCCATTTTCCTTTTTTTCGTAAACAAAACTAGCTCTTTCTTGGTGGGGTTGGCCCCGAGACCGTTCTTAGTTGCCCAAGAAGATAAATCTTTTAATGCGTTTTCTATAATGTTTCCGATGGTGGTAAAGAACTTGCCTGATACCAAAACCACTATGTCATCTGCATATGCTACAATTTTTATCCCCTGATCTTTTAACTTTGTGAGAATTTCGTTTACTACGAGGATCCAGAGTAGGGGTGAGATGACTGTGAGTAACTGATTCGATGATCCGGTACCTATTCCACAAAAGTGTTTTCGAACATGTAGTTTATAATCCGATGAACTCTTCCTTAATAAGTGATCTAAAAATATAAATAAATCTGTACTGTTCAGTGTACACCTCTGAAAAATTGAACTTCAATTTATTGTTCTGACAATTATTGCAATTTTTTTTTTTAAATATGAAACTCATTACCACCCCTCAGACCATCTTTAATTAACTAAGCCTAAGGCCTCGGCCACGCAGTAAGCGGCTGAGCGTCTAAGCGGCTAAGCGGCTGAGCAGCTAAGTGGCTAAGCGGCTAGTGGCTGAGTGGCGGCTCTAAGCGACGTATGGCCAGGCACCGAGCGACTGCTTTTGAGGGATTAGTAGTTAAAATGCCGTTTTCAAGAAGAGTTCACCGTATTTTACTGTCGGAAAATCGTTTGTATGTGTACAAATTACTTAAACGTATACAAAAAAGAAGACGATTTGGTGTTCATTCGATTAACCAATTAAGATTGGAGTTTGGAGAATTTAATTATTTAGGCCGTCTGCAAATTGGATGAATTGCTGTTGAATGGATGAATTTTTAACGTGCTCCGCAGCTAGTTTAATTTTTAACACATTTTATTCAATGCGAAGTGTCAAAATTTAACCAAACGTCAAGTTTTAACGAGCGATATCTAAACTAAAGTCGAACAAAGCCGCTGGAGGAGACGGGCTAGCCCCCGAATTGTACAAAGCAGCCGGAGATGATTTGGTTAGGAGCATGCACCAGCCCACCAGCTCATCTGCATTTGGTCGGAGGAAAGCATGCCCGATGAATGGAACCTCAGCATCGTATGCCCGATCCTCAAAAAAGGAGATCCCCTGAACTGCACCAACTACAGAGGTATAAGTCTCCTAAACATCGCCTATAAGATCTTGTCTGCCGTGCTGTGTGAATGTTTGAAGCCCTTCGTGAACAACCTGGTAGGTCCTTATCAGTGTGGCTTCAGACCCGAAAAGTCCACCATCGATCAAATATTCACCCTACGGCAGATCTTGGAGAAGACCCAGGAACTTCAAATCGATACCTACCACCTCTTCATCGATTTCAAGGCCGCGTATGACAGCGTCTATAAAGACCAACTATATAGAGCAATGTCTAGTTTTGGCATCCCAGAAAAACTCATCCGGCTGTGTAAGATGACAATGGAAAACTCACGCTGTTCCATCATGGTCGGAAAAAACCTAACGGATGCTTTTGATGTCAAAAAAGGTTTTAGACAAGGCGATGCGTTGTCATGCGATTTCTTCAACATCATTCTTGAAAAGATTGTGCAAAGCTCCAATGTCAACACCAGAGGCACAATCTTTCAAAAGTCGCAGACAACATTGACATAATTGGAAGAACACTGCGTGATGTCAGTGGAGCGTTTGTGAGCCTTGAGACGGATGCCAGGAAGATGGGTCTAGCGGTTAACGAGGGCAAGACCAAGTTAATGCTGTCGACAAGAAAGGACAACCAACATCGACGTCTTGGAACAAACGTCAACATAGACAGATTTAACATCGAGGTAGTTAAGGACTTTGTCTACCTGGGATCCGCTATCAACTCAGACAACAACACCACCGCTGAAATCAAACGAAGAATCACTCTTGCCAATCGCTGCTTCTTTGGACTTAGAAGGCAATTAACACCCTACAAAACCCCCATCATACCGGTCCTCATGTATGGCGCAGATACATGGACCATGACAACATCTGATGAAAACGCTTTGGGCTGCTTTGACAGAAAAATTCTTCGAGTGATTTTTGGTCCTGTCTGCATTAATGGAGAATGGAGTCGAAGATTCAACCAAGAACTGTACGAGCTGTACAGCGACACTGACCTAGCCAGAAAAGTTAAGGTCCAACGACTTAGATGGTTGAGTCATATTGATCGAATGGAAAATAATGCTCCGGCTCGTAGAGTCATCGAATCCAACCCGGAAGGACGTTGCAGAAGAGGAAGAATGCAACTCCGGTGGAGAACACAGGTGGTACAGGACCTGAACCAACTTGGCGTGCAAAACTGGAGACAGTTAGCCAGGGACCAAGTTGGCTGGAGAAGTTTGTTGGGTGACGCCCTGGTCAGACCTGGACCATAAGTAAGTAAGTCAAGTTTTAACCACTTTTAAACCCAATTCGCACACGGCCTTATTTTGAATCTACGAAAATTTTCCAGATAGATTCTGGCAATATCTACGAATGTCTATCGAATCTTTTGATTTGCTGCTTGAAAAAGTGCGACCTAGATTAATAAAACAAAGAATTGCAGAGCAGAGATTCGTTCTTGCCGCTCAGAACATTACTAAAAATTAAAATAGGTTTGGTTGCTGAGCGGCGCCGCCGTTTAGCCGCTCAGAATTTTGTTTCGACGCTCGTTCAAAGCGTGGCCGCTTCTATGTGATTTCATATGTTATATATTTTTTGTCCACTCAGCCGCTCAGCCGCTTACTGCGTGGCCGAGGCCTAACTTATTTATATTTCGATCTCTACCCCTTTTACCTCTGCTTTATAATGTGCAATTTTTCAACTTTAACGCCTTGTAAACTTTTAATGCGATTTTGTTTCACAATCTTTGATTTGCCGCATCACTAAACGAAAGTCCAGCATTAACATGAAAATTTATAGAGCCACTTCTTTTCAAATGCACATTTAACAGGCATTTCATTCCTACTAATAGACTGCGGGTTGAAGGTTGTTTTGTTTCCCTGTTGTTGTTCCTTTATTTTCAAGCAACCTTTTCAAAATCTCTATTACAACAAAAATTGAAATTATGACCAGAGTGCATGTCCTCTCCCGGCAATCCCCTTCAAATGCCAAATCCTCAGTTATAGATTGCATTCCTCGACCGAAGTTGTTCGTTCGTTCTCGTTTTGGCTACCTGCCCGATC
>CAKKXW010000005.1:22801733-22816175 GCA_920937365.1 Sphaerophoria rueppellii | reverse complement strand
AACAGGTGCATAGGGTATTCGTAAGTATGTTTGGCAAAATTAAAACATTTTAAAATTTACATATGAGCAAAATATGTGCATACATGGTAAATAATATTATGCAATAAAGAAATAATAAGTTAAACAATTAATTACATAAGTAAGTCAATAGAAAATAAATAATAGAAATAAATAACAAATTGCGCATTTCTCAACAAGGGTTTTGTAGAGTGTCAATTTAGTTGCACGGGAGAGGACTTTACTACTCAATTGCCTTCTAAGTCCAAAGAAGCAGCGATTGGCAAGAGTGATTCTTCGTTTGATTTCAGCGCTGGTGTTGTTGTCTGAGTTGATAGCGGATCCCAGGAAGACAAAGTCCTTAACTACCTCGAACTACCGCCTTTCTTGTCGACAGCATTAACTTGGTCTTGCCCTCGTTAACCGCTAGACCCATCTTCCTGGCCTCCGTCTTAAGGCTCACAAACGCTCCACTGACATCACGCTGTGTTCTTCCAATTATGTCAATGTCGACTGCGTATCCTAGTAGCTGGACGGACTTTTGAAAGATTGTGCCTCAGGTGTTGACATTGGAGCTTTGCTTTTCAAGAATGATGGTGAAGAAATCGCATGACAACGCATCGCCTTGTCTAAAACCTTTTTTGACATCAAAAGCGTCCGTTAGTTTCTTTCCGACCATGATGGAACAGCGTGAATTTTCCATTGTCATCTAACACAGACGGATGAGTTTTTCTGGGATGCCAAAACTAGACATTGCTCTATATAGTTGGTCTCTATAGACGCTGTCATACGCGGCTTGCAATCGACGAAAAGGTGGTAGGTATCGATATGAAGTTCCTGGGTCTTCTCCAAGATCTGCCGTAGGGTGAATATTTGATCGATTTTCTGGGTCTGAAGCCACACTGATAAGGACCTACCAGGTTGTTGACGAAGGGCTTCAAACGTTCACACAGCACGGCAGACAAAATCTTATAGGCGATATTAAGGAGACTTATGCCTCTGTAGTTGGTGCAGTTCAGGGAATTTCCTTTTTTGAGAATCGGGCATACGATGCTGAGGTTTCATTCATCGGGCATGCTTTCCTCCGACCAAATTTTGCAGATGAGCTGGTGCATGCTCCTTACGAAATCATCTCCAGCTGCTTTGTACAGTTCGGCGGGTAGCCCATCTGCTCCAGCGGCTTTGTTCGACTTAAGTTTAGATATCGCTATCTTCACTTCGTCCATGTCGGGTGGGTGGAATTGTTGGCCTTCTGCACCCAAATTGAATGGTTCTGTATTGCTGACGTAGTTTTGGTCGTCGTCGCCATTATACATCGTGGAAAAGTGGTTTTTTCATATGCACTGCACTGCCTCAGGTTATACTACGATGTTCCAATGATGGTCTCTACAGGCTTCAGTTCGGGGTGTATAAGTTCGTCTTGCTTCCCTGAAACAGCTATAGCAACGTCAGTATAGGCTATCGCTCTGAAACCGTCCCTATCCAGACGGGTAAGAATTTCGTTAGCTACCAGATTCCAGAGTAGAGGGGAGAGAACACCGTCTTGCGGCGTACCTCTGCTGACAGATCTTCTAGCGGAAGATTTTGCTAGTTATAGCATTGTATAATTTACTCACCAAGTGGAGAGTTCCCACTTACAAAGATTACTGCAGATATGATTGCAGATGTATATACGTTGTTAAAAGCGCCTTCTATATAAAGGAATGCAACCATAATAATATACTCTTTATGATGGAGGAAGTATTCGATAGTGCGTAGGTTCTAAAGTGTGTAGCGCCGTTTCAATCGATTTGCCCTTACAGTAGGCATGCTGAGACATAGACATGAGTCTTGTGTCAATGTTTGCTCTGAGGTGTATATCTACCAGTCTTTTAATGTCTTAAAAAGGAACGGTGATAGACTTATGGGTCTGAGATCTTTAGGATTAATTTGTGAGCATTTTTCCGTCTTGGGTATGAAAACAACTTTCACTTCTCTCCATACTGAGGGAATATGAACCAAATGCAGGCAGCTATTGAACATTACCTCAAGAATTGGTATGATTATATCTGAAGCTTCTTGGAGTTTAGCTGGAATAATGCTGTCTGGTCCTGCTGATTTGTACGGTTCGAAGCTGTTGATCGCCCATCGCAGTTTATCCCTTGTGGATATGATATAGTGGTTATTGAGTGCACCTGATTGTTACAGGTGACATTTTGAGAGCTACCGGGAAAGTGAGTATCTAATAGCAAGTTAAGAGATTCTTCACTAAAGGTTGTCTAGGAGCCATCGGCCCTTTTCAGACAGCTGGGCATCACTGGCTTTGTTGAAAGAATTTTTCGTAGCCTAGAGGCTTCAGAGGTTTCTTCTATCTCATCACAACAGGATCGCAAGGTTTAGATCTTCTTAGTTCCTTTTTGTATTTATTTAGGTAACTTCTGTATGAGTCGCAGTCAGAAACCAGTCTTGTATATTTAGCTCTGTTAAAGTGTTTTCTACACTCTTTTCTGAGCGAATCCAGACCCGAGGTCCACCAATTCTATTGACTACATTTGACCCCTTGATTTTTTTATAAAATTCTTACTGTATCCCTGGCACATGTACATGTAAATTTTTGAAAACAAAAAAAATGAGTTTGTTAAAAAAAAGGTGAAGTATTTCAAGATTCACAAACCAAACTCCTTACTTTTTGATGACAGATGCCAACGGTATATTGCTTTTGTATACTAAGCTTAGCAATTGAGCGTTTAAGTTTGATAGCATTATGTTCTTCCATTGCTTATGTTCAGCACCAAGTTGATAGCATTTCGAATGAAAATGAATCTGATCCGAAACTTCATCTGCATGCTTACTATTAGTTATTGTCATCCTTCTTCTGTGTAACAAACTTGTTTCTTGCATTTATGAAAGTTCCTCTCATAAAGCAACTTTGATATATATTCTTTCCCATAGCAGCATTCAGACCCACCGCTGAGTAAACGATATCTACTGGACTTGTATGTAGGCTATGTCTATGTAGATGTTCCGGTTAAGATTGCGAATTGCGATATGTGAACAGTTTTTTTTTGGGTAACATAATATGGAGGGCTCATAGCTATAATTGCTATACCGATATTCGGTATACTGTTTAGCAGTGAGACCTTCATAAGCTAAGCCTCAGCTAAGGCTGTAAACACACCGAAGGCAACAAAACGTTTATTTGTCGCTCGATTACGGATTCCAACACACATCGAAGCCGACAAAAACCAAATGTTTTGTTTTTGGTCGGGTTCGGTGTGTTTTGCTCCTAAACAAGCTCTGCAACTTGTACAACCAACACTTATTTTTTTGTCGATTTCTATTTATTTATTTTTTTTTTTTTTTTACCAAGGTGTGTGTTACTTCTACACACTACGGTGTATAATTTTAGGTGCTCACATTTTATTTCGGATGTTTCGTATTAACTGCAACCGTGCGTCGAGGGGATATAACGTTTTATCGTGTTGTTTCAGTGTGTTTTGCCTTATAAGAGTAATGGACTTATGTCCGGGGATAACAAAACACGTTAATGATTCCATGGGACAAATCTTCTTCGCACTGGTGTTGTGGCGAGAGTCCTTAAGTATCTCAACGCACATAAATCCGCTGGTCCGGATGGTATCCTCGCTATTAGCCTGAAGAGGTGTTCTTTCACCCTTGCGTAAGCTTTTCCGTCTATCCTTTTCTTCTGAGCTCGTTCCGAGCAGTTGGAAAACAGCATTTGTCCAGCCAATCCCAAAAAAAGGCTAATCTTCTTCTCTCTGCAAATATCGCCCGATTGCACTTACGTCCCTATTTCCTAAGGTCATGGAAACGCTGATAAACTATCAGCTCAAGAAATATCTCGAAGACCGAAAGCTTCTTAATGACCGGCAATGCGGCTTTCGCAGCAATAGGTCCATTGGTGATCTGATGGTATATCTCACCGAACAGTCGAACAAATCTTTACATAGTTTTGGAGAAAGTAAGATTGTTGCACTTGATATTTCAAAGGCATTTGATAAAGTCTGGCATCTTGCTCTTTTATCGAAAGTGCGTGCCTTCGGTATCGATGAATCCCTTCTTCATTGGACTAGAAACTTTCTTTCAAACCGTTCAATACAAGTTGTATTGAGCGGATTCAAGTCTGAAACCCACAATATAAATGCTGGTGTGCCCCAGGGCTCCGTTTTGTCTCCGACCCTCTTTCTCATTTTCATTAATGATCTCTTGTCTGTTACTTCTAATCCAATAAATTGTTTCACTGACGATAGCTTCTCATATTCGTTTCCAGATTCACATCCCTCCTCTTCGGATGTGGAACTGCAACGGCAAAATATGATAAGCTCATTAAACTCTGACCTAAACAGCATTGTCCAATGGGGAATTAAAACCGTGTAGAGTTTAATACTTCGAAAACTCAATGCTGTCTGGTATCGTGGAAGCGAGATATAACATCTCGAGATTCTCGGCATGTGCATCACTGACCAGCTCTTGTGGACCGAGCACATACGCGATGTCGCCAAAAATGCCGCAAGATGTTTGGGTTTCTTAAGACGGTGCATAAAATTTTTCTCCCTGTCTGATCTGGCTATTATCTACAAGACTTATATCCGTCCAAAGCTTGTGTACAATTCACATCCCTGAGCTGGTGTTCCAGCTACTTACTTAAGTCTCTTGGATGGAATACAAAAAAGAGCTGTAAGAATGATTGGTTATAGAGAGATCACTGACTCATTCACCAGTTTAGACAACCGTCGTAACGTAGCGTGAAATAGCCAGTTGCATTCCTCCCCTCAATCCTGAAAAAGGGAGATCCTCTTAATTGCGCCAACTATAGAGGAATAAGTCTACTAAACATTACCTAAAAGATCCTCTCTGCCGTAATATGTGAACGTCTGAAGCCTTTCGTCAACAATCTCATTGGTCCTTATCAATGTGGCTTCAGGGCAGGAAAGTCAACCATCGACCAAATTTTCACGTTGCGGCAGATCCTGGAAAAGACCTATGAACTCCAAATCGATACCCACCACCTTTTCATCGATTTTAAGGCCGCGTATGACAGCATCTACAGAGACGAACTGTTCAAAGCTATGTCTAGTTTTGGCGTCCCTGCCAAGCTCGTTCGCTTTTGTAAAATGACGATGGAGAACTCACGCTGCTCCATCAAGGTTGGCAACGAGCTTACGGAATCTTTCGACACCAAAAAAGGATTCAGACAAGGCGATGCACTGTCGTGCGATTTTTTTAACATCGTTCTTGAGAAGATAGTGCAGAACTCCAACGTCAACACCAGAGGCACTATCTTCCAAAAATATGTTCAACTTCTCGCGTACGCCGATGTTATTGATATATGCTCTGGCCCGACTACTTCGACATTATTCCCGAGGGACGTAGGACTAGAGAAAGACCGCGACTCAGCTGGCACACTCAAGTGGAAGAGGACCTCAATCAACTTGGAGTTCAAAACTGGAGACGACTAGCTAAGGACCGAGCTAGCTGGCGGAGACTGTTGAGTGAGACCCAAGGCCACAACGGACTGTAGCGCTACCTTAAGAAGAAGAATTTTTCCCCTCAAACAATTCGCCCATAATAATCGCGCTTCTAGAAATGCTCATCAGTTTACCCTCGAGTACAGCATCGAACGAACTCTCAAGAATAGGGAATCAGTTTTTAGCCGTACTACGCGAATGTGGATTTCTGTTCCACACTCTGTCTTTCCCAATCATTACAATGTTCAAGAATTTAAGACCAATGTACACCGACACCTCCTTTCCAACCCCTTCCCTTCTTCCTAACGCACTCACTGTGTCTCTAAATGTCTTGAATTTAAAGACAACATAAATTCTCCATTAATGTGTGCTTCTCTCAAAGCGATAGTCATCTCATAGCATGTCAATGTCTGTGGAACATTTTTTTAAACCTTGATTATTGATTGCATATTTCGCGGTGTTAATACAAACGTGTGTCATGCTTGGCTTTCTCAAGCAAGTATGCACATTTAAGTTATTCAAGGTAAGAATTACATATTTTCTCTTGAAACTTAATGCTTTAAGTTTATCACAAAACACATGCATATGTAAAAAACAGATGTCAAAAGGCACAGGGTCATAAGTTCACGGACCAAAAGTCGAAAACTCAAATATGGACTTTTAACCCAATATAGTGGGAAAGAAATATAAAAAATTTGTAAGTTCAAGCCAACAATGTTTTTTTTTTGTATTGAGAAATAAAAGAATAAAAACAATACCATTCATATATAAATTGATTTTGATGTTTGGAATGTAACCGGTCTTGCTGTGAGTCACTCAGATGTCACAACTTACAACTATACTCCTATTGTCTCATGCATTCGAATATGCATGTGTATTCGTACTCTTTGTCTCATTTCATGATTGTATTTCATCATGAGTGCTAAGCAATACACTATTCAATTAGTTGTAGTTCCATCAACAAAATGATAAAATAGATAGATACCTACCTCAGGTGGTAAGCCTTTTTGTTCTCTTTTTTGATCCACTAGCAGCAACATGGATAGATACCGTGCTTCTCCTCCTTGGTTGGGAGTGAACGTCCGACCGGACATTCCAGACATTCCAACCGATCGATCAGGTAAAGGAAAATTGATGCCGAATGAGATTCAAATACCTGGTCTTGTGGGAAGATGTTTCTCTTCGTCTCTCACCCACATTTGAATATTAGTTAGGTGTTTGTTGTTTATTGCTTTTTCTTAACATCGATTCCATCAGCTTTCAAGAGAAATTAAAATACATAATTTGTGTTAAATAAATAGTCACAATGTTGAAAAAAATATGAGGTGTGTTTTTTGTACGCTTAACAAAATATTTAAATGCAAGATGCAACAACAACAAATGTCTATATCTGTTTAGATAGCAGCGATAATTATCCACGTTTATGAGCTTAGCAGTTATAAAAACAGTGCTTCCACATATCTTTTCCACTGTTTGCGATGGAATTTCAAACAAATCTCAAAAATTCATTCCTAAATCCTAGCAATATGCTGCAGGTCAGTATTGTCTCAAAGTAAGGTCTGTGTACTGCGTATTTAACACACGAGACATCGGCTGAGTTGTTAGTTTTTTCTCTCAACACGCAATATCACGACTTAGTTGTTCGGTTCCCTTTTTAAGTGCGAGTCTTGTAACAGTTTCCCAACTGACACCTTCAAAGTTCGACGTATCAGTCTATTAGATTTAAGACGAATACGTCAGTATCCAGTTCTATGACCTGCATGTCGCATCATTAGTTTAGTGAAGCATGTAAGCTTTGTGCGTTGTCAAACTTTGAAGTAATGGCTAAAGTGCTCTGTAGTTTTTAAGTGAAAAGTAGGTTGTTACAAATAATTGTTTGCAATAGGTAAATTGGATTCATTGGATTGAAACTAATTACATTGTAGCGTAAAGTTTATGCATTGACTCAAATTAACAATTCACTTTGACGACTTTTAACAAGCTTTTACGTTTTGGTTAGATTTTTAGTTTAATTTAGTGCTTTTCTACATAACAAACAAAAATGACGGTTGAGCTTAGTGTGTACACTTCTTCGTTCTAGGCGTTCCTGTTTGATAATAGTCGTAAGCTGGTCAATACTTTGTGTTGATTCTATTGTACATAGAGTATTCAGCTTATTGCTTAAATTTGTTTAATACTGGTTTATCATATTTTCTTTCCAGAAGAGTTTAGGTAAGAGCGTAAATTCAGCTGACACATCCACATAACGATTTTCAACCATTTCGAAAACAACTTCCAGTGGCATGGGATCCGAAAATATTTGTTGTCCTATTCGGAAATCAGAGAGTATATTGTGCCAAGCTCCAGTAGCAAAACAATAATAGATTACAGAGCATGAAGTATCACTAATAAATGTAAGTTCACCACTTAAGTCATCTTCACAACAACCGTTTAAGACCTGGCAATCGTACTTACTTGCTTAAGGTGGCGCTACAGTCTGTTGTGGACTTGGGCCTCAATCAACAGTCTCCGCCAGCTAGCTCGGTCCTTAGCTAGTCGTCTCCAGTTTTGCACTCCAAGTTGATTGAGGTCCTCTTCCACTTGAGTGCGCCACCTGAGTCGCGGTCTTCCTATCCTCCTACGTCCCTGGGGAATAGTGTCGAAGGCTTTCCGGGCCGGAGCATTGGTGTCCATTCGCTCTAAATGACCGAGCCATCTGAGTCTCTGGACCTTGATCCATCTGGCTAGGTCCATGTCGTTGTACAACCCGTAAAGTTCGCTGTTATATCTTCTTCGCCATTCCCCTTCAATGCACACGGGGCCAAAGATGACCCGAAAAACTTTCCTCTCGAAACAGCCTAAGGCACTTTCATCCGATTTTGTCAAAGTCCATGCTTCTGCAGTTCTGCACCGTACAGCAGGACTTGGATGGTGAGTGTGTTGTACAGTTTTACCTTAGTTGCTCGAGAGAGGGCTTTTCCACTCAATTGCTTTCTTAGCCCAAAGAAACAGCGATTAGCAAGAGTTATTCTTCGTCTGATCTAGGCGCTGGTGTTAATGCCTGTGTTTATAGCGGAGCCTAGGTAGACAAACTCCTCTACTTCCTCGAAGTTATATGCGTCTATTGTGACGTTCTGCCCGAGCCGTCGGTGTTGGGTGTCCTTCCTCAAAGACAGCATATACTTCGTTTTTCCTTATTTACCGCTAAACCCATTTTTGCCGCTTCTGTCTCAATTCTCACAAAGGCGCCATTGACATTACAATGTGTTCTTCCCATTATATCAATATCATCGGCGTACGCGAGAAGTTGAACAGATTTTTGGAAGATTGTGCCTCTGGTGTTGACGTTGGAGTTCTGCACTATCTTCTCAAGAACGATGTTAAAGAAATCGCATGACAGTGCATCGCCTTGTCTGAATCCTTTTTTGACGTCGAAAGATTCCGTAAGCTCGTTGCCAACCTTGATGGAGCAGCGTGAGTTCTCCATCGTCATTTTGCACAAGCTAACGAGCTTGGCATTGATGCCAAAACTAGACATAGCTTTATACAGTTTGTCTTTGTAGATGCTGTCATACGCGGCCTTAAAATCGATTAAAAGGTGGTGGGTATCGATTTGGAGCTTATAGGTCTTTTCCAGGATCTGCTGCAACGTGAAAATTTGGTCGATGGTTGACTTTCCTGGCCTGGAGCCACACCAATCAGATTGTTGACGAAAGGCTTCAGACGTTCACATATTACGGCAGAGAGGATCTTGTAGGCGATGTTTAGTAGACTTATTTCTCTATAGTTGGCGCAGTTTAGAGGATCTCCCTTTTTCAGGATCGGACAAACAATGCTGAGGTTCCATTCATCGGGCATGCATTCAATCATAAGCATCTAATAGTTCAATAATTTTACATCCCTTGCTATCACAGACTTCATATTCAAAAGTGCGGAATTTGTTTCAGGTGTGAAATTATTTTGATAAAAACCTATTCTTTCGTTAAAGTCGCCTATAAGGACTAGATTTGTTGAGCTCAGATTGTTAAGAAGGTCGCTAAGAGTATCAAAACAACTTTGCCACTTGTAACAGTTGAGGTATACAGTTTGAATTATTTGCATTTACTGTGGTTTTGAGAACATGAGAGTTATTAATATTTTCAAATTCTAAATCCAATCCAAGGTTTTTGTGATATGCAAAAAGCGCACCACCACTTGCTCTTCCTAATATATTTTCCTTAACAGCAGACACCCATTTCAGCTCGAAGTTAATAAAAATATTTTGTAATCTATTTTCATCAAAATTCAGGAGATGTGTTTCAAATAAAAAAAATATTCAGTAATACGTAACTTATTTTTAATTCCAGCAAAATCATAACTTAAAATTCTATATTTGGGCTTTTGTTGATTCAAGCAGGTTCTAACTCATAAATTGGGACCATTTAAAGCTTTTGTTACGTGTACAGCGGCTGTTCTGCTGGTTTGGTTTATTCTTGCCTTACCTGTACTTGAGGCTCCACTTGGGTTTAACATTTGATCAAACTGTTTATTAAACTCTTTACTTTTATTCATAAGATCGCGTTTAGTTATTTTGACACCGGACGATATATCACCTAATGTTTGGTAAAAAGCTTGATTTATATCTAAATTTCCGCATTTTAAACCTCCGGATATAGGTATCCCAGGTGAATATTTTGTCATCTATAGTCTCTCAAAACAATTTTCTTCTTTGGATACTCATTGTGAAGGGCTTTCATAAGTGTAATCAATTTTTACCTTCTTTGGCGTACATTGAAGGGCAGATCTGTGTTGACGGAGATACCTGCTTCCTTGAGTTTGGCGGAATTTCGTAGCACACTCACAGCCTTTTCACGAGATCTCATTTGGACAACTTTTGTGGCTTTATTAGGTTCACGGTTTTTAGCTTTGAAGGCAAATATTGTTATAGTAACAATTAGCCCTTTCTTCAGTGTCGAGTTTATCTGGTGAAGCTTCCGACAGTGATCTTTTACTCATTTATTGAGGTTATAGCTCGTGCCTTGGGTGATTTTTTATTTCGGGAAACTTTTAATATTTTTTATTTTTCTTTTTGGAGCTCTTGTTTACACAACTACAGTGCCTTGCATAAGTATAACCGCACCCGAAAAAATGCATTTAAAAAAAAACCTACAATAGGAGTGACTCCTTACTATTTTTTTATTGAGTTACATCACTGATGAAGTAAATTAAGAAGAAAATAAAGTACCGTTATTTCCTCTCCTGGTGTTTAAAAATTAAAAACAGATTTCGAAGTATTGCCAAAATATAATCGCACAATGCAAATCTCTTTGAAGCGGCATTCAGTCAAGTGCTTTCAAATAAAAAACAACAATGCCACGTGGTACGCATTTGAGCGAAATTGAAAAATTCAAAATCTTGGCTTTTCGGTCAAGCGGCCTAGGTCTTAGGGCTATTGGAAGACGGATTTCACGATCGGAACGTGTCGTTCGAAATTGTTTAAAACATCCAGAATCTTATGGGACAAACATAAGATCCGGGCGTCCGCAGAAGCTGACACGTCGCGACAAAAGGCGTTTAATCAATGCTGCATCCAATTCGGTGCATTCTTTGACGGAATTTCGTAACGAATTGGGTTTAGGAGTTTCGGTTTCAACCGTTTCTCGTGCTTTAAAAAGCAGTGGAGTGATTGTTCGGGGCAAAATGGTGCCAGCTCCAAATTTAACAGCAGCCCACAAACAAAAAAGATTGCAGTTTGTCTGCCAAAACATAAATCGGAATTGGAAAACCGTAAGTGACTTTCTATTAATCTACAGTAAAATCTCGTTATTCCAAATGGCATACTGGAATAAATGTTTTTTATTAGGTTATTTTTAGTGATGAAAAAAAGTTTAACTCGATGGACCAGATGGTTTTAGCGGATATTGGCACAATTTGAGGAAAGAGAAAAAGTTTTTTTCCAAGAAAAACTTTGGTGGTGGCAGCTGTATGGTTTGGAGATCGGGGGGGGCCTTCTGCGAGCATGGTTAGGTTGCACTTGCCTTCACCTCTACCAGAATAAACAGTTCTGACTACACTTCGGTCCTTGAGCAGAATTTGGTAGCTTATTTAAGACGATTTCGCCAAGTTGAGCATGTCTTCCAGCAAGATAATGCCCCAATTCATGTAAGTCGTCATAGTTTGGATTGGTTCGAATCGAAAAACATTAATTTGATGGAGTGGCCGTCACATTCTCTAGATTGCAACCCCATCGAAAATCTTTGGGGAATTTCAACTCGCAAAATGTATGCCCATAATAATCAATTTGCTAGTGTTGCTGAGCTGCGAGAGGCAGATGTATGAATGGAACGCTTTAGATGACTCCATATTGAAAAATCTAGTTAATAGTATTCCAAAAAGAATTCTAAGATTGGTGGAAAATAGGGGCGCAACAAAATTGAATATTAATTTTTTGTTAAAAATGAACTTAAAACAAAGAAAAAACAATAAATGCGGTTATATTTTTGCAATAAATTAAAATCTGTTTTTAATTTTTAAATACCAGGAGAGGAAATAACGGCACTTTATTTTCTTCTCAATTTGCTTCATCAGTGATGTAACTCAATAAAAAAAAAATAGTAAGGAGTCACTACTATTGTAGGTTTTCTTTTAAATGCATTTTTCCGCGTGCGGTTATACTTATGCAAGGCACTGTATTTGACAGCTTTACAAAAATGTCAATCGCCTATATTCCGTTACCAATTTTTTTTCTAAGAAACCGGAAATATTTTAAAGTTTTTACTGTTGCATGTTCAACTAGAAGCAGCAACTGAGAAAAATTATTCAAAATATTCAAACCCTTTGTACTTGTACATATTTTTAAAACAACACAAGAATTACTTATCGTATGGTATTCGTTTTGAACCACTAATAATGTTCGTACTGAGAAGCAAACATAATGTATGTACATAAACACATCCAATACTACTTGAAAAACAGTATCTCGAAAACAATTTGTTTGTGTGTCCAATGTTTTCCCCTTTGAAACCCTTGGAACGTCCTTCAAAATTTGTTCAACCCTTTCAGTTACAAAAAAAAAAAAAAACAACCCGCAAACACATTATTATTCCCAATATAAAACGAAAAGAAAGTACAATAACAAAGTCATTTTCTTGCTCGGATAATACTACTTCATCTTGCCAAGAATGCGACCAGGCATCCTTAATGTTTCTCAAACCTTACAGAATTTTAAAATGCGCACTTCAAGTTCCAGTTTCGTTTGTTCCCTTATAGAAGTGTTACCAGATATGTCACTTTCTGAAAAGGTTGAATTAAAATAAAATGAATGCAAGATAAGCAAACAATTTATGTATTGTGTATCAATTGTTTATATCCACCAACAGTTTAAACAAAAATTGTAATTTGTTAACATGGACTTGGTCCTTTTGTTGCAAGTTCATGAGATTCATTTTCTTCAGCTCTACTACCATTCTATAGGTATAATAATTGTATCTTTGAAAACTGGCAATATTGTACAAAAAAATGCTAATATATACATTCGTTTTTGGATTGAATAAAAAATGTTCTCTTGATTGCAGAATCAAGAAATGTGTGGGATAAAATAATGATAAGTCAACAGCCGCAGAATTACACAAAAAATATGACTGGGTCACCAGATACATTATGTCTATGTACATAGGTATGAATAGGAATACATCCGTGAAAGAGCAATAATGTCAACACATCTCGGTTGATTGCATTTTACCTTTCATACTAGTGTGTCGCCAAGTTGACGGCTTCTATTTTTCTTTTTTCAAGTCGTCCTGGCGTCTTGCCTCGTGTGTCGTGTCGCTATCGTTAGCATTATCCATCTTAATGCACATGTTCACATGTTAAATTTAAGGATGAAGTCTGGAAACAGCCAAGAGGAGTAAACACTCGTTTCCGAGAATATCCTAGCTTATCTGTTGCAGCCAGCACAAACTGAAGTCGATTTTTTCAATAGAGCACTGGGATTTTTAAAGCAAACATACATAGATGGCATGTATTTTGTGCACTGGTTTGATAGGACGAGTCTTGGCCAAAAGACATGGCCGGATTTACTTTCGATTTCGAATCAATGTTCAGTTGATTTTTATATTTCTTTCGGGTATGCTGTGCATGGTTGTCAGATGTAGTGATTTGTTTCAAAATATCGATTTAAACAGCATTCGACATTGTATCCCTTTGAGTTAATTCTTACGAACTTACTTATGGTGGCGCTACAGTCCAGGTCGGACCAGGGCCTCACCCAACAAACTTCTCTAGCCAGCTCGGTCCCTGGCTAGCTGTCTCCAGTTTCGCACGCCAAGTTGGTTCAAGTCCTCTACCACCTATGTGCTCCACCTGAATCGCGGTCTTCCTCTTCTGCGAAACTCTACGAGCCGGAGCATTATTTTACATTCGCTCAACACGACCCAACCATCTAAGTCGTTGGACCTTTACTTTTCTGGCTAGGTCAGTGTCGCTGTACAGCTCGTACAGTTCTTGGTTGAATCTTCGTCTCCATTAACGTAGACAAGACCAAAAATCAGTGGAAGAATTTTTCTCTCAAAGCAGCCCAAAGCGTTTTCATCAAATGTTGTCATAGTCCATGTCTCTGCACCATACATGAGGACCGGGATCATGAGGTTTTTGTAGAGTGTCACTTTAGTTGCTCGGGAGAGGACTTTACTACTCAATTGCCTTCTAAGTCCAAAGAAGCAGCGATTGGCAAGAGTGATTCTTTGTTTGATTTCAGCGCTGGTGTTGTTGTCTGAGTTGATAGCGGATCCCAGGTAGACAAGGTCATTAACTACCTCGAAGTTAAATCTGTCTATGTTGACGTTTGCTCCAAGACGTCGATGTTGGTAGTCCTTTCTTGTCGACAGCATTAACTTGGTCTTGCCCTCGTTAACCGCTAGACCCATCTTCCTGGCCTCCGTCTCAAGGCTTACAAACGCTCCACTGACATCACGCTGTGTTCTTCCAATTATGTCAATATCGTCTGCGTATCCTAGTAGCT
>CAKKXW010000005.1:22774754-22785665 GCA_920937365.1 Sphaerophoria rueppellii | reverse complement strand
TTTTTTTTTTTTTTTTTTTTTGTTCTAGTCGTAGTCTGTTTACGATAAACATGTGTATAAATAAATATATGTATAGACGTAGAAACTTAAGTTATGTCTATAGTGAGTTTTTGAAGGTTCTTACTGGCATGTCGAATAGATTACATAAAGTACAAAAAAAAAAGAAGTCTTTATCTTTGAAAATAAAAATAATTACGTGTTTGTAATTCACGTAAATGTAAGAAATACCATTGCCTAATGTACAAAGCAAATAGTTGTTATAAAAACATGTATATAAATAAATATGTGTACAAATAGCATTTGTCTGATGCTGATCTTGTTTTTTTTTTTTTTTTTTTTTTTATTCTTTCGCTAAACAAAGTGAATCAGTGTTATGTGATTTCCGTTTGCATTACTTAAACTATAAATCCGAACGATTATATGAAAACAAAAAAAAACCTTAGCTTAATATAATTATAATACCCTCCTTTCCTTGTTAATAAAATAAAATAAATATCTTCATCTTCGAGGAAATTATTAATCATTTTTTTTTTTTGCTGGCGTTCAAACCAGTTTTGTAAATTGTAATTTGTAAATGTGTTCTGTTAACACAAATAAATCGGTATCTATGTTTTTTGTTGTTGTTAGACACATCGGTATAAAAAGGATCTCAATCTCAATAGATTTCATGGGAATTTTAGGAAGTGGGATAAGTTTTTTTTTTCTAAAATCTGTATAGTTTTGTTAAAAGGAACTATCGACAGAAAAGAAGAACAAACAGCAAACAAAACGTTGTGTATTGGTAAAGGAAGAATTACCCTAGTAGTTTGATTGAATGAAACCAAAATGTATGTACGTATTCCATGTTTTTGTTTACTTAAGGTGGTCATACACATATGATTTGTTCGTCTGATTTGTTCATCTGATTTGTTAGTGTTCGACTACAAGTTTAACGTGTGTGGGCATGTTTGGGCATGTTCGCGAACAAATCAGATGTAATTATTGAATCTTTTTAATTTGTTGTGATCTGTTCGCGAATAATAATAATAATTTCACGTGTGTGGCGTTGTTTGCGAATATTCTGTATTTTTCTTATGTCAGTTTCTTTTTGAAGTTTGAATTGCGCGGAGCTGATATACCTAAACACTATGGCAAATAAAGAATTTTTCGAAGCATTTATTGAAATTATAAAAAATGAAGTGGCCATTTGACAATCAAAAATTGAAAAATGAAGTATGTGTCTTGCTTTTTTATTGCTGGCATAACATATCGTAACCACTCTTCGTAGGTTTCTGAATCCATTTGCAGAAAATTTCTGTAATACTCTGGCGTTGACAATCTATATTTTTTAATAAATTCACATGTGTTCGCTTATTTCTTTTCAAAAGCCACTCATCCATCCACTTCCTTTTTTTTATTTTTATTTTCAAAACAGAGTTTTTCACTTGTCAACGTTCACAACAAATACGATTTGTTCGACTTACTTGCTTACTTAAGGTGGCGCTACAGTCCGTTGTGGACTTGACCTCAATCAACAGTCTCCGCCAGCTAGCTCGATCCTTAGCTAGTCGTCTTCAGTTTTGCACTCCAAGTTGATTGAGGTCTTCTTCCACTTGAGTGCGTCACCTGAGTCGCTGTCTTCCTCTTCTCCTACGTCCCTGGTGTCCATCCGCTTTAAATGACCGAACCATCTGAGTCTCTGGACCTTGACCCTCTGGCTAGGTCCATGTCGTTGTACAACCCGTAAAGTTCGCTGTTATATATTCTACGCCATTCCCCTTCAATGCACACGGGGCCAAAGATGACCAGAAGAACTTTCCTTTCGAAACAGACTTAGGCACTTTCATCCGATTTTGTCAAGGTCCATGCCTCCGCACCATACAGCAGGACTGGGATGATGAGTGTGTTGTACAGTTTTACCTTAGTTGCTCAAGAGAGGGCTTTTCCACTCAATTGCTTTCTTAGCCCAAAGAAACAGCAATTAGGAAGAGTTATTCTTCGTCTGATCTCGGCGCTGGTGTTATTGCCCGTGTTTATAGCGGAGCCTAGGTAGACAAACTCCTCTACTACCTCGAAGTTATATGCATCTATTGTGACGTTCTTTCCGAGCCGTCGGTGTTGGGTGTCCTTCCTCGAAGTAAGCATATACTTCGTTTTTCCCTCATTTACCGCTAAACCCATTTTTTCCGCTTCTGTCTCAATTCTCACAAAGGCGCCATTGACACATTGGGGTTTTGCACTATCTTCTCAAGAACGATGTTAAAGAAATCGCACGACAGTGCATCGCCCTGTCTGAATCCTTTTTTGACGTCGAAAGATTTCGTTAGCTCGTTGCCAACCTTGATGGAGCAGCGTGAGTTCTCCATCGTCATTTTGCACAAGCGAACGAGCTTGGCAGGGACGCCAAAACTAGACATAGCTTTGTACAGTTCGTCTCTGTAGATGCTGTCATTCGCGGCCTTAAAATCGATGAAAAGGTGGTGGGTATCGATTTGGAGTTCATAGGTCTTTTCCAGGATCTGCCGCAACGTGAAAATTTGGTCGATGGTTGACTTTCCAGGCCTGAAGTCACATTGATAAGGACCAATCAGATTGTTGACGAAAGGCTTCAGACGTTCACATATTACGGCAGAGAGGATCTTGTAGGCGATGTTTAGGAGACTTATTTCTCTATAGTTGGCGCAGTTTAGAGGATCTCCCTTTTTCAAGATCGGGCAAACAATGCTGAGGTTCATTCATCGAGCATGCATTCCTCTGACCATATCTTACAAAAGATTTGGTGCATGCTCCTATCTAGCTCGTCGCCTGCTACTTTACTATCATCGTGTTCGATGAAAGGCTCCTGTCTGACGGCGGTGTTTTGTTCGTCGTCACCGTTATACAGTCTACAGAAGTGGTCCTTCCAAATCCCCAACATTAACTGCTTGTTTATCTCTGCAGGCATCGGTTCTTGCTCGATAACCTTGAGCCAGCTGTTTAACCTTTCGGTAAAACCTCCGAACTTCATTCCTGCTGTTGACTCTCTCAACATCCTCGATCTGACACTTCTCATGCTCTCTCGTTTTTTCTCCTGAGAAGCCGGTGTTCCTCTCTCCTCTTTTGCTCGTAGAGCTCGCGAGCAGCTCTTGTCCTTCTATGCAGCGCCGCTTTGTATGCCTCCTGCTTGGCTGCATGGGCCTGCCTGCATCCTTCGTCAAACCAAATGTTGCCACTGGTCTTCGATACTTGATTTTGGCGGCATAGGACTCCTTAAGAGGTTACTTTACACTCGATCAGAGAAGGATCTGGCGATCTCTTGCGATTGTATCCGTCCGACGTCAAATTTTCTTGCATCATTTCCTTGTTTTGCCCGTTGTCGTGATATTCGTAGAACTACCTTGGCTACGACGAGGTAGTGGTCCGAGTCGATGTTAGCTCCTCGGAAAGTTCGAACATCTAAAATGTAGGACAAGTGCCTTCTGTTGATCGCAATGTGATCAATCTGGTTGACGGTTGATTGATCAGGAGATCTCCATGTACCTTTACGGATGTTGAGATGAGGGAACCAGGTGCTTGCTACCACAACATTTCGCCCCGCAGCAAAATCGATCAGCCTGAATCCGTTATCGGAAGTGGTGTCGTGCAGGCTGTACTTTCCGACTGTTCCACCAAAGATGTCCTCTTTTCCAGCTTTGCGTTAAAATCGCCGAGGACAAGTTTAATGTCATAACTAGGACATTTCTTGTACGTTTTGTCAAGGAGCTCGTAGAACTCATATTTGGTAGCGTCCTTTTTTCTTCTGTGGGGGCATGCGAACATATTAGGCTAATGTTGCCGCATTTAGCCTTGATTCGTGATGCGTTCGCTCACGCATTTGCTTGGGTCGTCATCAGTGTATCCGTCCGTTTGCGAGGCCTGTTGTTGCTTCGCAGCTGAGTTATTTTGTACGTGGTTGAAAAGTCACCCCGACGCACAACCCTCAACCTGGAGTACCAGGCACTTGATGAGTCTCCAAGTTCAAGAGCCGGAAAAACCACTCCTTTTACGGCCTGGGCTTCAAATAAGTCGAAGTATTCCGTAAAGGTGTTCACCAAGTAGCCTAACTGGAACTGGAGACGCCACCGTTGATTCCAAAGAAGAAATTCTTTTGCTGCCGTCCCTCGATGGGAGTGCCTTGGTGGGTAACAGCCTACTCCGCTTCGACCTGTCGACCATGGGAGGCCCTTCTGCGAAATAAAGTTTCGCGATCGCATAGCTCTAAGCTTTATAGTAGCAGTTACCGTAAGCCGCTCCGCCACGTGTATGGAAAAAAGATAGTCGAACAAATCAGACGAACAAATTATATATGTATGGTCACTTTTAGGCAAAAATATGCTTTGACAACATTGCTTGAGCTGACATGAAATCAATTTGATTTTCTTGCAATTACGTACCTATATTAAAAATGTGTTTTATTGGTATTTTATGTGAAAATTGTTGACGTGTATTTCACGTTTTATATTATTTCCTTCTTTAGGATTAAAATGTGATAATGTGATTCTTCATAAACAGAAATAGGGCTTTTTTCAAAGAGTGCTCAAAAAAAAAGAAAAAAAAACAAAAATCAAAAAAGAAAATTAATAGAATGCCAAAAACATAACAAAAACCTGAGACGACCTAAAATCACCACGTTTATTATCAATACTTTATTGAGAACCACCATACCTCATACAATTCGTAATGCTGTGAAATTAAAAATAATTATTTAAATAGAAAAAAAAACAACAACTATGAAGTTTCCCGACTACATACCCAACAACATGATGGTAAGAAATACCTAATCATACCTTATTAAGAAACCGTTATATATTAACGCTACACTGTGTGATTATTTATATATGTATGTATCCATAATATTACTTATTTTAAAACGTTAAATAATAATTTGGCTTTGCTCTATTGCACACCACATGTAACTATTCTTTATTGCTCTGTGAACAATTTTGCAAGTTTTTTCAAAAGTCTTAATCAGACTGTGAACATTGCATTTTGTTTTTATATTATTTTTGTGATCAACAACCAGTAAGTCTTTCATAATAGTGGCTTAAGTTCACCCACATGAGTCAGAGAATATACATTTTTTAAATCTCTCACAGTACGGTAGGTAGCGCTATATTGATAGTTTACTCCTAACACATTACAGCTCCTAAGGTCAGCTGCTCCGATAGCGGTGGAGTTTTGAGTGTCAACATGTTAAAGTCATTAAAAAAAAAATCTGATCCGATGAATGTTATACCAAGTGAAACTGTCTTTATTTTATTCAGGGCTATCGTGAATCGCATTTCCCGAGAAATGTTTCCCTTATTCGATAAATAGGTATCGTGAACTATTTTTTTATGGGAAATTTTCTTCTCTTTCTAGTGGAATATTCCCTTACAATTTTTCAAAGGAATCTCAAAAGTCATCAGTCAACAATGTAAGTTATCCCTAGAAAAAAAAACCAAGCTATTAAGACTGTTTCCGCTGACATTTTGGAGACTTAACCTTTTTACAAGACAACTGAGTCAAAAATCTTGCAACAGAGCAAGCAGAGCAGAAGTGCAAACGTCGAATCAATTTTCGATTTAAACGCGTTAAATCGCATTCTTGAAATAACAAAGATTATGAAAATTATGATGACAATGTCTATGATTACAGCTCATCAACTTCGCTTTTCAATAAATCAATTGTGACATTTACTGTGTGGCTTGTGACGCCGCCGTCATGATGAAACCACATAATGTCCAAGTCAATACCATCCTATTCATACTAAAAATAATTAGTGAGCATCGGTTTTCAATCGCAATAACTTGCAAGTCTTGATCATCAACGAAGAAGTACGGTTCATTTTCAATTTGATGTACAGCCCAATTTACGAACTTTCGACGCTTATGGTTATGATGGTCAAGCGACCTCAGCTCTTACGTCAAATTAATCTCGTAAGGATGTAGACAAAAATGCACCACAAAGACGTCACAAAAATGCCCAAATCTTGAGAGCGACGATATTCAACTGAAACACTAGCGGCAGCAATATTAGATTCACTCATTACGGGCACTTTGTCTCACTGGCACTGGATCTGGAACATCATATACTGTGCCTGTGAATTCAAATTTGTATAGTTGTGGCTAGTGACTCCGAATTTCGGTAGTAAATTTTAATAATTTGTATCTATACTTTGTTCATCCAAGATGAAATAGTAAAATTTACTGAAGAGAAACGTCAAGATAACGAGAAAAAAATATGATATCGTTTTTGCTATTTATTGGTATAATTTTGTAGCGCCCCTATTGAAAACCCCGTTATGTGCTTTTTCGACAAGTTAAGTTGTAGTGGCTGTCTAGTTGTTGTTGACTCACTTAGACCTCAAGGATCCATTGTAATACCACAAAATACTCATGGGAGAGTAATGGACTCAAACAAACCAATTCGTGGTTCTATTGAAGTTAGAGAGACATTTAGTGTCAATCGTAGCCAGTTCACTGGTATTATCAAAGAAGGGATTACCGAGATAGTTATTTCTTCTAATGGAGAGTGCTGGACATGTACATAGAAGGTGTTGGACTGTTTCCTCTTCCTCCTCGTCCATGCAGCTTCTACAGAAGTCATTTGTGTAGACCCCTAGCCTCAGAGCATGCCTACCTATGAGGCAGTGTCCTGTTATAACTCCAATTGTAGAGCTTATATTTTGTCTGCTCAGGGAAATCAGGCTTTTTGACCGTTTCAGGTCTATGCTTGGCCATATTTGTTTGGTTGCTAGGCAGGTGGTACCCTGTGACCATCTAGCATTTGCTGATTCTAGAGCATATTGTTTGAGAAGATATTTGCATGTAGCAAGTGGTGTTCCTAAGTTATGTTTTGGCAAAAGTGTTCCGTTTTTGGCGAACTCATCGGCTTTGCAATTTCCCGGGATGTCTCTGTGGCCCGGCGCCCAAATGAGGTGAATATTAAACTGTTCTGTCATCTCATTCAGAGATGATCGACAATCGTGGATTATTTGAGAGTTTGTGGAGACAGACGCGAGAGATATTAGAGCGGCTTGGCTGTCCGAGAAGATACGTATATCCTTGCAAGATATAACGTTTTCTTTGAGCCAGGATAGTCCCTCTTTAATTTAATTACTTCTTCCTGGAAATTGGTTGGGAAGTCTGTATGATAGACTGAGATTCAGTTGCTCCGAATAGATACCACTTGCAACTCCGTAATCGGTCTTTGAACCGTCTGTATAGAAGTGTACCGCATTGTCTTCCAGGGGTCTCTCTTCTTCCCAGGAAGATCTTGAAGGGATGGAGACATGGAAGCTTTTATCGAATACCATTTTTGGGGTGGTATAGTCTAAGCGATCTGGGATAGATCTGAAATTGTCTAGAATAGTAGTATGACCAGTATTATTACTGTTCCATTGAGAGGTGGCTCTAAGCCTCACACATGAGTTGGCTGCCACCATTTTGGTGAAGATGTCAAGAAGTGTTAGGTTTAAAAGCACTTCCAGGGCTGTGGTTGGTGTTGAGCGAAGTGCTCCTGTGATGCACAATTGCACATACCTGCTGACCGCTGGACTTTGATGAGCTTATTTAGATTTACCATCTTGTCCAGTGCGGTCCACCATACGACAACTCCATAAATGAGTATCGGTCTGATTACCGAAGTGTATAGCCAGTGGGTTATTTTTGGGGAGAAGCCCCATTTTGATCCTATGGCCTTTTTACAAGTAAAAAGCGCTACGGTAGCCTTTGTTACTCTTTCATCAATATTTTCCTTCCAATTCCAGGCTTAAACAGCTTGTCAGAATGGTTTCCAATGGTGGAATGCTCATTTCTGAGCATTTTTGTAGTTCGGCCGGAATGATATAAACCATCTTTCATTCCTTTTGGACGATATCTTTTGGTCTGGTCTGTAATCTTATGCCTATCACCATGTTAATAGTTTAACTGTAAGGTCAGCTTCAAATTTCTTCCCAGCACGCTTTTCTTATTGAAAGGGGGCAACGCGTGTGTTTGTACAAAGAAATGCAATAAAAAACACTGACATAAGGTCATTCGTTTTAGCCCTAAAGAATTTGATTCATTCATGCATTTTTCATTCATGGGTTTTGTTGAAAGTTTTTCATTAAGAAAACTAATTTATTAAAATTTCTTTCCCAACTTCCGATTAAAAACTAACGAACTGTTATTTTTTTTAATGATAAAGGAGAAGAATACAAATGTATGTACAAATATGTTAATTTGGCTCTCTCCATTTCATTCCGGTCTTTGACTGTGTATTGAATTCCTATATGCATAAAATTATATTGTTTTGTAACTTTTTATACTAACTTTCATTATTTTTTGTTATAGGGCGATAGAACTACATGGGAATACCACACAGTTGCAGTGACAAGGGTTCCCGGATATGGATTTGGCATCGCAGTATCGGGAGGTCGAGATAATCCACACTTTGCGAACGGTGATCCATCTATAGCTGTCAGTGATGTTTTAAAAGGTGGACCAGCAGAAGATCGATTGCAGTAAGTTTTCTTTTTGAAATATGCATAATTTAAAAATAAATTTTTGAGATATACGTACTTTGAAGTCCACTGAACTAGGATAGAAAGTACGCGAAGAGTCTTGCACTCAGGCGTTCACTAAAGGCTATGGTATTCTCCGGAGTGCTAAGGCGATTCTTTCTTTGGGCAACACGTATTTTATTGTCGTTTGATAGTCGATGCATTGTTTAAATATCAACAGTCTTTATACGAGGGGTGTTCAATAAAGACTGAGAGTGACGTCATAAAACTTTTATTATACAAAATTATTCATCGGAAGACTGATCACGTTCAAGATACTCTCCATTCAAAGCTATACACCTGTTCTTGCGCCTCTGCCACTCTTCGAAGATATGTTCAAAGCCATTTGAAGATAGGCGCTTTAAAATCGCCTCTAAAGCTTTTACAGCAGCTGCAGCGGATGGAAAACGCCTCCCTTTGGGGTCCTTTTTGGCTGTGGGGTACAAGAAAAAGTCGTTTGGAGCCTGGTCGGGGCTATAGGGCGGGTGCGGTACCGTTTCGATATTTTTTCTGGTCATGAAGTCTTGAACCTTAACCGCGACGTGTGGCCTGGCGTTGTCTTGGTGCAGTTTCCAATTTCCAACGAGCTCTGAACGCTTCTTAGAGATTTGGTCTTTCATCATTTGCTTTAAAACGGATATGTAGTAGTCGGCATTAACTGTCCGACCTCCTGGAACCGTGTGAGTGTACACCATACCTGCCAGGACCACCCTTTAGCTCGCAGCTCTCACGGCCTTCCAAATACTCCTTGTGCCATCGGAAACACGTGCTTTCACCCATAACACTATTGCCATATGCTGTTTTCAAGTCGACGTATGTTTTTTTCGCGGTTATTGAAAAAGCGCAAAACTTTATGGCGTAACGTTGTTCGCGAAATTCAGGCATCGTAATAGTTTCAAGCTTCGCGCGAATCCGCATAAAAACACGCTATCCACTTCGGGTTTGCACTAATCGACTGAGAATTGCACAGGCTTTCGAATGGTGGCTCGGCGAGCCAGATAGTTCCAGTAGTGCCCAAACTACAGCGCACCCCTCGTAGTCACCTAGCAGTTGCCTTCGACTTCGTCCGCCTCTCCCTCGTTCACCAGCCAGAGGTGCGTCTAGATTTGTGCACTATGCGAGCGTGGGAATATTGCTAAGTTATTTTAAAATTGTATAACAGTCGACTCTCGCTAAGTCTATACTCTTCTAAGCTCGAAGCCTTCAAATATGTATAATTTTCACTGTTTCAACGACATTTTTCAGCGATGCTTTGCTCTTATTTTCCGCGGCTCAACGTTGTATAGCTTAAAGCTTTCCTCGATAAATGGACTATCCAATACAAACAGAATTTTACAATTCGAACCAGTAGTTCCTGAGATTAACGCTTTCAAACAAACAAACTCTTAAGCTTTATACATTAGTGTGGATTAAATCGCGTATTTATTTGGATCTTATCTATAAGCATCTTTAATACTTCCCTTACTTACATATCCAGCTCACAATCCATGAAGGATCTCAGCCTGAGATATTCCAGCCTTCCATAGTGAACGGTCCCTCGCATCCACTCTCTAGTCGCCGAAACCAAGCGCTCTGGCACCTGCAGTCACTTGGTCCGTGTACCGTAGGTTCGGTATTCCTTGTCGTCAACCTGGGAGCTGGGATGAGCGTTGTCGTCCATTCGCTCGATGTAGCCGAGCCAATGCTGTCTTGGTACAGCTCGTATAGTTCTTGGTTGAACCTTCTTCGCCAGTCGCCATCGTCGCATACGGGACCGAAAACCCGTCGAAGAATTTTTCTCTTCGAAAGTGCCCAGTATCAATTCCCCTTATTTACTTATCGTCCAGCACTCGGCGCCGTAGAGGAGGACTAGCAAAATCAAAGTTTTATAAAGCAGACGCTTTGTCTTTCGATTGAGGAGTTTTGAACCCAGTTGTTGTGCCAAACCGAAGCAGCAGCGGTTCGCTAGGGTAACTTTTCTTCGGATCAGCACTAAGGTATCATTTGTGAACTCCATAACTACCTCGAAATTGCTGCTACCAACAGTGACGTTTTGTCCTAGTCGGTGGACAGATGTTGCTTTATTTTTTGATGCCAAGACCAACGAGTTGTAGTGTCCGTAGCTTAGTGGTTAGGTGCGTTGACTGCTAAGCAGAATATCGTGGGTTCGAATCCTACTCGGGCCCAAAGTTTTATTTCATCTTTCACGGACACTGCCTCTTGCGAAGAACTGACAAAACTTCCAAGAGTATCATCTGTCATGAAAAAGTGCTTCTCAACTTTGCCGTTCGGAATCGGCGTAAAATTGTAGGTCCCCTCAATTCTTCACACGCACCTAGAGAATTGTTGATGAGAGTAAGCCACTTAGGCCTTGGCTCTTCAAGAGCTGTCGCGCCACTCTATTTTTATAT
>CAKKXW010000005.1:22739916-22757414 GCA_920937365.1 Sphaerophoria rueppellii | reverse complement strand
GTAAGAGGGCATTTTACATTTATAAATAATAATCATAAAGCTTTTATGACTACGGAAAGTAAGAAAAAAAAATAAACAATTTTCGGTATTTTGCTCAAAAAACAGTTAAATTAAAAAAATAATAATTTCTTTTAGAATCCATACGAACATTCAAATCCTCCTCAAAATCGGCGTCAAACAATGGATACTAGTCTAACGAGCAAATACAGTTATCCCGCTGTTGTAAATCAACCGATGTCCGTTGAATCAAATGCTACTCCTTCCAATACACGCCCACAATCACTTTACGGTATAAATGCTCCAGATCTACCTCCACGAATTGATCGACATGTTAAACCATCCGACATAATTGCAAATACCCCTCCATCCCGAACAAACAGTTCAGGTGGTACAATTGGACGATCTGCTCAGGAGCGTCTATTTGGCAAAGCAACTATCAGTGACGATGTTCAAGCCGAATATGTTTCTCGAACTACAACATCAAACGATTCAATGGAACGCACTCAACAGAGTTCACTCGATAGACAGCAAAGAATGAATTCTGTCTCGGCCAATCCATTGAAAACAACACAACTAAATGGTTCTGCATATGACAGTGTTTCAAGCTATGATTCATACAGTACAAATCAAATGGCAACCATTCAAAATGTAAGGCTGGGACCAAACGCACCGGATGATCTCAAGTCAGTACCGAATGCAAAGTATGTGTTAGTTGTTAGCGAATTTATAGTTTTTCTGTGCATAGTTTTTATTATAAAAGTTTCTTTCTTTTTTTTTTTATTTCGCTTTTTTAACAATTCACGAATTTAGTAGCGGTCGTCCTTTGCCTCTTCCTGGAATGAATCCAAATGGGCAAGACTTCAGAAATATCCATGACCATCATTCTAGAAATTTTATCGGTGCAAATGATCTCAATCGACAAAGTAGCCCTGGCAGACCTCAGTATCATGACATGTCTTCTGTAAGGAATATTGGTAAGTTTGGTTTGATTATGCAAATTTTCATAACCTAAGAAAACATAGTTTATTTATTTATTTATTTATTTAAGTCGTTAATAACTAACGTTTACAAAACTTAGTTAGTCGTCTCCAGTTTTGCACTCCAAGTTGATTGAGGTCCTCTTCCACTTAAGAGTCGCGGTCTTCCTCTCCTTCTACGTCCCTCGGGAATAGTGTTGAAGGCTTTCCGGGCCGGAGCATTGGTGTCCATCCGCTCTAAATGACCGAGCCATCTGAGTCTCTGGACCTTGACCCTCTGGCTAGGTCCATGTCGTTGTACAACCCGTAAAGTTCGCTGTTATATCTTCTACGCCATTCCCCTTCAATGCACACGGGGCCAAAGATGACCCGAAGAACTTTCCTCTCGAAACAGCCTAAGGCACTTTCATCCGATTTTGTCAAGGCGCATGCTTCTGCACTATACAGCATGACTTCGATGATGAGTGTGTTGTACAGTTTTACCTTAGTTGCTCGAGAGAGGGCTTTTCCACTCAATTGCTTTCTTAGCCCAAAGAAACAGCGATTAGCAAGAGTTATTCTTCGTCTGATCTCGGCGCTGGTGTTATTGCCCGTGTTTATAGCGGAGCCTAGGTAGACAAACTCTTTACTACCTAGAAGTTATATGTGTCTATTGTGACGTTCTGTCCGAGCCGTCGGTGTTGGGTGTCCTTCCTCGAAGATAGCATATACTTCGTTTTTCCCTCATTTACCGCTAAACTCATTTTTGCCGCTTCTGTCTCAATTCTCACAAAGGCGCCATTGACATCACGCTGTGTTCTTCCCATTATATCAATATCATCGGCGTTATCGAGAAGTTGAACAGATTTTTGGAAGATAGTGCCTCTGGTGTTGACGTTGGAGTTCTGCACTATCTTCTCAAGAACGATGTTAAAGAAATCGCATGACAGTGCATCGCCTTGTCTGAATCCTTTTTTGACGTCGAAAGATTCCGTAAGCTCGTTGCCAACCTTGATGGAGCAGCGTGAGGTCTCCGTCGTCATTTTGCACAAGCGAACGAGCTTGGCAGGGGCGCCAAAACTAGACATAGCTTTGTACAGTTCGTCTCTGTAGATGCTGTCATACGCGGCCTTAAAATCGATGAAAAGGTGGTGAGTATCGATTTGGAGTTCATAGGTCTTTTCCAGGATCTGCCGCAACGTGAAAATTTGTTCGATGGTTGACTTTCCTGGCTTGAAGCCACATTGATAAGGACCAATCAGATTGTTGACGAAAGGCTTCAGACGTTCACATATTACGGCAGAGAGGATCTTCTAGGTGTTTAGTAGACTTATACCTCTATAGTTGGCGCAGTTTAGAGGATCTCCCTTTTTCAGGATCGGGCAAACAATGCTGAGGTTCCATTTATCGGGCATGCATTCCTCTGACCATATCTTACAGATGATTTGGTGCATGCTCCTATCTAGCTCGTCGCCTGCTGCTTTGAACAACTCAGCAGCTAGTCCATCTGCTCCAGCGGCTTTGTTGGATTTTAGCCGTGATATTGCGGTTTTCACTTCTTCTAGGTCGGGTTCACGGAATTGTTGGCTTTCATCGTGTCCGATGAAAGGCTCCTGTCTGACGGCGGTGTTTTGTTCGTCGTCGCCGTTATACAATCTAAAGAAGTGGTCTTTCCAAATCCCCAGCATTGACTGCGATTTAATTATTAATATTTACCTTAGAAAAAAAAGTGATTTTAGTTTATTATTTTGCATTTTCAAATAATTAAAAATGTAAATTTGAAACTTACCCTCTCCATTTCAGATCCACGAAATGCTGTTCTTAATACTCCTCCAAGACCTTCCAATCTGGGTCTCGAAAATAGTCCTCGAAAGCAAGTTCTCGAAACAAAAACCGATTACGGAAAATACAGGTAATTCAGAAAAGATTATTAAATTTATTTGAAACCATCTCTTTGCTGCTTTTTCATTAAGACTAACAAAAATTATAAATAACCAATACCTTAAGCAATAAATATAATTTTTTTTTTGTTTTCTTTCTTTTCTTAATACATTTACTAACATTGCATGTCCATTTTCCTGCAAAAAAAAAAAATCAAAAAAAAAAAATCAACCGTTTGTACAAAAAATATCTGTTTTTGATGTTTTACATTTATTTTTCTTGTGATTTTTGACCCACGCAAAACAATTTTTAAAGACATCATATCCACTTACAAGGCTTTAACTTTCGCTATCAATCATGTCAAGACCTTCAATTTATAACGCCAATTCGTTCGGGAGTTGCTTACATGAAACCAATTTTTCATACAATCTCGCGATATGATACACTTGTATAAAATCAACAAAATTCCTCTTTGTACCCCGGTTAAAAGAATATTGTTTTATGTGTAGTAAATCGATTAGAATCGAAACAAAAAAAATAAAAATTTGATCTTTAATTTGATCTTAATTTAGTTACGTCCTGCTTAGCTTATTTTTGCATGGAAATATTATATTGTACTCCTTATCCTCATATTTTTTGTGCATACATTTTTATGTTTTTCTTCCATATCTTGCCCATTTTTGTTGTTGTTGTTGTTGTTGTTGTTGTTGTTGTTTTTTCACATCATCATAAAAAACACAATTTCAAAAAAAAAAAAAATAAAATAAACAACGAAACGCAGCCGAAATAATTCAGCATCTCAAGCTGATTACTCGAAAATTCCAAAAAGCGGACATGGTATTGTTCCGCCTCCGAACGTTAATTCAAACGGAAGCGGTACACCTAATGGAAGTGGTGGGCCCTTCAAACCTGTGCCACCACCAAAACCCAAAAACTATCGACCACCAATGCAAGGAAGTGGACAATGGGAAAATGGGGTAAGTATTAATCAGAGCTGTAAAAAAATGCAATCCCGAATAGGGTTGAAAGCATCAAACCCAAGGAAAAGTCATGGTTATCAGGGAAAAAGAAGCAAGGTTCCGGTGTTTTAGAGCCAACCGAACTGAGGAAAACCGGAACAAGTTTAAACAAGCCAGGAAGGCCTGCAATGCCCATATTCGGCGGACCAAATTTTTACTTGACAAAAAATTAAGGCAAAAAATACTGCAATGTCCCAAAGGTAGTTAGAATTTTTGGTGATTTGTAAAAATATGAAGAATTCTTCTTCTTCCTCGGTCCCTACGCTCGTTGACAATGACACTCCAGTTGTTAGCTCGCTCGCGAAAGCGAACCTTTTTGCTTTGATTTGATGGTTTATCTCACCGAACAGTGCAACAAATCTTTACATTGTTTTGGAGAAAGTAAGATTGTTGCACTTGATATTTCAAAGGCATTGGATAAAGTCTGGCATCTTGCTCTTTTATCGAAAATGCGTGCCTTCGGTATCGATGAATCCCTTCTTCGTTGGATTAGAAACTTTCTTTCGAACCGTTCAATACAAGTTGTATTGGACGGATTCAAGTCTGAAACCCACAATGTAACTCTGACTTAAACATCATTGTACAATGGGGAATTAAAAACCGTGTAGAGTTTAATGCTTCAAAAACTCAATGCTGTCTTGTATCGTTGAAGCGAGATATACGCTCCTTGCCACTGTCCATGAGTGGCACTTGCATCAAAGATACCGAAAATCTCGAGATTCTCGGTATGTGCATCACTGACCACCTCAGGTGGAACGAACATATACGCAATGTCAACAAAAATGCCGCAAGATGTTTGGGTTTCTTAAGACGATGCAAGACATTTTTCTCCCCGTCTGATCTGGCTGTTATCTATAAAACCTATATCCGTCCAAAGCTTGAGTACAATTCCCATCTTTGGGCTGGTGCTCCATCAGTAACTTACTTAAGCCTCTTGGATGGTATACAAAGAAGAGCCGTGAGAATGATTGGTGATAGAGACATCACTGATTCATTGACTCCTTTAGACCACCGTCGTAAAGTTTCGTGTCTCTCTCTGTTTTACCGTTACTTCTACGATAAGTGCTCTAAAGAAATAGCCAGTTGCATTCCACCCCTTAAACAATTCAACCGTAATACCCTCGCTTCCAGGAATGCCCATCAGTTTACCCTCGAGCCCAACTTCGGTCGTACGCTCAAGTATAGAGAATCGTTCTTTAGCCGTACTACGCGAATGTGGAACTCTCTTCCACACTCTGTTTTTCCCGATCATTGCAATGTAATGTTCAGGAATTTAAAACCAATGTACACCGGCACCTCCTCTCTAACCCCTTCCTTCTTTCCTAAAGCACTCACTGTGTCTATGGCATAATAAGGGTATAAAAACCCTTTTTGTATTGCAGTACAAAAGATTAAAAAGTCTTATTTACTGAGTATTTTGACTGCATGTCAGTACTTAACTTTTAAGGTAATATTCGCAGTTAATTTTGAAGTCTTTTGTATGAAAATCATTTAGAGCTGTTAAAAGACTTGAAGTCAAAAGAATGCATTAATTGTTACTGCTTGCATTCTTTGAAATCTTTTAAAATCTTTTACTTTCTTTGCAGTCATTAAGTCTTTTGGTTGCATTCAATGTAATGCAGTCATTTGATTGCTTTTGCAGCCTTTTAACTGCTTGAAGTCTTTTAACTGCTTTGAAGTCTTTTGACTGCTTGACAAGCAGCACTTCAAGTCTTTTAACTGCTCTTAATGATTTTTATACAAAAGACTTCAAAATAAACTGCGATTTTTTCTTCGAAGTTAAAGTATTGCAATAAGGAATGTAAATGCATTCCCAAAATTTAGTTAAATGAATGGGAATTTTAACGATGCGATACCAAAAGATTGCATTCTTTTACAGCTCTGGTATTTATTAACAAAATCACCAGCATCTATAATAATAATTGTTCTGATATCCTAAAAAAAAAAAAACAGGAACCAGGGTCACCAAGATCACCAAATGGTTTCTTCTATCCACCGACGCCTTCACATTATCATCATTCTCAAACTCCTGGATCGCCACACACATCCAATTCAAATGGTTCAGGACAACAAAACCATATATACGGTACTAGCGGAGGTGGCGGCAATGGCCATTACAATGGAAGTAATCAAAACTCGTATGTTCCATCAAATGGATATAATGGAAGCGGACATCCTTATTCTGGAGGAGGAGGAGGAGGTCAACAATATATGCACCGTAGCCATCCTCCACCTATTGGTAATTTTCTTAACACTTTTCCTTTTGTTAAAAATCTCTTGCATATTTATTTACTATAAAATATTTCTTTTTAAAGCAAATCTTCCTCCACATACTCCTGAACGACATGCTCTTGATTTAGCTGGGAGTCGGGAACAGCGTGGGTCGGCCTTTGAATTGTATCGCAAACCGCAAATTGGAGCCGCCGGGCACCATCATAATATGAGGTAATATAAAGTAATTGAGTCCTCTTCCTTTAAACATATTATCCTTTTCTCAAATTCAATATACAAAAATATCTTATAGGTAAACGAAAACCGAACATTTTCTTTCCATGCATGATGACATGTATTTATGATTTTGTCTGATTTTTGTTTCTAACGAAAAATGTTGTTTTTTTTTTAGTTCATCAGCATTAGCTCCTTAAATATTTTATAATTTGTTTTGGTTCAAACACATTTGGTTGACATACGCACAGACAACACTCTGAACTACTGTAAAATATAAAAATTTAACCATAGGTGTGTTTTTGTGACTATCAAGTATCAAGTAAAGTAAAGGTGTGTTTTTGTGACTATCAAGTAAAGTAAAGTAAACAAAATATCAAGAAAACGATACAGATTCAAACCCGATTTTAATATTGCTTTAAATTCAATTCCTTTCAGAAAACAAACTGATAAATTTTGACATTTTCCATACTAAATTATTTCAAAAATTGACTTCAGCTCCCTCTGAGTTTGAAAACAATTATTAACATTTCAATTAAGTTTTAAGGCTGAATCATAACGACGCTTCAGCTTTGTCTGCGTTACGATGCACTCACTTTGAGTTTGCTTTGAATAACAATTCTCCCTCCATCACATCATCATCCCTCCAAAACAGCTTTGCCACTTTACTCTTTTAGATTTTTTAAAAACTTGAAAATCTACTACCTGCTTCGCACCATCAAGAATTTCTTAAAAAATAATTCACTCAGCAAAAATTTAATTAGATTTTACTTGTTATTTCTAAAATCCGCTTCGGTTAACCGTAAACAAGCACATCATTCACTATTGTTTTCTTTATCGAAGCCCAAATTTGACGCTCTGTCTGACTCCATTCAAAGAATTGTATCCTCACACTGAAATCGTTATTACGGGCGATTTAAATGTACACAATTCTTTGTGGCTTCTCCATTCGGGCCAGACAACACCCGAAGGAGTATGTGCTGAGATCTTTGCTGAGTTTAACCACCTTACTCAGCTTGTCAACGAGCCCACTCGAATATCGGACATTATTGGCCAAGCGGAAAATACTCTTGACTTGTTTCTTACGTCTGATCAGTGTATTAACGCTTCTAGGCAGATCAGACCATAGTATTATATCTGCTAATTTCTCGTGTCAACTAATCCAGTTAGAGAAAGGGCTCCGAAGAGAAAGTGGCAATACGAGAAAGCCAACTGGGACGGTCTCAACAACTTTTTCCGGATCTTTAACTGGTCACTATGCTTCCTCAATAGTGGCATAGACTCCGGCGCAGATATAATTACTAATATGTTTATTTTGGGAATGAAAACTTTTATCAGGGAATAAGAAGTAAAGCTCCGGTGTTTTAGAGCCAACCCAACTGAGGAAAACCGGAACAAGTTTAAACAAGCCAGGAAGGCCTGCAATGCCCATATTCGGCGGACCAAATTTTTACATGACCAAAAATTAAGGCAAAAAATACTGCAATGTCCCATGGGTAGTAAAAATTGTTGGTGATTTGTAAAAAATATGAAGAATTCTTCTTCTTCCTCGGTTCCTACGCTCGTTGACAATGACACTCCAGTTGTTAGCTCGCTCGCGAAAGCGAACCTTTTTGCTAGGCAGTTCGCCGCCAACTCTTCGCTGCCAGAGAGTGTCATGACTCCTCCAGTTCTTGAGCGCGTCAATGATTCCATGGGACAAATCTTCTTCCGCACTCGTGCTGTGGCGAGAGTCCTAAAGGATCTCAACATATCCCCCGCTATTATTCTGAAGAGGTGTTCTTCCACGCTGGCAAAACCCTTGCGTAAGCTTTTCCATCTATCTTACTCTTTTGGGCTCGTTCCGAGCAGTTGGAAAACAGTATTTGTCCAGCCAATCCCAATAAAAGGCGAATCTTCCTCTCCCTCCAATTATCGTCCGATTGCACTTACGTCCCTTCTTTCTAAGGTCATGGAAACGCTTAAAAATTATCAGCTCAAGAAATATCTCGAAGACCGAAAGCTTGATAATGACCGGCAGTACGGCTTTCGCAGCAACAGGTCCACTGGTGATTTGATGGTTTATCTCACCGAACAGTGGAACAAATCTTTACATCGTTTTGGAGAAAGTAAGATTGTTGCACTTGATATTTCAAAGGCATTTGATAAAGTCTGGCATCTTGCTCTTTTATTGAAAATGCGTGCCTTCGGTATCGATAAATCCTTTCTGCGTTGGATCAGAAACTTTCTTTCGAACCATTCAATACGAGTTGTATTGGACGGATTCAAGTTTGAAAACCACAATATAAATGCTGGTGTGCCCCAGGGCTCCGTTTTATCCCCGACCCTCTTCATCTATTTTATTAATGATCTCTTGTCTGTTACTTCTAGTCCAATAAATTGTTTCGCTGACGATAGTACCCTTAGCTTCTCATATTCGTTTCCAGATTCACATCCCTCCTCCTCGGATTTGGAACTGCAACGGGAAAATATGATAGGCTCATTAAACACTGACTTAAACAGCATTGTACAATGGGGAATAAAAAATAATGCTTCGAAAACTCAATGCTGTCTTGTATCGTTGAAGCAAGATACACCCCCCTTGCCACTGTCCATGAGTGGCACTTGCATGAATGAGACCGAACATCTCGAGATTCTCGGTATGTGCATCACTGACCACCTCTTTTGGACCGTGCACATACGCGATGTCGCCAAAAATGCCGCAAGATGTTAAGGTTTCGTAATTGCTCTAGTGAAATAGCCAGTTGCATTCCTCCTCTCAAACAATTCGCCCGTAATACTCGCGCTTCTAGTAATGTCCATCAGTTTACCCTCGAGCCTATCTTACTCTTAAGTATAGAGAATCATTTTTTAGCCGTACGACGCGAATGTGGAACTCTCTTCCACACTCTGTCTTTCCCAGTCATAACAATGTTCAAGAACGTAAGACCAATGTACACCAACCCCTTCTCTTCTTCCTAATGCACGCACTGTGTCTCTAGCATAAAAAGGGTATAAAATTTCCTTGAGTGGGTGCAAATTATAAAAAAAAAAGTTCCCAAATCTACTTCGATTCCATTTTTTTTTTCAAGTGGTAACGCTGCTTCAAAAATAAATGAATTTTGTATGTATACTGTTTGTTTAAACAGCTGTTGAGATGTCAGACAAAGCCAAAAGTTCAGCATATTTGAACTAGTACTTCCGTTTGGAGTCACATTACGTACGCAACGTGAGGTCGAAACTTCATTGTGATAGCAAGCATTGAATTCCTATATTCCGTCGGGCGAAGCTGAAGCTAAAGTTAGTAAGTCCGTTCACGTTACCTCCTAAAACAGTCCATTCAAAGTCTCAATTTTTCATACAAAAAAAAAACTTCACAGTTAAAATATGGGCAAAATTTATTCTTTTTCCGTTCGCTTACTTTTTTGTAGTTTTGTTTTTCTGTGAGAGAATTTTACCCCCACTCTTTAAAATGTCTCGTCTTATGAATTTTAGTACAGAAAGTATGCGCGAACGGATCTAGTGTCTTTGTGTTTTAGGCTCTCCTCTCGATGAAAAGCTAAAGTAAACGCAAGAAAATTTCTTATTTTTGTTTTCTTTGTTAAAATATTATTTTCCTTTACTGGGTTGTCACGAAAACACGCCTCATATAACTGTTATAATAAAATTTATATAAAAAAAGAAAAACATTTTTCGGGAGAAATGAAATTAAGTTTTCAATATCGTTCAGTTATTGTCTTTCATTTATTAATTCCGGCTCTATATACTTTGTTCTTTAAATTCTGGGAACGGCAAATACACATAATTATTTTCTCGTTTATAGTAAAGTATTTCATATGTGGCCATTTAACAATAAATTACTTTTTCTTCACAAACTAACGCTAAATTTCAAGGTGAATAATGGATACTTTTAAATTTGTTTATTCTTGGTGAAAGGCTTTCCTCCAATCAATAATGCGAAATTAGATTTTGTGCATTTTTATATTTGTTTTATTTCAGAGTGTGTGCGTGTGTGAATGAGTGTGAGTGAATCAAAATTGCTCCAGTTGTAAAAGAACGTCTCAGAAAACATAAAGGCATCTTTTAGTAAATATATGAAGATACTATATTGATTTTCAAGATTATTATAAGAATTACTATAAGACAACGCGCAAATATAAGCTTTAATCTAACCACTTTTTCTTCTCATGAATTCTTAAATAAATAGGTTTAACAACTCTTGTGAATATTCTCAAATTCTTGTCGTTGTTTTCCTCGAAATAGTTATAAAATGTTGAAAGAAGATAGGCTGGTACAGATATTGCCTACACCAAGTTATACTGAATAATTTAGAGCCATTTTCTTCACTACAAGTTGAACTCAACTTTAGGATTTTTATTCTCAACTTGTGATTTTGGTTTTCTTCACTCACATTTGACAGTTTTAACTTTCGATTCTCAACTCTCATGTTAATCAACTTCCGAAAAAAGTAGAAGTTGAGAGTTTTCTCTCAAATTCAAATATTCATTAAATAATATTGATATCTTCTGGAAATCATTACTTTTGTGAAAATCATCCATCGTATACTTCCCGAAGCGAAGACGAAGAAGAAGAAATGTATATTGAAAAAAGACAGTTTACAATTTGTCAAGGGTTGGGTACGAAAGAAGACGATTTTATGTACATACATTACATGCATGTGTTTTTGGAATTGATAAAGTGGAGCAGGCGCGGATTCAAGGAAGGGGGGGGATCACTACCGTCACTGCCATCGGTGTTGGGTGTCCTTCCTCGAAGTAAGCATATACTTCGTTTTTCCCTCATTTACCGCTAAACCCATTTTTGCCGCTTCTGTCTCAATTCTCACAAAGGCGCCATTGACCACGCTGTGGTCTTCCCATTATATCAATATCATCGGCGTACGCGAGAAGTTGAACAGATTTTTGAAAGAAAGTGTCTCTGGTGTTGACGTTGGAGTTCTGCATTATCTTCTCAAGAACGATGTTAAAGAAATCGCACGACAGTGCATCACCTTGCCTTAATCCTTTTTTGACATCGAGGATTCCGTAAGCTCGTTGCCAACCTTGATGGAGCAGCGTGAGGTCTCCGTCGTCATTTTGCACCAGCGAACGAGCTTGGCAAGGACGCCAAAACTAGCTTTGTACAGTTCGTCTCTGTAAATGCTGTCATACGCGGCCTTAAAATCGATGAAAAGGTAGTGGGGTATCGATTTGGAGTTCATAGGTCTTTTCCAGGATCTGCCGCAACGTGAAAATTTGGTCGATGGTTGACTTTCCTGGCTTGAAGCCACATTGATAAGGACCAATCAGATTGTTGACGAAAAGCTTCAGACGTTCACATATTACGGTAGTGATGGTCTTGCAGGCGATGTTTAGTAGACTTATTCCTCTATAGTTGGCGCAGTTTAGAGGATCTCCCTTTTTCAGGATCGGGCAAACAATACTGAGGTACCTGCTGCTTTGAACAACTCAGCAGCTAGACCATCTGCTCCAGCGGCTTTGTTGGATTTCAGCCGTAATATTGCGGTTTTCACTTCTTCTAGGTCGGGTTCACGGAATTGGGACCCTGTCTGACGGCGGAGTTTTGTTCGTCGTCGCCGTTATACAATCTACAGAAGTGGTCTTTCCAAATCCCCAGCATTGACTGCAATTCTACTATGATGTTCCCTTGTTTATCTCTGCAGGCATCGGTTCTTGTGCCAGCTGTTATACCTTTCGATAAAACCTCCGAACTTCATTCCTGCTGTTGGATCTGTCAACATCCTCGATCTGACGCTTCTCATGCTCTCTCTTTTTTCTCCTGAGAAGTCGGCGTTCCTCTCTTTCGCCTGAATCCGTTATCGGAAGTGGTGTCGTGCAGGCTGTGCTTTCCGACTGTTCCACCAAAGATGTCTTCCTTTCCCAGCTTGGCGTTAAAATCACCGAGGACAATTTTAATGTCATAACTAGGACATTGCTCGTACGTTTTGTCAAGGAGCTCGTGGAACTCGTCTTTGGTGTCGTCCTTTTTCTCTTCTGTGGGGGCATGCGCACATATTATTCTAATGTTGCCGAATTTAGCCTTGATTTGGATTGTCGTGATGCGTTCGCTCACGCATTTGAAGCTTAAGACTTTTTGCCTGAGTCTGCTTCCCACGACGAATCCGCATCCAAAGAGTCACTGTTGTTGCTCTCGGTAACAATCACCATAGTAGATGTCGCAGTTTTTCATCCTCCTTTTGCCTGGTCCATCCCATCGCATTTCCTGGATAGCGGTCTATTAATGGACCTAACATTCTACTTGTATATTCGAAATTCGTTGTCCTTTGTTCATTTCCTTTGGTCGTCATCAATGTATCCGTCCGTTTCCGAGGCCTGTTGTTGCTTCGCAACAAAACAAAAAAAAGAAGTGCGTCGGTACGCGCCTTTATTTTATGTACGATTCGGATACAGTGAAAGAAATCATAATAAAACTGCCGATTAGACATTTGCTCCGATCGGAGAATTTTACAATCGGGTACGATAGTAAAATTACTAATAAGGCTGATTATGTAAATAAATTTACCTTGAAGCATCCTTCAAATGAATCCAATTTATCTTCTTACGTTTTATGTTTATTTTCTGGTTTTTATATCGCTACCTTCTTTTTTTTTATTGCAAAATTCACCTATGGACACAATGGACTGTTGTGCTTTCAATGCTTTGATTGCCAACTGTAGCCACGCTGCCGTAAAAGGCCCCAAGTCATTAAAACACGAGAAAACGTTTCAGAAGAAAATTCGTAATTAAAATAATTAAGTGCATAAAATTGGCAAGGGTAAAAGTTCGGTTTGAGGCCGGAATTAGATTTGTGGAAGAGAAGACAGAGATAATAGAAAGTGCTGTCGACCAACTTCAAAGAGTGCTGCCAGCGAAGTAGGCCGATTTGAAGAGTTCCTAGATGGACTTTGGTCTGCCAACAAAACGTGGGTTAATAACGAGAAAGTTAGCTTGTTTCCCACTGATGTCATCTCGAATATCGATGGCACTACCGACTCACGGCCATCCATTAGCTTGTCTTCGGACCACGAGCAGACAGTCTGGAGTGTGCGATAGGTACAGCGACAGCCCCAGCCGATATCGTTATGGACGTCACAAATTTAGTGGAAGTAAAGGGTTTTCCAATAAGAGGTGTTACTTTGATATTCAAAGAAAAACGACATTTTTTAAGATAAATGATCGAATGTTTATTTCATTATAAAGAGGAAGGTATGCCGTTAATAATGGAACACAACATCAGCCAAATGGCCTACACAACCACGCTTACAGGACCATATCCTTTTCATAAAATTTTCCATAACCAAATCGCAAAGTGGCTGCCGTATGTCCTCGACAGCCTCACGAATTCCATCTTTGAGGTCTTGAATCGACGCTGGGCCGTTGGCGTAGACCTTATCTTTCACGTGGCCTCAAAGAAAGAAGTCGCAAGGTGTTAAATCACAAGATCTTGGTGGCCAGTTGGGATCACCTCGTTGGGATAACACGGTCCGGAAACTTTTCCCGTAAAAGATCGGTGGTTTCATTGCTTGTGTGGCACGTAGCGCCGTCTTGTTGAAAGTAAACGTTGTCCAGATCAATACCATCCAATTCCGGCCATAAAACATCATTAATCATCTCTCGATAGCGCAATCCATTGACCATAACTGTCGCTCCAGCCTCATTTTCGAAAAAGTAAGTTCCAATGACCCGCCGGACCATAAACCGCACCAAACAGTCACGCATTGAGTATGGAGAGGCCTTGCCACAATAAATCTTGGGTTTTCCGAGCCCCAGATGCGACAGTTCTGCTTGTTGATGTAGCCTCCGAGGTGGAAATGGGTCTTATCAGTCAAGAGGATTTTTCGATGAAATTCCGGATCATTTTCATGCATTTAAGAGACCCAATCAGCAAAGACACGACGTTGTTGATGATCAGCCGGCTTGAGTTCTTGTGTTAACTGAACCTTATAAGCCTTAAGACCCAAGTTTTTATGCAAAATACGGTGTAATGACGTTTGTGGAATGCCTAATTCCAAAGAACGGCGAGGAATGGACAAACCTGGGTTTTCTTCAACACTTTGGGCTACAACAGCAATATTCTCAGTTGTTCTTGAGCGACGTGCACGGGTTTTATTCTTTATTTCAATAACTTGTCCCAACAGCTCGAATTTGTCCACCAATTTCTGTATTACGGTCCGACAAGGTGCTTCACGACGACCCAAAAATGTTTTAGTTTTACGAACCGTCTCTGCCAAATTTTCACCATTTTTATAGTGAATTTCACTAATTTCAATGAGTTGCTGAAGCGTGTATCCATTTTTATGAATGGCGTAGTTTTCTTGTCAAATGTCAGAAAATGACAGCTTCAAAAGTGACAGCTACCGAAACAGCGGGCTATTCAAAATAACACCTCTTATTGGAAAAGTCTATTTGATTTTGCCACACGTCAGGAAAGTATGGTAATTTTTGGTGGGCGGCTCCAAAGCATAATGGACGTTCTCCAATAAAAGATACGTATAAAGTAAAACTTGGCTGCTGAGTTAGTTTCAGGATTTTCAACTCACTGAGGCCGATTTCGGGTATGATGTTGCTTATAGATTTTCTGAACCGGGACGCAACGACGTATAAGAAATAAAATAATTTCCACGAACGACCATAGAATCTACAATTTATTTGACATAAAAGTCAAAAATATCCCAGGGAAATTTTGAAAAAATGAAAGACTACAACTTTTGAATTTCAACTCTCAACTTGAGATTTAAAGTAGTGAAGAACTTGTCCCTCTACTCTCAAGTTTTTCTCAGCTCTAGAGTTGGGCAACTTTAGAGTTTCCTACAAGTTGAGCAATAGTGAAGAAAATGGCTCTTAATAGTTAAAAAAAAAACACTGGAAATTAATTTATACAACCTTTTCGATTAAAATATCCCTTCCTAACTGAAAGCTCCCTTATTTGTTTTGTCCTCCTTCTTTCTGTATCTCCTCCCTCACACACAAACGTATATAACCCATTTTTATCGATACAAATAGCGATATGGAGCCATACGATGAGCGATACAGTACCTACTACCAAGTTCCACAGCATCCTTCTCGCGCCGTTTATGCCTTAGATTCAGCTAATAATGCAAACGCTTACCATCATCTTCAACAACAAGAATACTATAATATGTATCCAAATTCACCTCCACCACCATTGCCTAAAGTGAAAAAGAAATCTGTCCTGAAATCTCCGTTGACAGCAATAAAAAACGCTCTTATAAAGTCAACGCGACCTCTGCGGCGTATGAATAGCATGGTGGACCCAGATAAAAAATCAAAGCCTCTCAGAAGGCAGTATTCAATGATGGAACGGGGAATAGGGCGTCTTCAGTATCCTGACGATTATCCCACCTACCCGGCTGGAATGCATGATCCGAGAGTACCGTATAATGGTAGTCGGGCGGGTAGTGTTCCACCACGGGATCATTACTATAACCGTGGCCAACAGGATATGCTTAATAGCACGTACCAAAACCTCGAAAGCGAGGACATATATGGCAACATTGGTCGAGCTCACAGGCGAAGAGAAAACTACGATGATATGTATTCCAACAGAGCTTCAATAGATCTTGAAAGAAGACAGACAGAAATGATTGCCGTAAATGGAGGAACAGGAACTAGAAGAATTATTCGTCGCCATAGTACAAGCGTTGCCGACCGCATTTCAGAGGCACGCCGACGGCCAAATGAACGCATTCAAAGCTCTGACACCTATGGTCGTGAGGAAATATACCAAAGTCGGCATGGTGCTTATATGTTAACTGAACCCAGAAGACCTCCGAATTCCGAAGTAATGACTCGTCGTCGTTTCTATCCCGATCAAATGGACATATCCGAAGATCCAATTTATCAGACGCGTTGTGAAATTCAACGTAATCAAATCTGTCAGACGAAAAAAGATATGCAAGAACGTATAGCTGCTGGAAAAAAAGATATCGAAAGAGAATTTAGCCCGCCTAGTAGTAGTCAATCGGAACGCGATGACAAATCCGATCGTGATTCTATCTACCAGTCCCGTCGAGAAGTGAAAGAGAGCGGTCTTAAGACTAGATCTCAGCTTCGTGATCAAATCTATCAAACACGCCGTGAAGCTATGGAATCAATGGCGGAACCCATTTACGTTTCGAAAAGGGATGTTGTTAGGCCCGAACCTATTTACGAAACAAAAGAAGAATGTAGTATTTTAGTATCTGGAGAAAATGAGACCGATGAAAAGAAAGAAGAGAAAACAGATTTCACAGTTATTGTGAATGGAAATGGCGGCGATAGTAACGGTTCTTCACGAGACGAAACCCTAAGTAATTCAAAGCAATCTGATTTGCAGTTGTCTGGTGATACTGTTGTTGAAAAAACAGTTGTTCCATCCTTAGCGGTAGCCAGTTTGGCAGAACCAGAGGACGACGATGTGTCGGATGAGAACGTAGAAGAACCCGTCAAAAAAGAACTTAAATTCGAAGCGACTGTAAAAAATGTTGAAACCACCAAGCCACTTTTATCACCAAACGCTGCTTCACGATCTCCATATCACATAGCAAATATGAGACGAACTGCTACCTCACGAACATCCCTGGAAACTCAGTATACGTCTCAAGCTAGTTTGCCTGTTGGGCCGCCAAATGCAACTAGTACACCTTACGCCAGCGACATGTCCCTACCAATGGCTGGGCCAGTTATGGCTCCAACTGTTCCTGGAGGTTCCTCTGGCCAACGATTTCCAACGGTACCACGTGAACCTACAACAACCAAAGGTGTATTTGACCAAAATGGCGGGACTTTAGCAGATAATTTCTGGAATGTTTCGCTACAAATACCACCCGGTGCTATACCGCCAGGTGTGAAGCAAGAAATATATTTTACTGTTAGCGATCCTCGAATGGGCGAGACAGTTGGTGGACCACCATTGGATATGGAAAATGGTTTGTGCAAAAAACTAATGAATAATATTTATTTTACTTTGCTATTAGGATGTTGTTTGCTATTCTCTATATTATGTCACTCTTTCTTCTTATGTATTTTTGCACTTTGATCACAAATTCCTGTACAGTGTTGTTTTCCTTTTTGTTTTTTTTTATTTTTTGGGTTTTAAACTGTGTGTGAGTGTATGTGTGATTGTTAATTCGTATATAAATATACAGGTTGATAAATGTTTTGATTGTCACTATTTTAAACATAATATTAGTTTTGTG
>CAKKXW010000005.1:22722731-22739416 GCA_920937365.1 Sphaerophoria rueppellii | reverse complement strand
GTCCGGCTAGCAGAATAACCCGGCACTGAGGTTGGACGACAACAGGGGAGATTACAGGGTGGAGCAATGTATGGAGGGAAAATCATTTCGTTTGGGGACTCTGGAAGCTGTGTTTTATTATTTTATTTTTTTGTGCAAATAACAATGTACAGAATAGAAGTATAGGTGATTGAAGAAATAAATAAAAAAAAAGAAAAATAGATAATTTGTTTGTTACCTTTCACCATAATTAACATATTTATTTTATTTAAGATTTAAACCTCTTAAGAAAATTCTACTTTGGTTAGAATTTGATGCTTTGATTTAACTTATTCGCCTTTCTGTATACTCGCAAAGTAAATCATTGAATAAACGTCCGGAAAAATCAGGAGGCCAGATTCTGTAATAAACGAAGCGAAAGCGAACGTTCGTTTCTTCAAAAACGAAAGAGATTGTGCGAAAACGATGATTTGAATTCTATATCGCATTTTGCTTTTGGTTTTGTATTCGGTTTTGCTTCAAACCAAAACATAAAAAATGTTTTACCGACTTTTAGGATGTTGACAGTTGCCAAATATTGTGAGATGAGAAATAAATTTTCATCGATACTTAAAACTGAAGAAAATGCATGATTTAAGATATAAAAAGCGACAAAACAAAGAAGAAAGCATTTATGCATTTTCAGTTTTAAAGATTTCAACTTCAATTTCAACAACAAATGAAAAAATATCGATAGAAGTAAAATTAAAAGATATTGAGAAGACTCATCACTATTATTGTGGCAGATTTGTTATGTGAAATTATTATTTGAAATTAAATGCATGCAAGGAACCACGGCTCCTACACAATATGATTGTTAAATTAGATGATGTGTTGTTTGTCTCCATTCTTTATATGTTTATTTTTTAAATAAAAAAGTTATAATTTATTTTAAAAAATTAACAGTTTATTTTAAAAACTTTGAGTTGCAAACAATGTTCGAAGAGTGAATTCAAGTGGACACAAGCGTCCACTAAAACCTCTGTCTATCAACTCCTACTCTCCACCTCCCCGTGGTGAACATCGGGTGCCCAGTACCTCCAACCGCAGATTGGGTTCCAACGCCAGTGGGAAGTTGTTGGCGGCAGCAAAGAGAGAGAGGGGAGGAGGTATGCGTCCACTAAGGCATGTCTACTTTTCAACAGGCGGCAGCGGAAGAACTCCCAAGATGGAATCAACGGTGGCGTCTACAGTTCAAGTCAGGATGAACTACTTAGTGGACACCTTAAAGGGCTACTACGACATATTCGCATCCCAGGCCTATAAGGAGCGGTTTGGCCGGCACTTCGTCTTAGAGTTAAACTAAAGACCTGGCCCTCCAGGTTGGGGGTCGGAGTGACTGCCCGGCCACATAAAGAAACTATAGTTCCGAAAACCAACAAGCCTCGGATACGGAATTAATGATGACGACCCACGCAAACGATTTAAGGACAACGAATTTCAGATTTGCACGTGGAATTTTAGGTCCCTTAACAGGCCACGTGCAGCCGAACAACTAGCGGGAGCCCTTGACTGCTATAAAGCAGATATAACTGCCATCCAAGAAATGCGATGGGATGGTCCGGGCCTACGTAAAATTAACAACGGAACAAAATCAGCGTCTGTTTGGATGTGGATTTGTAGTTGGGATTCAATTCAAGAGGAAGGTCTTGAATTTCAACTCAGTGAAGGCTAAATTCACCAACATCAGCCTCATCTACGCTCACGCCCCCACAGAGGAAAAGGATGAAGACACCAAAGAAAGAATCTACGAGCTCCTCGACAAGACCTGTGAGCAATGCCCTTAAAAATGACATTAAAATCGTCCTTGGAGATTTTAATGCTAAGCTGGATAGAGAAGAAATATTTGGTGGAATAATCGGACGACATAGCCAACACGACACCACCTCCGATAACGGATTAAGGCTAATCGACTTCGCTGCGGGGCGAGACGTAATGGTAGCAAGTACGCGTTACCGATTTAAGGATCCACAACGGAACATGGAAATCTCCTGACCAATCAACCGTCAACCAATTTCACATTGCGATCGACACACGACACATCTCTAGCATGCAAGATGGCCGCACATTCCGAGGTGCCACCACCTACCTTGTTGTAGCCAAAGTACGAATGCAGATATCCCGATCAAGGCCAACACGCGAAAATGCTAGGAGGAAATTCGACGTCAAACGGCTACAAGAGATTGCTAGAGCCTTTTCTGTTCGTGTCTCCGAAAATCTCCTCAGAAGTCCTTTGCTGCCAGCACAAAATATAGAGAACCAGTGGCAACACTGCCAAGCAGCCATCAGTGATGCCGCTCTGAAGTGCTAGGGTTTACACGGCCACCACAATGAAACCCCTGGTTAGACGATGAATGCCGGCGAGCACATGCAGCTAAACAAAAGCCATAACAAGCGGCGCTGCAAAGAAGGACACGAGCAGCTCGTGAGCTCTACGAGCAGAAAAGGAAAGAGGAGCATAAACTTCTCAGAAAGAAAAAAAGGAGCATGAGAAGCGCGCGATCGAGGAGATAGAGGGATATCACAACAGGAACGAAGTTCGAAAGTTCTACAAAAAGGTGAAACAAACCTCCAGGGCTTATACACCCCGAACTGAAGCCCCTAGAGACCATCATGGGAACATCGTAGTAGAACCGCAGTCAGTGCTGAGGATATGGAAAGACCACTTTTCCAAGCTGTATAATGGCGATGACGACCAAAATTCCGTCAGCAATACAGAACCATTCTGCAGAAGGCCAACAATTCCACCCACCCGACATGGACGAAGTGAAGATAGCGATATCTAAACTTAAGTCGAACAAAGCCGCTGGAGCAGACGGGCTAGCCGCCGAACTGTACAAAGCAGCTGGAGATGATTTGGTTAGGAGCATGCACCAGCTCATCTGCAAAATTTGGTCGGAGGAAAGCATGCCCGATGAATGAAACCTCAGCATCGTATGCCCGATCCTCAAAAAAGGAGATCCCCTGAACTGCACCAACTACAGAGGTATAAGCCTCCTTAACATCGCCTTTAAAATCTTGTCTGCCGTGCTTTTTGAACGTTTTAAGCCCTTTGGCAACTACCTGATAGGTCCTTATCAGTGAGGCTTCAGACCCGAAAAATCCACCATCGATCAAATATTCACCTTACGGCAGATCTTGGAGAAGACCCAGGAACTTCAAATCGATACCTACCACCTTTTCTATAGAGACCAACTATATAGAGCAATGTCTAGTTTTGGCATCCCAGAAAAACTCATCCGTCTATGTAAGATGACAATGGAAAACTCACGCTGTTCCATCATGGTCGGAAAAAACCTAACGGACGCTTTTGATGTCAAAAAAGGTTTTAGACAAGGCGATGCGTTGTCATGCGATTTCTTCAAAATCATTCTTGAAAAGATTGTGCAAAGCTCCAATGTCAACACCACAGGCACAATCTTTCAAAAGTCCGTCCAGCTACTAGGATACGCAGTCGACATTGACATAATTGGAAGAACACAGCGTGATGTCAGTGGAGCGTTTGTGAGCCTTGAGACGGAGGCCAGCAAGATGGGTCTAGCGGTTAACGAGGGCAAGACCAAGTTAATGCTGTCAACAAGAAAGGACTACCAACATCGACGTCTTGGAGCAAACGTCAACATAGACAGATTTAACTCCGCGAGGTAGTTAAGGACTTTGTCTACCTGCGATCCGCTATTAACACAGACAACAACACCAGCGCTGAAATCAAACGAAGAATCACTCTTGCCAATCGCTGCTTCTTTGGACTTAGAAGGCAATTGAGTAGTAAAGTCCTCTCCGGAGCAACTAAAGTGACACTCTACAAAACCCTCATCATCCTGGTCCTCATGTATAGTGCAGAGACATGGACCATGACAACATCTGATGAAAACGATTTGGGCTGCTTTGAGAGAAAAATTCTTCGAGTGATTTTTGGTCCTGTCTGCATTAATGGAGAATGGAGACGAAGATTCATCAAAGAACTGTACGTGCTGTACAGCGACACTGACCTAGCCAGAAAAGTTAAGGTCGACTTAGATGGTTGGGTCATGTTGAGCGAATGGAAAATAATGCTCCGGCCCGTAGAGTCTTCGAATCTAATCCGGAAGGACGTCGCAGAAGAGGAAGACCGCGACTCCGGTGGAGCACACAGGTGGTAGAGGACCTGAACCAACTTGGCGTGCTAAACTGGAGAAGTTTGTTGGGTGAGGCCCTGGTCCGACCTGGACTGTAGCGCCACGAGCCTACCTGGGCCCGTCAATTGCTGTAACATTGTAAAAATAAATTTTAGAGATGTTTTTTATATACAAACATTCTAGCACCAAACAACACAAATGAAGAAAAACTACAAACAATTTGTTGGGGTTTATTTTTTTTTCGGACGAACGATAAAAGTTTTCGTTTTTTCAAGTTATATGAAGCAAATATCGAACAAACGAAAACGTTCTTTCGCTTTCGCCATACAGAATCTCACCTCAGATTAACTTATCGTGTTCGTTCAAATTTCAAAAATATTTACGTTCCTTCACCTTCTACTGTCAATTTACTTGCACATAATACAATAGGCGTGTTTTCGTGACAACCAAGTAAAGTAAAGGACCGCCCATACTATGCCGAATGATGACGATCGACCTATACCGATCGGCCAAGCTGAATGAGTCTGGCCGCCCCGATCGGCATTTGGTTTGTACCGAAAGCCAGCTCGAACCGAACCGAATTCAAACTGAATCAAATGAATCCGATGTAAGAAACCCGAACCGAACTATTAAGTGTGGACTTGCCGATGCCGATGACAGCTCGTTTTTTTTTTTTTTTTGTCATGAATATTTACCGTTGAAATGTATTTTTGTCTGAAGCGAATATTCAGTGATTTCAAAGAAATTTCGGTTGCGTTCTCATAAAATGGACTGGACTGACGAGCAATCATTGGATTTTATTGAAATGTATCGGGCCCGTCCGATATTGTTGGACATTTTAATATAGAATCAAAGACACAAAACGTCAAAATATTTTGGTTCGGCACAGTCCACACTGCAAATTAATGTAGACGACATGCCAAACCGAATGTGCTGAGCAGAATAAATATGCTGCACGGCCCAGGCCGGTCAACATCAATCGGCATAATATGGACGCGCCTTAAAATAAAATTTTAAAAGGAAAAAACAATAAAAATTTACTTGCTTTTACTTTAGCTTTTCAACGAGAGTAAGGGTACATTCATATGGGGAATACAGAATGGTTGTTGTATTTGCTAGGTAGTCGAAGAGAGCTGCGAACTGTCATAAAAAACATAAACGGAAAATATTTATTTATGTATCTGATTTTTGATTTTTGAAATCCGAGCGAATTATTTATTCATAGCTTTGTGGAAAGCGTTTTGTATTTGTGGATTGCGAATTAGGAAATACGGCTGCAAACGTATCTAAAATCACTTTTCTTCATTCATTCGTCGTTTGTTGGTCGTGCTCATGTGAATAGTGCTTAAGACTTACTTGAAATGTTAACACATTTTTTCAAAAGCAGAGGGAGCTGAAGCTGAGGAGCTGACATCGACTCGGACCACTACCTCGCCGTAACCAAGGTAGTGCTACCAATATCCCGACAGCGACCAAAACAAGGAAATGCTGCAAGAAAATTCGACGTCGGACGGCTACAATCTGATCGAGTGTCAAGTAACCTCTTAAGGAGTCCTATGCCGCCAACATCAAGTATCGAAGACCAGTGGCAACATTGCCAGAAATCAGTTAGAGATGCCGCCTCTAATGTGCTGGGTTTCACACAGCAACCAAAACGAAACCCCTGGTTTGACGAAGAATGCAGGCAGGCCCATGCAGCCAAGCAGGAGGCATACAAAGCGGCGCTGCATAGAAGGACAAGAGCTGCTCGTGAGCTCTACGAGCGAAAGAGGAGAGAGGAACGCCGGCTTCTCAAGAGAAAAAAGAGAGAACATGAGAAGCGTCAGATCGAGGATGTTGAGAGAGCCAACAGCAGGAATGAAGTTCGGAGGTTTTACCGAAAGGTTAAACAGCTGGCTCAAGGTCATCGAGCAAGAACCGAAGAACTAGAAGAAATGAAAACCGCAATATCACGGCTGAAATCCTACAAAGCCGCTGGAGCAGATGGACTAGCTGCTGAGTTGTTCAAAGCAGCAGGCGACGAGCTAGATAGGAGCATGCACCAAATCATCTGTAAGATATGGTCAGAGGAATGCATGCCCGATGAATGGAACCTCAGCATTGTTTGCCCGATCCTGAAAAAAGGAGTTCCTCTAAACTGCGCAAACTATAGAGGAATAAGTATACTAAACATCGCCTACAAGATCCTCTCTGCCGTAATATGTGAACGTCTGAAGCCTTTCGTCAACAATCTGATTGGTCCTTATCAATGAGGCTTCAGGCCAGGAAAGTCAACCATCGACCAAATTTTCACGTTGTGGCAGATCCTGGAACTATGAACTCCAAATCGATACCCACCACATTTTCATCGATTTTAAGGCCGCGTATGACAGCATCTACAGAGACGAACTGTACAAAGCTATGTCTAGTTTTGGCGTCCCTGCCAAGCTTGTTCGCTTGTGCAAAATGACGATGGAGAACTCACGCTGCTCCATCAAGGTTGGCAACGAGCTTACGAAATCTTTTGACGTCAAAAAAGGATTCAGACAAGGCGATGCACTGTCATGCGATTTCTTTAACATCGTCCTTGAGAAGATAGTGCAGAACTTGAACGTCAACACCACAGGCACTATCTTCCAAAAATTTGTTCTCGCGTACGCCGATGATATTGATAGAATGAGAAGAACACAGCGTTATGTCAATGGCGCCTTTGTGAGAATTGAGATAGAAGCGGCAAAAATGGGTTTAGCGGTAAACGAGGGAAAAATGAAGTATATTATGTCTTCGAGGAAGAACGACGCGAACTTTACGGGTTGTACAACGACATGGACCTATGGTCAAGGTCCAGAGACTCAGATGGCTCGGTCATTTAGAGCGGATGGACACCAATGCTCCGGTCCGGAAAGTCTTCGACACTATTCCGGAGGTACGTAGGAGGAGAGGAAGATCGCGACTCAGGTGGCGCACTGAAGTGGAAGAGGACCTCAATCAACTTGGAGTGCAAAACTGGAGACGACTAGCGAAGGACCGAGCTAGCTGGCGGAGACTGTTGATTGAGGCCCAAGTCCACAACGGACTGTAGAGCCACCTTAAGTAAGTAAGCAGAGGGAGCTGAAGTCAATTTTTTGTGGCGACATTCCGACATCGTGGAATGTTTGGTCCCTTAATAGACCGCGTGCTGCCAAACAGTTAGCGGAGACCCTCAACTGCTACAAAGCAGATATTACCGCTATCCAGGAAATGCGATGGGATGGACTATGGTGATTGTTACCGAGAGCAACAACAGCGACTCTTTGGATGCGGATTCGTCCTGGGAAGCAGACTCAGGCAAAAAGTCTTGAGCTTCAAATGCGTGAGCGAACGCATCACGACAATCCGAATCAAGGCTAAATTTATTAACATTTCAAGTAAGTTTTACTCTCGATGAAAAGCTAAAGTAAAAGCAAGTACATTTTTATTGTTGTTTTCTTTGTTAAAATTTTATTTTACTTTACTGGGTTGTCACGAAAACACGCCAATTGTTGCGATTATTGTCAAAACATCAAATTAATATCCTGTTTATTCAAAACAAAATTTCCCGATATACAGCCAACAAGATGCATTTTCGATTAAATTTATATTAAAAACCCTCACCAAATAACGACATACATTCCAATTAAAAAAAAAAAATAATGTAACATTTTACAGTGCAGCGAACAAAAAGAAGTTATAATATATTCGGATCTCCACAAGGCAGCACTTACCTTTGTCTCCGACATCCAAACCGCACCACTTTGCTGCAAATCTATTGCTTCGCGCAACTTCCGATACCATGATTCCGTATCGTTCAATACGATTTGTGTACTGAAAATATGTGACCAAACACGTTCAAGTTTTTGACATTGTTCTAAAAGTTTCTTGGAACTTTTATGTGCTGATTTTGGTATGCCATGACGCATTTGTTTAATAACATGCTTACTGTCGGTCTTTAGGAATATAACTATGGGATAGAACTGAGCATAATTGAGACGATCTACAGCATTTGGTGTTATATCAAGCAGTGCATGCTTTCCACGATCCATAATATCGCGTATGTTTGATAATCTAACAATACGACATTTGGAATTGGTTTTATCGTCATCTTGCAATGGTGCTGTAAATTTATCAGGAAAATCTTTGGTCAGCTTTTCACGAGATATATCTGAGACTGGTCCAAACAAAACAACGGGACGAACAAAGCCCGGATGACGCAGAACAACACGTTCGTATGCTGGAAACTTGGAAATTGAATCAGAAAATACAACATCATCCCAGTTTTCACGGGATAGACTTTTAGATCGTCGATGTGTTGATCTACAAGTTTTAAAGAAATAAATATATGTGGGATTAAAATAAACAGATTTGTGATTTATATGTACCTCCTGCGTCGAAAGAAATTGCCCCTAGATTCTGAAGCGTTCATTTCTTTCTTTGTTGCATTAAATTGTGCAGTAGCTAATTCTTCGGCACGAGATTTATTCGGAATCACCCCACGCTGCATCTCCTGATGACCACGTCCGATTCTCAACACCTGCCACGAACCAACAACGCCATTATGAAGAGTGTCAATTACCCGAAAAACATCACCGGCCTTAAATGCCATTTCCCCTTTGGACGGGTTTTCACAATGGAAATGAGTTTTTATATGAAATGAATCACCACGTTGATTTGCAACTACTTCTTCGTACTCCTCTTTGCAATATTGCACAATAAGATCAATTCGGTCTTGAAGGCTAAGTAAAAACAGAACTGCTTCTTCTCGCGTTACTCCATGCATATCCATATCGTTAACTTTAAGAATCTTATCGCCTGGTGTAAGCCCTTGCAAAGAAGCTGGACTACCTGGTTGTACAGCGGTTACAAAAATTCCAGCCTCATTGCCACCTGTCAATCGAATACCAACACTGCCCTCTTTTTGAAATGAAATGAATCTTGGTTCAGCTGATTGACGTGATCTTTGCAGTGGATCCTCTTCATACAGTTGCCTACGAGAGCTGTAAAAATCTTCACCAGCTCCATTGCCACGAGGCGGTGGAGGTCTTGGTGGTTCATCGGTTCGCGTTCGAGAGCTATTTCCATTCTGTGGTGTACTTGGGCGGTCTAATTGTGAAAGTGATACATCCATCAATGGACCCCGTGAGCGTCCTCTTGGTGTTAAATTACTCTTTTCATCGACTAATCCAACTGGACCGTTTGAAGAACGCGTTGGTGGCTGGACATAGAGATTCTGTGAAGAATAGCTAGCTCCGCCGCCCAAATACGGATCATCTAAATTATTGCTGCAATTCGAAACTTGTTGAGTATGTGAATATAATGAAGACTGAGTTGTTGAGTTATTTAATTGATTGCTATTTAAATTCGATGTGACGCCTTGGTTTGTAATATCTCTAAGAACAACCAAATTAAGACGTTCCTTGCATCCATCAATAATTTTCTTTGCTTCTTTAAGGCTCATTGTGTCACCGCAGTTTGTGTTGTGTATTCTACTGATAATATCGCCTTCTTGTAAAGAATAACCATTAGCTGCGAGTTGATCTCGGGCCTTAGAGGATATTTCCTAAAAACAAATAAATAATCAGCGACAGCTCTTGAAGAGCCAAGGCCTAAGTGGCTTTGGCTTCTATATATATATTTTACCTTGATAAAGAGACGACAGCCAAGAACCACCCCATAATCTTCTTTTTTGCTGGATTTGGTTAATGTAACTTTAATGGGTTGTCCTGGTCCAGGAACATTCAGAATAGGCGAAGCTGTTACTGCATTTAGTCCAGCAGTTGCCAAAGGTTGCTGCACCAAGCCAACTGAACTCATGCTGTGCGAATGTTGATGTGATGTTGTATTACTTATGGGCACACGACGTTTAACTACAAGTGTGACTGTGTTTCCACTATCACGTAAAACTTGGACAGCGGTGGCGTATTCGACGTTTTCTAAGCTAACACCATTGACTGAGATTATACGGTCATTCACTCTAAAAGTAATTAAAGAAGATAAAGAAGTTGTTTAGGTTTAGGCATATTACTAGTGACTGGAAAAGAAGATTTATATGTGCAATTACATAGTCAATTGTTAAATCAAAAATTCTGTTCATTGCTTTTCTTGACCTTGAAAGTACTTTAAATAAAACCGCGTTGTTTATTCAGTATCTTATTTATCTAAAGGGTTTTCCAATAAGAGGTGTTATTTTGATATTTAATGAAAACTGGCATTTTTTGAGATAAGTGATCGGATGTTTATTTCATTATAAAGAGGAAGGTATGCCGTTAATAATGGAACATAACATTAGCCACGACCACGCTTACAGGACTATATCCTTTTCATGAAATTTACCATAACCAAATCGCAAAGTGGCTGCCATCTTTGAGGTGTTGAATCGACGCTGGGCTGTTGGCGTAGACCTTATCTTTCACGTGGCCCCAAAGGAAGTAGTCGCAAGGTGTTAAATCACAAGATCTCGGTGGCCAATTGTGATCACCTCTTCGAGACATAACACGGTCCGGAAACTTTTCCCGTAACAGATCGATGGTTTCATTGCTTGTGTGGCACGTAGCGTCGTCTTGTTGAAAGTAAGCATTGTCCAGATCAATACCATCCAATTCTGGCCATAAAAAATCATTAATCATCTCTCGATAGCGCAATCCATTGACCGTAACTATTGCTCCAGCCTGATTTTCGAAAAATTAAGGTCCAAAAACCCCGCCGGACCATAAACCGCACCAAACAGCCACGCGTTGAGGATAGAGAGGCTTTTCAACAATAAATCTTGGGTTTTCCGAGCACCAGATGCCACAGTTTTGCTTGTTGACGTAGCCTCCGAGGTGGAAATGGGCCTCATCAGTCAGGATAATTTTTCGATAATATTTTGGATCATTATCATGCATTTCAGGGGCCCAATTAGCAAAGACACGACGTTGTTGATGATCAGCCGGCTTGAGTTCTTGTGTTAACTGAACCTTATAAGCCTTAAGTCCCAAGTCTTTATGCAAAATACGGAGTAATGACGTTTGTGGAATGCCTAATTCCAAAGAACGACGAGGAATGGACATACTTGGGTTTTCTTCAACACTTTAGGCTACAACAGCAATATTCTCAGTTGTTCTTAAGCGACGTGCACGGGTTTTATTCTTCACATCACTAACTTGTCCCAACAGCTCGAATTTGTCCACCAATTTCTGTATTGCGGTCCGAAAAGGTGCTTCACGACGACCCAAAAATGTTTTAGTTTTACGAACCGTCTCTGTCAAATTTTCACCATTTTTAGTGAATTTTAATAATTTCAATGCGTTGTTGAAGTGTGTATCGTTCCATTTTTATTAATGGCGTAGTTTCTACTTGTCAAAAGTAAAAAAATGACAGCTTCAAAAGTGACAGCTACCGAAATAGCGGGCTATTCAAAATAACACCTCTTATTGGAAGACCCTTTATTTAATACTATTTTTCAATTCTTCTTACCCATGCTATTCTCAGTTTCTCAATTAACATTGCTCGAATCCCCTGCCTTTAAAGATAAATAAAAAAAAAGTGGCACGACAGAGCCAAGCCAAGCCCTACGTGGCTTACTCTCATCAACAATTTTCTAGGTGCGTGTGAAGAATTGAGGGGACCTACAATTTAACGCCGATTCCGAACGATAAAGTTGAGAAACAATTTTTTTTCACGACATATTGAAGTTAGTCAGTTCTTCGCAAGAGGCAGTAAACGTGAAAGATGAAATAAAAACTTAATGGGCACGAGCAGGATTCGAACCCACAACGTTCTGCGTAAAAGCCAGCGCACATAACTTCTGCCATTTGTCATGGCACATTAATTGAAATATTGCAGACATTTCGTGAATTTCTGTGGACGACCCTGGATGTGCTTTAAATCCATGTAGTAATCAACGGATCTGGTCTTGTCTCTAAAACATGATGAACAACAAATTATAGTAAACTACGACTATCTCTTGGAGGAAAGGGGCCGTCCATAAACTACGTCACGCTGAATTTAGCTGTTTCAGACGACTGTTGCAGACGACATTGACATCATCGGTCGAATAGTCCAATTATTTAGGAAGGCTTTGAGCTATACAACGTTAAACTGCGGAAAATAAGAGCAGAGCATCGCTGAAAAATGTCGTTAAAACAGTGAAAATTATACATATTTGAAGGCATCGAGCTAGGAAGAGTATAGACTTAGCGAGAGTCGACTGTTATACAATTTTAAAATAACTTCGCAATATTCCCACGCTCGCATGGTGCACAAATCTAGACGCACCTCTGGCTGGTGAACGAGGGAGAGGTGGACGAAGTCGAAGGAAACTGCTAGGTGACTACGAGGGGTGCGCTGTAGTTTGGGCACTACTGGAACTATCGGGCTCGCCGAGCCACCATTCGAAAGCCTGTCCAATTCTCAGTCGATTAGTGCAAACCCGAAGTGGATAGCGTGTTTTTATGCGGATTAGCGCGAAGATTGAAACTTTTACGATGCCTGAATTTCGCGAACAACGTTACGCCATAAAGTTTTGCGCTTTATTGAAAAAAAACCGCGAAAAAAACATACGTCGACTTGAAAACAGCATATGGCAATAGTGTTATGGGTGAAAGCACGTGTTTCCGATGGCACAAGGAGTATTTGGAAGGCCGTGAGAGCTGCGAGCTAAAGGGTGGTCCCGGCAGGTATTGTGTACACTCACACGGTTCCAGAAGGCCGGACAGTTAATGCCGACTACTACATATCCGTTTTAAAGCAAATGATGAAAAACCAAATCTCTAAGAAGCGTTCAGAGCTCGTTGGAAATTGGAAACTGCACCAAGACAACACCAGGCCACACGTCGCGGTTAAGGTTCAAGACTTCATGACCAGAAAAAATATCGAAACGGTACCGCACCCGCCCTATAGCCCCGACCAGGCTCCAAACGACTTCTTCTGGTACCCCATAGCCAAAAAGGACCTCAAAGGGAGGCGTTTTCCATCCGCTGCAGCTGCTGTAAAAGCTTTAGAGGCGATTTTAAAGCGCCTATCTTCAAATGACTTTGAACATGTCTTCGAAGAGTGGCAGAGGCGCATGAACAGGTGTATAGCTTTGAATGGAGAGTATCTTGAACGTGATCAGTCTTCCGATGAATAATTTTGTATAATAAAAGTTTTATGATGTCACTCTCAGTCTTTATTGAACACCCCTCGTATAAAGACTGTTGATATTAAAACAATGCATCGACTATCAAACGACAATAAAATACGTGTTGCCCAAAGAAAGAATCGCCTTAGCACTCCGGAGAATACCATAGCCTTTAGTGAACGCCTGAGTGCAAGACTCTCAGCGTGCTTTCTATCCTATTATTGTATTAAAAGGTCAGTGGACTTCTAAGTACGTAGATCTCAAAAATTTATTTTTAAATTATGCATATTTCAAAAAGAAAACTTACTGCAATCGATCTTCTGCTGGTCCACCTTTTAAAACATCACTGACAGCTATAGATGGATCACCGTTCGCAAAGTGTGGATTATCTCGACCTCCCGATACTGCGATGCCAAATCCATATCCGGGAACCCTTGTCACTGCAACTGTGTGGTATTCCCACGTAGTTCTATCGCCCTATAACAAAAAATAATGAAAGTTAACATAAAAAGTTACAAAATAAATATAATTTTATGCATGTAGGAATTCAATACACAGTCAAAGACCGGAATGAAATGGAGAGAGCCAAATTAACATATTTGTACATACATTTGTATTCTTCTCCCTTATCATTACAAAAAATAACAGTTCGTTAGTATTTAATCGGACGTTGGGAAAGAAATTTAAATAAATTAGTTTTCTTGATGAAAAACTTTCAACAAAACCCATGAATGAAAAATGTATGAATGAATCAAATTCTCTAGGGCTAAAACGAATGACCTTATGTCAATGTTTTTTATTGCATTTCTTTGTACAAACACACCCTTCTTTCAATAAGAAAAGTGTGCTGGGAAGAAATTTGAAGCTGACCTTACAGTTAAACTATTAACAGGGTGATAGGCATAAGATTACAGATCAGACCAAAAGATATCGTCCAAAAGGAATGAAAGATGGTTTATATATCCCCAATCATTCCGGCCGAACTACAAAAATGCTCAGACATGAGCATTCCACCATTGGAAATCATTCTGACAAGCTGTTTAAGGTTGAGATATATTCCCAAAGCCTGGAGAATGGCAAAAGTAGTCTTCATTCCTAAAGCAGGAAAACCCTCCCACGTTAACCCTAAAGATCTACGGCCAATCAGCCTATCATCCTTCCTTCTTAAAACCTTAGAAAGATTGTTAGACATTTACATCAGACATAACTTAAAACCATGTCTCATTTCCACAGCTCAACATGCTTACTCTAAGGGAAAATCAGTAGAAACAGCACTTCATTCGCTGGTACGTAGTATTGGATATTCCCTCAAATACAAAGAATATAACCTAGTAGCTTTCCTAGATATTGAAGGAGCTTTCAACAACGTCAGTTACCAGGCGATCACAACAGCAATGGACAAGCTGAAATTAGAGAAATCAATCATAGATCTTATAAGTCTCATGCTCAAAAGCAGGACAATAACTTCTAGCATGAGAAGTTTTACTACCACCAGATCGTTGAATCGAGGTACCCCCCAAGGTGAGGTCCTTTCGCCTCTCTTATGGGACATGGTAGTAAACGACCTAATAACATCATTGGAAGCAGAGGGTTTCAGGGTGATTGCCTATGCTGACGACGTTATATCTATATCTGGGAAACATCTCCAAGTTCTTTCGGAACTCCTACAAAATGCCTTAAATAGGCTAACAAATTGGGCTAAGCAATGTGGCTTGGACGTCAATCCACATAAAACAGAACTAGTACTTTTTTCGAGAAGGTACAAAATTCCTCAGATTAGCCCACCCAAGAATAAAGGAACACCATTAAGCTTTTCCGACCAAGCTAAATATTTGGGCCTCATTTTAGAAAAAAGACTAAATTGGAAGACAAATATTGATAAAAGAGTAAAAAAGGCTACCAAAAAGGATCAAAATGGGGCTTCTCCCCAAAAATAACCCAATGGCTATACACTTCGGTAATCACTTATGGAGTTGTCGTATGGTGAACCGCACTGGACAAGATGGTAAATCTAAATAAGCTCATCAAAGTCCAGCGATCAGCAGGTATGTGCATCACAGGAGCACTTCGCTCAACACCAACCGCAGCCCTGGAAGGGCTTTTAAACCAAACACCTCTTGACATCTTCTCCTAAATTGTGGCAGCCAACTGATGTGTGAGGCTAAGAGCCACCTCTCAATAGAACGGTAACAATACTGGTCATACTACTACTCTACACAATTTCAGATCTATCCCAGATCGCTTAGACTATACCACCCCAAAAATGGTATTCGATAAAAGCTTCTATGTCTCCATCCCTTCAAGATCTTCCTGGGAAGAAGAGAGACCCCTGGAAGACAATGCGGTACACTTTTATACAGATGGTTCAAAGACCGATTACGGAGTTGGAAGTGGTATCTATTCGGAACAACTGAATCTCAGTCTATCATACAGTAATGGCGATTAAAGCAGCACTATTCTGGCTCAAAGAAAACGTTATATCTTGCAAGGATATACGAATCTTGTCGGACAGCCAAGCCCCTCTCAAATCTCTCGCGTCTGTCTCCACAAACTCTCAAATAGTCCACGATTGTCGATCATCTCTGAATGAGATGACAGAACAGTTTAATATTCACCTCATTTGAGCGCCGGGCCACAGAGACATCCCGGGAAATTGCAAAGCCGATGAACTCGCCAAAAACGGAACACTTCTGCCAAATGTTAGACAAAAACATAATAAAGGAACACCACTTGCTACATGCAAATATCTTCTCAAACAATATGCTCTAGAATCAGCAAATGCTAGATGGTCACAGCTCACAGGCTACCACCTGCCTAGCAACCAAACAAATATGGCCAAGCATAGACCTGAAACGGTCAAAAAGCCTGATTTCCCTGAGCAGACAAAATATAAGCTCTACAATTGGAGTTATAACAGGACACTGCCTCATAGGTAGGCATGCTCTGAGACTTGGGGTCTACAAAAATGACTTCTGTTGAAACTGCATGGACGAGGAGGAAGATGAAACAGTCCAACACCTTCTATGTACATGTCCAGCACTCTCAATTACAACGAATAACTATCTCGATAATCCCTTCTTCGATAATACCAGTGAACTGGCAACGATTGACACAAAATGTCTCTCTAACTTCATTAGAAGCACGAATTGGTTTGTTTGAGTCCATTACTCTCCGATGAGTATTTTGTGGTATCACAATGGATCCTTAAGGTCTAAGTGAGTCAACAACAACTAGACAGCCACTACAACTTAACTTGTCGAAAAAGCACATAACGGGGTTTTCAATAGGGGCGCTACAAAATTATACCAATAAATAGCAAAAACGATATCATATTTTTTTTTTTTTTTTTCACACTATCAGATAAAGTCGAAGAGAGCTTAAAGCAAGCAACATCTAACGACCATTAGTCCTTAACCCAGAAAACTGTGTTAACAGACCGGCTCATCACTTAGTGC
>CAKKXW010000005.1:22578607-22711719 GCA_920937365.1 Sphaerophoria rueppellii | reverse complement strand
GAAGCGACGCAGTTACTAAAGTACCTTGTTTAGAAGAAGGCGTGAGCACGACACCGCTCTCAGAACTTCCTAGAGTTGTATGTATTTAGGCCTACCAAGGGGTGGATAAGACTTCTCCACAAGAAGGGCTGCGAAAGCCGTACTGCCGGTCATTAAGAAGCTTTCGGTCTTCGAGATATTTCTTGAGCTGATAATTTATCAGCGTTTCCATGACCTTAGAAAGAAGGGACGTAAGTGCAATCGGACGATATTTGAAGGGAGAAGAAGATTCGCCTTTTTTTGGAATAGGCTGGACAAATGCTGTTTTCCAACTACTTGGAACGAGCCCAGAAGAATAGGATAGATGGAAAAGCGTGGAAGAACACCTCTTCAGAATAGGTGGGGAACCATCCGGATTTATGTATGTTGAGATCCTTCAAGACTCTCGCCACAGCACGAGTGCGGAAGAAGATTTGTTCCATGAAATCATTGACGCAGCGAAGTGGCGAACTGCCTAGCAAAAAGGTTCGCTTTCGCGAGAGAGCTAACAACTGGAGTGTCATTGTCAACGAGCGTAGGGACCGAGGAAGAGGAAGAATTCTTCATATTTCTTACAAATGACCAAAAATTCTTACTGCCTTTGGGACATTGCAGTATTTTTTGCTTTAATTTTTGGTCATGTAAAAATTTGGTCCGCCGAATATGGGCATTACAAGCCTCCCTGGCTTGTTTAAACTTTTTCCGGTTTTCCTCAGTTGGGTTGGCTCTAAAACACCGGAACTTTACCTCTTTTACCCTGATAACCTCTTTAAAGCTTGAATCAAACCATGACTTTTCCTTGGGTCTGATACTTTTAACCCGATTCGGGATAAAAGTTTTCATTCCCAAAATAATGATATTAGTAATCATATCTAAAGATCCGGAAATAGTTGTTGAGACCTTCGCAGTTGGCTTTCTCGTATTGCCACACGGTTCTCGTCGGAGGATTTTTTATATCGGAGGATTTTAAATATGATCCACTAAGAGCTTTGCCTTGAAACATCTGTGATCTGCTCAGAGGTAAAAATGAAAAACACGTAAAAAGCTTGTAAAATGGATTTGCCTGCGAGCTAAATAAGTTTAAGCAATAAGTAAAAAACACAACCAATGGCATTAATAAAAATAGGTTTAATTATTATTTATGTTTACATAGTTTAAAATCGCCATATGCTAAATATACCATCAATAATCGTTTTATAAATCCGTGATACATTTGTTTATATTCAAAAGGATAAAACAGCAAAGACAAATAATTGCATCAATCCGTATGAATAATTATTTAATAGTATTGATTTATAGCTTTGCTCAAGTAAAGAAACAAATTACTTGCAGTTGAACTTAGTATCTAATTAATCGTTGTCTATAATGGTGAGGTTGATGTTATCATTAACTCCTGTTCAGGGACCACTGATACAGCTTCCTTAACATAACCATAAATATTTTTCCTTGTGTCAATCACAACATCACGAATCATCGCTGTAAAGAATGCAGAGTGTCTAGGTGACTCAGAATATCGCTCATAATGATCAAGAGAGTCTTGTAATTTCAGCGTTAAATCGTAGTTCTTTCTAACTACTTCCAAGATTTGCTCTTCGGTTGGTGTTGATAGTCCTTGCTCTGCTAGCCATTCTTTGATTTTATATTGAAAATGCTTAACAATAGCTAAGATATTCACTAAGGCATTAAGAAGCTTGATGACATCGTCTTTGTATTCGCAATCAGGCATTGTAGTGTAGCGCAAAACTAACAATCATGAGGAATGCTCAAGTGAGTTAATGGAACGAAAACAAAACAGATATGAATAATATAACTACCCATAGCTTGAATTTCAGAAAATACTTTTTCTTCTCGATTAAGTTCATAGTAAAGTTCGTCGTAGCTGTTTGTTGTCGCCAAGAAAGTGTCGCCGTATGTTATGAATAAGTTGAAGATATTTACCACCTACAACAAAGAGAATTATTGAGAAGGAAACTTAAGGAAAAAGAGAAGACATATTTACCTGTAACGATAGATAGAAAATATTGCACTTTTTTATCAAGTTTTGCTCTTGATTGACTAGAAACCGAAGCAATCCAATGAGAGCTGACCAAAGCTCCTTCCACGGATAATTCAAACGAACTCTGCAGCGTTTTTGATAGCACAGTATGCGTTGGATGATACCAATACAGAGAAGATATAATTCCATTGGGAATTTCTTCATTAAATGCGAAACAATGAACTCAACAAGAAGGTCTAGTAAAGTTGCAGCAAGAGGTTGAGATTTTCCAACTCGATCAATATGTAACTTGCGATGTCTCATTTGGGCACGATGTAACATGACTTTAAATGTAAGATTATTATCGTGCATCATGGAATTTGCGTATTGATCTTCGGAGATGCAAGTCAGAATTAGGAAACATAATTTCAGGTTCGCTACACTTGATTCGTTTTTATTGTCTTGCATCACAATAGAACTATGTGTATAAATAAATAAAAATGAATTAACAGAAACATCAAAATTTTAATTCAAATTCATTCAAAGAAATAAACATAAGAGAGCAGGATCCATTGAAGAATACTTTTTATTGGGTGGCTCATACAATACCCTGAAGAAAATAGAAATAAACCTCAGCCGATGGCCTCAGTCGCCAGTGCTGAATGTGTCTGTAGTTCGTTGCATTTATGTGCGAAGTACTGTGATGCCAATAGTCAAACAGAAATAAACGAAGGAAGAGCAATAGTACAATCACCACTATGTCAACATCAACGCAGACCGCAACCAACCAATTTATCCAACAAATGTTTCCAGATCCAAGAATAAAAACATTGAAAGGCTTCGCCTACGCCACACAATTTCGTTTCATCAGCACTTACTTCGGTAAGAAAGCCCCCCTTTCCTAACTGCACTCATGTAATGAGCTCATCGACATCAAACACAGCTTTGTATTAGGTCAATGTGAACTACCTTCTTCAATTATAAAGTCTATATTCAAAAACCACTGAAATTGGATAAGCCTTGACGTGGCGGAGCAGCTTACGGTAACTACTACTATGAAGCTTAGAGCTATGCGATCGCGAAACTTGTTTCCGCAGAAGGGCTTCCCATGGTCGACATGTCGAAGCGGAGTAAGCTGTTACTACTAATTACCCCACAACGAAGGAGTGTTCCCACCAAGGCACTCCCACCGAGGGACGGCAGCGAATGAATTTCTTCTTTGGAATCAACGGTGGCGTCTCCTGTTCCAGTTAGGTCGAACTACTTAGAAAACACCTTTAAGGGCTACTTCGACTTATTTGAAGCCCAGGCCGTAAAAGGAACGGTTTTTCCGGCTCTTGCACCTGTAGTCACATCAAATGCCTGGTACTACAGGTTGGGGGTTGTACTTCCGGTTGACTTCCCGACTGGGTAGAAAAGCATTTAGTTGGGAAGCAACAACAGGTCTCGGAAACGGACGGATACACTGATGACGACCCAAGCAAATAAATAAAGGACAACGAATTTCGGATAAGCACGTGGAACGTTAGGTCCCTTATAAGACCGCGTGCTACCGAACAATTAGCAGAAACCCTCAACTGCTACAAGGCAGACATTACCGCTATCCAGGAAATGCAAATGGATAGACCGGGCAAAAAAAGGATGAGAAACTGCTACATTTACAATGGGGATTGTTACTGAGAGCAACAACAGCGACTCTATGGATGCGGATCCGTCGTGGGAAGCAGACTCAGGCAAAAAGTCTTGAGCTTCAAATGCGTGAGCGAACGCATCACGACAATCCGAACCAAGGCTAAATTCGGCAAAATTAGCTTAATATGTGCGCATGCCCCCACAGAAGAGAAAAAGGACGACACCAAAGACGAGTTCTACGAGCTCCTCGACAAAACATACGAGCAATGTCCTAGTTATGACAGTAAAATTGTCCTCGGCGATTTTAACGCAAAGCTAGGAAAAGAGGATATCTTTGGTGGAACAGTCGGAAAGCACAGCCTGCACGACACCACTTCCAATAACGGATTCAGGGTGATCGACTTTTCTGCCGGGCGAAATGTTGTGGTAGCAAGCACCTGGTTCCCTCATCTCAACATCCATAAAGGTACATGGAGATCTCCTGATCAATCAACCGTCAACCAGATTGATCACATTGCGATCGACGGAAGGCACTTGTCCAGCATTTTAGATGTTCGAACTTTCCGAGGAGCTAACATCGACTCGGACCACTACCTCGTCGTAGGTAGTGCTACGAATATCCCGACAACGGCCAAAACAAGGAAATGCTGCAAGAAAATTCGACGTCGGACGGCTACAATCGCAAGAGATCGCCAGATCCTTCTCTGATCGAGTGTCAAGTAACCTCTTAAGGAGTCCTATGCCGCCAACATCAAGTATCGAAGACCAGTGGCAACATTGCCAGAGAGCAGTTAGAGATGCCGCCTCTAATGTGCTGGGTTTCACACAGCCACCAAAACGAAACCCCTGGTTTGACGAAGAATGCAGGCAGTCCCATGCAGCCAAGCAGGAGGCATACAAAGCGGCGCTGTATAGAAGGATAAGAGCTACTCGTAAGCTCTAAGGAGAGAGGAGCATAAACTTCTCAAAAAGAAAAAAAGGAGCATGAGAAGCGCGCGAACGAGGAGATAGAGGGATGTCACAACGGAAACGAGGTTCGAAAGTTCTACAAAAAGGTGAAACAAACTTCCAGGGCTTTTACACCCCGAACTGAAGCCCGTAGAGACCATCATGGGAACATCGTAGTAGAACCGCAGTCAGTGCTGAGGATATGGAAAGACCACTTTTCCAAGCTGTATAATGGCGATGACGACCAAAACTCCGTCAGCAATACAGAACCATTCAATTTGGGTGCAGAAGGCCAACAATTCCACCCACCCGACATGGACGAAGTGAAGATAGCGATATCTAAACTAAAGTCGAACAAGGCCGCTGGAGCAGACGGGCTAGCCGCCGAACTGTACAAAGCAGCTGGAGATGATTTGGTTAGGAGCATGCACCAGCTCATCTGCAAAATTTGGTCGAAGGAAAGCATGCCCGATGAATGGAACCTCAGCATCGTATGCCCGATCCTCAAAAAAGGAGATCCCCTGAACTGCACCAACTACAGAGGTATAAGTCTCCTTAACATCGCCTATAAGATCTTGTCTGCCGTGCTGTGTGAACGTTTGAAGCCCTTCATCATTAGCCTCATAGGTCCTTATCAGTGTGGCTTCAGACCCGGAAAGTCTACCATCAATCAAATATTCACCCTACGATACCTACCACCTTTTCATCGATTTCAAGTTTTGGCATCCCAGAAAAACTCATCCCTCTGTGTAAGATGACAATGGAAAACTCACGCTGTTCCATCATGGTCGGAAAAAACCTAACGGACGCTTTTGATATTAAAAAAGGTTTAAGACAAGGCGATGCGTTGTCATGCGATTTCTTCAACATCATTCTTGAAAAGATTGTGCAAAGCTCCAACGTCAGCACCAGAGGCACAGTCTTTCAAAAGTCCGTACAGCTACTAGGATACACAGACGACATTGACATAATTGGAAGAAAACAGCGTGATGTCAGTGGAGCGTTTGTGAGTCTTGAGACGGAGGCCAGGAAGATGGGTCTAGCGGTTAACGAGGGCAAGACCAAGTTAATGCTGTCGACAAGAAAGGACTACCAACATCGACGTTTTGGAGCAAACGTCAACATAGAGAGATTTAACTTCGAGGTAGTTAAGGACTTTGTCTACCTGGGATCCGTTATCAACTCAGACAACAACACCAGCACTGAAATCAAACAAAGAACCACTCTCGACAATCGCTGCTTCTTTGGACTTAGAAGGCAATTGAGTAGTAAAGTCCTCTTCAGAGCAACTAAAGTGACGCTGCACACAACAAGTACACGGCAAGTTTTTTGACAAAAATTGTATGTTAATCCTAGATATCAAGCATATTTCAATTTCGAAAGTAGATAATTCAACAAGGATCCAAGAACGAAAGAATCATAGCGAAGATTTGTTTTGCTTACCAATATTGAAAAACAGCCACCAATAAATTTGTTGGATATTGTGTTATATCGATTATAGGAGCATTTGCTAAATCAGGAACAGGTTGTGTCAGGCTTAATGTGTTGCTTGGTGATGGCGGTGCACTTGATTCCGCTTGCGTATGTGCCAAAGTTGTGATGAAATTTCTGTTCAAATGAACTGCCTCGTAGAGTGCCAACAACAGGCCGTTGTTGGCTTTAATTTGCTGTACGCGTTCACATCCTTCGTCCGATACAAACATATTGCCAACAATATTTGAAAGAGAGGAGAACCAAGACGAAGATTGAACATTGGAAAGACTTTGCATATATTGCCGACAGAAGTCTATTAGCGATTGTGATATCATTTGTCCATAGCCATTCAGGGCCAACTCGTCGGCCAAAATTGATAGTTGCACAATATATGGATTCGACGCTTCGTGTTTGCGATAGTTAACGAGGATGGTTAGGAGAATAACAATATCATGTCCATGTTGGGCGCGAAGCGTTGGATCACTAAGCAGTCTTACAAATGAGTCGAAAAGTGTGTGAAGCATAAGATATTCTACAATGACATTTTGACTAACATTGTCTGTTCCAGTAACAAGTACAAGAAGCAGTTTAAGACACATAAAGCGGGCATTTTCAACAACGTCGCCTGCGAAAAACAAAATCTCAGTATTATTTTTACAATTTCGTGATAAATTATGTTTTACCTAATAAAATTTGATTGCAATGATTTAAAAGAACCTTCATTTTCTGATACATTTCATCATATTGAAATACTTGGCCGACGACATCGAAACTTGTGTCAATGGAAGATTTCTTAAACATCGAATAGAACAGAGAACAAAGCGTCTGAAGACTGTTGCACATTCTCTTTGGATGACCTGAATGTATTGGATCGATGAGCTAGAACCCAATTATAATTTTTAAACTAACCTGAATCAAGAATTTCAATGCATTTTTCAAAGATCAAGTTAATATTTGTTTTCACAGTGAGTAATTGTTCTCCGGTGAGTTTGGTTATTTCGTTTTCTAGTGACTCGACATTAGGTTGGAGAAGAAAAAATTCGTTCCAAAACTCTGGACTATTGTATGTAGGATCTTCACCACGGAAAAATAATTCATAAATGTAAACAACTTTTTCTTTCGGGCGTTTCGATGATCCAGATCCACTTCTTTTTCTCGAAGTCATTTTTTTGTAATATCTATCGATATTATTTTGATATGGGAGTTTTATGTATAGTATTTAGTTTCTGCTTGAATTTCGACTTAGTTGTTTTTAAGAAAAATATCTTTTGAGAATTTTAATTCGAAATTAAAGTTGAAACAAATCTTTACAGGCGGCTCCACTGAACATGAACGATGCTCTGTTCATGAACATGTCTTGAAAAAATCCAATGGAGGCAGAAAAATCCATGTCCACACAGACATCTTGTCGAAGAATCTTGTTTTTTGAACATGACATAAGTGTGGTTCAAATCATGGGCATGAATTTTGACTTTTCGTGTACGTGTAAGGTTTTCATTTGAATGTAGATGTGAATGGAGTGATGAGTTTGTTTGGTGTTTGTCATTCGTCACGTTTTACAGTTTTAAATTATTTTCGTATGTTCTGTTTCGTTTGTTGTGTGACGTTTAATATTGTTCTTTCTGCCTCTGTGTTTTAACATAAAATGAGACGACATGACATAATTTGCCCAACGAAAAAAAATGTTCTGTTTGTGGATTGGTTTGCGGTTGTGATGTTGGGCAGCTGTATGCTCAGTGGAGACGCTGTGTTAATTTAACAACAATCCAATTTTTTGATTCTTTCTTGACAATTCTTGACGAGTTGACGCGATGAACATTCCGATTTCCGAATTTATAACTCCGAAAATTTTGATATTCATTTTGGAAGTTCATTTCCTTGTGCTTAGGCCTTGTTCACATGTGAAGAACGATTGTGTTCATACGTGAGTATTTTTCTTCTGTAGAATTTTCTTACTCCTTTATGTTTTTATTTTCTTTTAAATAAAATTTTGTGTTTGTATCTGTTTTTTCATTCAGTTTGAAGAGAAAAACAAAAACAAAAGACGATGATAGAAAAACAAAAAGAAAAACGTCAAATTTCTACACTCAATCTTTTTAAATTTTTTGATTTTTTTCTTCCCCTTACGTCTTCTGCAAGCAACCCCGCTTGCCATCACTAATCAAATAAAAATTTCAATTTTCTTCACGTGTGAACAAGGCCTATGAATCTGTTCAATGGGCGTTTTTCTTTTTTATCTGAGTCTGAGCAGATCACAAAGCTGTCAACTAAAAATATCTCAGCCCTATTATGACTAGCAACTATCCATTGAATAAGAAGTACAGGAAGCGGTGTTAGCTACATGTACAGTGTACGTGAGTGAAGCAACAAAAATGTCTGATGATGTCCATTTTTAGAGTATGTGCTGTCAATTTTTAGGGTATGTGCTGTCAAACTTTGACTGTGTTGTCAGTTGAGTTCAGGGGTGTATTATTTCTGTTCGTGAGCGCTCGTTGAGTTCCCGTAGTGTGCACGGTTGCTTTGAATAGTTCTTCCTTCGTGTTTCGAAACGTTTTTATTTGTTGGTTGTATAACAATAGGCGTAATAAACGTGATGAATTACGGATGAAAAATCAAGAAAATGTACTGGAAAATAAAAAAATTAAATATTAAAAACCGTGCAGTGCATCTTAAGTGTTAAAACACCATTCTTCCTAAAAAAGAATTGAGATTGAAAAAAATAAGTTGAAGCAAAATCGATGAAATCTTGATTTAATCAAATTTTGCTTGGCGCCCCTGAGATTAACTATTCAACTGCAGACCAGCCCTGTTGTAATGCGTTTGTGTTTGTGAAACTCACACTACTTAGAAAATTGCTTCAATTCTTGTTCATAAGACCCCTTCCTGTACTTCTTATTCAATGCAACTATCGACTTGATAGTTGATTTGATATATATTTTTTTTTTAAGTGGCGCGACAGCTCTTGAAGAACCAAGGCCTAAGTGGCTTACTCTCATCAACAATTCTCTAGGTGCGTGTGAAGAATTGAGGGGACCTACAATTTTACGCCGATTCCGAACGGCAAAGTTGAGAAGCACTTTTTCATGACAGATGATACTCTTGGAAGTTTTGTCAGTTCTTCGCAAGAGGCAGTGTCCGTGAAAGATGAAATAAAAACTTTGGGCCCGAGTAGGATTCGAACCCACAACGTTCTGCTTAGCAGCCAACGCACCTAACCACAACTAAGCTACGGACACTACAGTTGATTTGATATATATCAAGAAATTTAATGGACTATCAACTGTCAACATTTTTTATCGACTTTCAATTTTATTAGATTTTATCATTAGGCCAGTGTTGCGAACTCTGTTTTTGTAAATAAAAACTCTGGAGGCTCTTGATAGCTTTAAATTGAGTTTTTATTTCCTTAAAAATTCCAAAGGGATTATAAATTTTATGATTCATAGAGATTAATATTTTTTGGTACTTAGGCCGTGTCCGAATTCGATGAATTGTGGTTAAAAATGGTTGAATTTTTAACCACTACTGTCATATTTTAACCTGCTCCACAGCTAGTCTAATTTTTAACACATTTCATTCAATGCGAAATGTCAAAATTTAGCCAAACGTCAAGTTTTAACCACTTTTTAACCCAATTCGGACACGGCCTTACACTTTTTCTGTCCGCTATCCTTCGAGTCAATCTTCGTTCTGTTTCTTTTACCGGATGTGCAATTATTTTACATTTTCATTTAACGTTTATCAATTCGTTGAACGACTCGAATGGACGCGTCCAGAGAAAGTGTTTACATTCATCGACTCGATACTTCAACATCCCGGACCCCGTGAATCTACGACACCAAAGATTCACCAACGTCTAGTTTGGCTAGCATACATGATGGTCGCTTTATAACTCCGGTTTTGGTTAGCACCGCCGCCATCCTCACCTGGCCGTCTTTCCCTGGGAAGGTCTGGGTTATCCGACCAATCATCCACTTAGAGCGATGTATACTGCTATCACATATCAGCACTACGTCACCGATTGAAAGCGGATTAACAGGTTGGAACCACTTTGTTCTTCGACACAAATCTGGAAGATACTCGGCCAAAGATTAAATAAGTAACAAGATGGGAAACTGACTTACGTTTCACTCCCTAGATCCCGCAATTTTCATTTTCTTTCATTTTATTTTCTTTCCTTGTACATGAATAATATTAAAACAAAAACAATATGGTAGGACCATATTTACTGTGTAAAAACACGCATACTTTCACAAAAACTATGGTCCAAACTGTGATAGTATTGGTAAAACCACGCATACTTTCACAGTAACTATGGTCCGAAGCTTGTAGGCAACTGTCACTTTGACAGCCTTGTTTCCCATCTTGTTACTATTTATCTTGACCGGCAATCCATTTTTTCCAAAACCGCCGCTGCATATGTTGGGCTATTCGCCAGTGCTTCCTGGATGCACGGAATCGCTCTTCAGCTGGATGAGGAGTTTGCTCAGAGTTGGCAGTACCTAAAAGAAAATGATTGGGAGTTATGGGTATCATCTAAAGGGATATGCGTCAGAGGACGAGAATTAACTATATTTTCGGCTTCGCACATCAGACTGTATAAACAATGTTCTTGAAGAGTCAAATCGTTAACTGCATGTCCCATTGCTCTTTTCACACTTCGAACCAGCCGCTCCCAACAACCGCCTGCATGAGGATTAAATGGGCAGTTAAAAATCCATTCGATGTTTTGATTTGCGAGTGTGTCCCTGATTTTGTCGTTTTCTAGCTCTTGACGTTTTAGTTCGCGTTGAGCTCCCACGAAATTGGTAGCATTATCAGACCGAATTCGCATAGGGGTTCCTCTCCTGTTGATGAAATTTCGGATGCACATCAAACAGGTATCCGTCATGAGATCCTTTGCTATTTCTAGATGGATTGCACGAATCGTTAAACAAATGAAGAGTGCTATCCATCGCTTCTCACTACGACGTCCGATCGTTACCATAAACGGTCCCATATAGTCGAGACCTACGTAAGTGAACGGCCTCACGTATGGGGTAAGTCTATCTTCAGGTAGTTGTCCCATTTGCGGGGAAACTGGTTCAGCTTTTTCCCTTTGGCAACGACTACATCTCTTAGCTGCACGTTGAACTGCTCTCCTAATGTGCGGTATCCAAAATTTTCGACGTAACTCATTAATTATCGTGTTGTGATTCTGATGTTTCCAGAGGCGGTGGTAAAAATCAATAATGAGCTCAGTGACATGATTATTCTTGGGAAGGATCATGGGCTTTCTCGTGTTGTAAGGAACAGCTAACGCTCTTGTAATACGACCATTCAAGCGGATGGTGTTTGTTTCATCAAGGCAAGGGGTAAGTTTCCATAATTCACTCGACTTTGGTATTTGTTCGCCTTTTTTTAGTAGCTGGAACTCTTCCGAGAAGGAGTCCATTTGAACACGTCGTACTATGAGCAGTTCAGATCTTTCTATCTCCTTTGGCGTGAGACCTCCGATTATCTTCGAGTTCTTTTTTATCTTGCTGAGGCTATTGTCGCGAAAACGTAAATCCAGTGCGATGATTCTTCTTAATCAATATCTAGTTCGTGATTTTATATAAATAAACGAAAAAAGTCTTTATTCTCTGAAACTAATTAAACATTGTTAATTGCTGACAGAATACATAAAAACAATGAATTCAAATATGTATGCCGGTTTCGTCCTTCATTCATTGATTTGGGTTTCCTTATGCTTGACTTCTGCGAGAGCGTCATTGAGCTTCCTCTCCGAATTGTCCTTCCATTTGCCGTTCGTGCCGACTGACGTTCGACAATCATGATGCTCATGGGCAGTGGCCAACTTATCCTCCAAAACCATGTTCATGTCCTCTAATTTTTCGATGACTTTTTGTAAATTAACCGAACGTAGACGCTGACTGTTTTGGCCATCTTTGGCGGCCTGCAAGTCGCCACGCAGTTGCAGTTGAAATAGGGGTGTTTGCGGATTGCAGTATAGCCAATTCGATTGGAAGGGTTTCGGACCGGTGAGAAAATGAGATTCTTGAAATTGGCGCTGAATTTTAAGTCACTTGGAAATGCGATCATTTCCATGGTGTGTATCTCCTCGTAGTGACTGAGGATTTTCAGTTTGACTCGTGAAGCTTTAAAATTTGTAAGGGGAACCTTATTTTCCTTATATTTTTGTAATGAATTATTTTTAATTGAAGACGAACAGAAATCCTTTGATTGGAATTAAATTTGCGGCGGCACAGATACGGACAACTACGACGGTAAAAAATGCACGAACAGAATGTTTTTTTTTAGATTCCAGATTGACAGTCATTAAAAACACCATTAAACAGAAAAAAAAGACTTTGACACATCAACCATTTTCAACTCACCTCCTGAGTAGAGTTGGGAATAGTTAGAAATAGTTACGATTTGACACTTTAACACTGACCGCAAAAACGACAATTGTTACGAAACGTAACTATTGGCGTGCAAAAACGAGAAATAGTCAACTATAGTCAACTATAGTCAGCGCAAAAACGCACTTCTGGTCTACTATACCCATTGATGTTATTTTATTCGTTAATCGAATAAGAAATATACCTAATAATTTTATGTTTCATTCTAATGAATTTTCTGCGAATAAATGAAATCATTTATTATTCGCGCGAATTTTTAATAACTATCCAACTCCATGCAATCTTTCGGAATCTTTGTGTCCGCAGTGTCAGTGTGGCATCTAACCGCTCCTTGGTAAGGATGCCCTATCCGGAGCCAGCCAGCAGGTCGAACACCATACTCGACGCTGCAAAGATTCATCATTTCCTATTATTAATATATTTAGCCACATCTGCCATCGTTCCCTCGTCATTTCATTTAAACCACACTCTGGAGGATAGATATGCGTGCACATTTAGTATATTATACATATAAACATAGAAAGGCCTCATGCTTTGCTCAATGCACTCAGTCTGAGAGGAATGTTTTTTCGCCTCAGAAATCACTCTTAAGACGTTTTTAGTGCATGTTCCTCATTTGCATCATTGCGTGTTAATTAAATGTCTGAACTAATATTTAAAATGGTATTTTAATTGCAGTTGTTGAGCTCATAACATAAGTCACTTGGATCGATCTTTCTTATTTGGAGGTCCTGATCGTGATCCTGTTGTAAATTACACAAAAACGGAAAGAGAAATTCTTGGACACTGCCATACGTGTTTTCATAGGTATTGTGGCTGTTGACATAAATTATATAAAAAGTTTTATTTTAAACGATCCTTTTTAATAATTCTCGAGCTGGTTTACCAATGCTATTTTGCCAAAAAGGCAGGAAGCAAATACAGGCATAGGAATAAAACAACTGTCCAGTTTTGCCATACATTGAAAAAGTAACATTGGTTCCTTTTTCTTAAAAAAACAGGTAAAAAACGACACGTGTGCGATTTTTGGATCTTCTTTTATTAACTGCCGGCCGTAGAGAATATATATGCATACAATTCCATAGAAAAAAAACATTGATTCGAAGTGTCCATGCGACACTTTTCTAATGACAAATCCAAACTTTGTATGTGTTGGTAAGATTTTAAATGTAAGACCCAGACATGGAATTTAAGGGGACTTAGGGGTCAACTTACTAACCAGAGGCCAGTATTTTCATCTGTTCCTTTCTTTTCTTCCGATTTATTTTCTTCCGAGCAATCAAATGAACATAAATGTATCTGTAGAGGATCAAAAAGGATATTGAAAGATATGTACAGAACTCTTATTCCTAAGAGGAATCGCTAACTGAATTAGACTCGAAATATGACAGCCAATGTAAAGGGCATCTCAGACTTGCAGCCGTTTGACCTTTTTTTGTGCTCGAATGCGTATTCGTCGAGTGTTGGTTGTATGTTTTATAGCATCTTAAGGAAATATCCAATCTTGGTGTCCTACTGGTTTTTACTTTGACGATGGATGAATGAAAATGTTTGAATAATGTTTTTGTGGGTCAAATAGGGGTGTAGGTTACACAATGAATTCTAATGGAGATGACTGCGACGTTCTTTCGTCCTTCGATCATTAAAGATTAATGTCCTTTCTGGGTCCTGTTTCTCAACAATGGCATTATAACAAAAAAAAAAAACCTATATACAAAAACTAGTAAAGTGTGCGCGCAAAACGCTTTAGGTGTTGTGGGAGCAGATGATCATCATTTGCTTTATGGTCAAGATGTTCCTTTAAACAGTACCTACATATTTCAATATATTGTTTGATTAAACGTTGAGGTTCGTTATAGACCGTTTATTGCGGGTGGTTTTGTATTTTTGATTTTTCTCTAAGGATTTATGTTTTTAAAAAATTGAATTCGATTGCAACGGTCTTTTTTTTAATATGTATGTATGTACATATTTCTTGTTGCAGTATAGGAAGAGAACTTTGGAAAAAATCATAATAATGATGTTTGCAATACGAAAAGTTAAGCATTTGAAACTGTTATTTAGATGTAGGTACAACCTTTACCTTAAGAACTCAAAAGTCACAGCAGAATTGTTTAACTTATGCTCATTTCATTGTTATGTAGCCTCAGACGACAAAAGAGATATCATTTGGCGTTTTTACCTTTAAAAGCTTCCTTTGGTTAATCCTTTTTGTTGTATTATTCTTTTAATAATGTTTTTATAATTCTTTTTATTGAATTGAATTGAATGTATTTTATTTAGCTTCAAAAGCCACAGTTAATAATTTTACAAAAAATATCTTATACTAATAGGAGTTTTATCAAAATTTACATAGTACTTATTTTTTACTTAAGTTCTAATTTTGGAATATCATTTTATATATTTTGAACATATTGGATTAATTTTCTTATGAAAATATTAAAATTATTTGTGTTTTTAATTTCAAGTGGCAAATTACTAAAATCGTGAAAACCTATATAGAATATAGTTCTTTTTCCTCTTACTGTTCTAGATCTAGCGATTCTTAAGTCATTTCTATTTCTTAAATTGTAATTTACCGTTTCACTATGCCTCGGCCACGCAGTAAGCGGCTGAGCGGCAGCTGCTGAGCGACGTATGGCCAGGCACTGAGCGACTGCTTTTGAGCGATTAGTAGTTAAAATGCCGTTGTCAAGAACAGGAAAATCGTTTGTATGTGAACAAATTACTTAAACGTATACAAAAAAGAAGACGATTTTTTTTTCATTATAATTTGCACACAGTAAAGCACTATTCACATGAGCACGACCAACGAACGACGAATGAATGAAGAAAAGTGATTTTAGATACGTTTGGAGCCGTATTTCTTTACAAATTGTCAACAAAACGATAAAAGTGAAGTTAATGTTTGATTTGTGATGCATAAATTTAATTTGTAATCTCAAATGTTAATAAATTTGAGAAAACAAATTTATTCGTCGCGAAAAGAATTGTAGTTGATACGAACTGCCAAACTCTATTCGCGTTCCACATCATCCACACTCCCAACGAACAAAATGTTCGCGCGCGTCTAACCTCAAAAATCGTTCTTGCCTTGTGTTTTGGTTGTTCATTCGCGACGAATTAAAAACTCTCATGTGAAAGAAATGTCAAAATCGACGAATTTTCGTTCATTCGTTGGTCGTCGTTCGTGCTCATGTGAATAGTGTTTAAAGGGGTTTTTATACCCTTATCATGCCAGAGACACAGCGAGCGCATTAAGAAAAGATGAAGGGGTTTAAAAATAAGTGTCGGTGTACATTGGTTTTGAATTTATCAACATTGCAATGACTGGGAAAGACAGAGTGTGGAAGGGAAATCCACATTCGCGTAGTACGGCTCAGGAACGATTCTCTATACTTAAGAGTACGTCCGAAGTTGGGCTCGAGGGTAAACTGATGGGCATTCCTGGAAGCGCGGGTATTACGGTTGAATTGTTTAAGGGGAGGAATGCAACTGGCTATTTCTCTAGAGCACTTACCGTAGAAGTAACGATAAAACAGAGAGAGACACGAAACGTTACGACGATGGTCTAAAGAAGTGAATGAATCAGTGATGTCTCCATTATACCATCCAAGAGGCTTAAGTAAGTTACTGGAGAACCAGCCCACAAATGGGAATTGTACTCAAGCTTTGGACGGATAAAGGTTTTGTAGATAATAGCAAGATCAGACGGGGAGAAAAATTTCTTGCACCGTCTTAAGAAACCTAAACATCTTGCGGCATTTTTGGCGACATCGCGTATGTGCTCGGTCCACAAGAGGTGGTCAGTGATACACATACCGAGAATCTCGAGATGTTCGGTCTCATTGATGCAAGTGCCACTCATGGACAGTGGCAAGGGGGGTATATCTCGCTTCAACGATACCAGACAGCATTGATTTTTCGAAGCATTAAACTCTACACGGTTCTTAATTCCCCATTTGAATTGGACAATGCTGTTTAAGTCAGAGTTGAATGAATTATCATATTTTGCCGTTCCAGTTTCACATCCGAAGAGGAGAGATGTGAATTTGGAAACGAATATGAAAAGCTAAGGGTACTATCGTCAGCGAAAAATTTATTGGATTAGAAGTAACAGACAAGAGATCATTAATAAAAATGTGCACGACTGGGTCGTACGAACTTGCTCCTGCATGCTAAAACTGAATATTTATGATTACTTAAATTGCAAAAAGTAGTGTTAAAATAAGAGATATACTTTAAGCAATTCTGATTACACTCTAACTTACAGCTTACACTTAACTCACAAAAAAAACTCAATATATAAAAATAATTAGAATTCATTAAGAAAATTAAAATTTGAAAATGTACCTCGTAAAAACATTTCATTCCAAAAATTTAAATGCCAAACAAATTCGAACCTTATTCTTGATTTATTGAATTTTTTTTTTTGAAAATCGTCGGATCTTTTTTTCTTAAATTAATTTTTTACATATAGAATGTTTCAAAAATGTCTTAAAATTAATTTGGGTATGAAGTTTTTAAGACCATGTAAATATACATATTATACTCCAATTTGGATTTTTAAAATTGATCCGTTTTTGAGATACAGAATTTTGAAAAAAAAGTTAAGAATATTTTTTAAAAATCAAAAATATTTTTTTAAATTTTTTGAAAACAAAATATTAGGCGTGTTTTTTTGGCATCGCTATCTGCAGCCAAATTCGATTTACCAAAAAAACGTATCCGCAGTTGCCCATCCGCAGCAGTTTTATTTTATTTTTAAGTTGGTAGACTTCTCTAGCTGCTGGATAATAAAACAAAAACAAACAAAAACCGAAATTTATTCAAGATTATTTTTGAGTTGTTTTAACGTAGGTATAATTAATTTATAAACCAAAGTTAATTGCTTAAAAAAGAAGATTCACTTTCTTTCCTTATTTTCCATTTGTGCATCCATCTGCATTTGTTCAAAGTTTGATTTGTTATTTTGGTTTTACTTTCGGATAAGTTTTTGACATGTTGGGGTATGTTCGTATAGATTTCTTCAATCGTCGTTCAATAAACAAGAAAATAAAACAATAACAAATGTCAAACAGAGAAGTGTGTTTGAAAGTGTGTGTGCTTGTATGTATGTGTGAATTTTGATACAAAACAAGATTCAGATTTTTGAATCTCGAATCCATTTTTTTTATCTCAAGTCTCAAATAGATCATGAAATCTGAGGTTTTTCCACTTTTTCACAAATTTGACTCTAAAGGTATGACTTCAACGAGCACTTTTTGCAAAATGTCAAAAATTGAAAATTTTCAAACTCATTTTGTGACAGTTTTTCCACCCCAAAAATAAAAGAAATGATGCAGAAAGCTTTTTTTATGTCAAAACTTAAATCTCGCAAATAGAAAACGACATTACAGAAGAAAAATATTAAGCACCATAAGGCAACTATGTGTAACTCGTTCCTTGATTTGTGCGTTCCAATTTTAATTCAAAATAAAGGTTAATAAAAGAACGCACTTAAAATGTTTTGCACTCTGCGAACACAGCCTTAGAGACTCTTTGAGTTATCCGATTATCCGAGTTACCAACCTAAGAAATTCAATTTTACTCCGATCGAGTATCGATACTCGAACAAATTTCAATTTTTTATCCGCAGTCAGATTTAAGTTTAAGTTTTATCCGCAACTGCGTGTTGTATTTGTAATACATGGAAGCTCCAACTGCAGATGCGGATAGCTGTGCCAAAAAAACACGCCTATTATCTAAACAATATCTACGTACTTTCGAAAAAAACTTACGCTGATCGGACTTTCAGTTTTCGAGAAAATCTAATAACAAAAAACGGTTCTATGGGAGGTACCGTTTTGGAGCAATACAAACATTTTTTTTTACATAAAATACATGAATGTTTAAAAAAATAAAACTCGAGGAAGTTTAAAAAAAATCGTAGGAGCCGTTTTGGAGAAAAAAAAAGTTTTGGTTTTTGGCCAAAAAAATCGTATGGTGGCTACCCTAAATTTTGATCTTAAAACAAAAATAAAAAAAAGTGGGATATGAGACGGAATCGCCGGACCCACTTTTTTCGACTTCTCTATCATCGTAATGTCATATTTCATCCTCATCTCAAATTTTTATTTTTTTACGAATTCAATACTTGCCATATATTCTATATGTCGCAAGTAAAAATGAGGAAGAGGGTCGGAGACAAAACGGAGCCCGCCTGGGGCACACCAGCATTTATATTGTGGGTTTCAGACTTGAATTGAGGGATTCGTCGATACCGAAAGCACGCAAGATGCCAAACTTTATCAAATGCCTTTGAAATATCAAGCGCAACAATCTTACTTTACCCAAAACTATGTAAAGATTTGTTCCACTGTTCGGTGAGATAGACCATCAGATCACCAGTGGACCTGTTGCTGCGAAAGCCGTACTGCCGGTCATTAAGAAGCTTTCGGTCTTCGAGATATTTCTTGAGCTGATAATTTATCAGCGTTTCCATGACCTTAGAAAGAAGGGACGTAAGTGCAATCGGACGATAATTGGAGGGAGAAGAAGATTCGCCTTTTTTTTGGAATAGGCTGGACAAATGCTGTTTTCCAACTGCTCGGAACGAGCCCAGAAGAATAGGATAGATGGAAAAGCTTACGCAAGGGTTTTGTCAGCGTGGAAGAACACCTCTTCAGAATAATAGCGGGGATACCATCCGGACCAGCGAATTTATGTATGTTGAGATCCTTTAATACTCTCGCCACAGCACGAGTGCGGAAGAAGATTTGTCCCATGGAATCATTGACGCGCTCAAGAACTGGGGGAGTCATGACAAAAGTGCTTCTTAACGCTGCCGTTAGGAAATGGCGTTAAATTGTAGGTCCTCTCAATTCTTCATACAAACTCAGAGAATTGTTGACTGAGAGTAACTCACTTAGGCCTTGGATCTTCAAGAGCTGCCGTGCCACTCTATTTATTTTTTTTTTTTAACAGGAAACGCCAAATTTAAATTCATCTAGTAAAAAAAAAAAAAAATAAGAAAGTTCATGGTTCAGGGTTCATGGGTTTAAGTCAGAGCGAATAATTTTCTAAATTTCTTTCAAAACACACATTTCATAGTTTGTCATGTTTCTATGAATCAATCACCACTTCATTGCAGGATTGCAGTTATTTTTCCTAGGCCATTCTTCATTGTTAAGTCTACCTACCAGTGAAAGGACAATAATCAATCGAGTGCAAAAGATTTTAATCCTGTCACAAGTAGTCACACTTACAATAAAATCAGTTGATTTAATCCTTCAGATAAAGGACCTCCAATTTTGAGGTAACAATGAATAGAGAACTATCACCCAAATGAAAATGTCACGCTTATAACATCTTTAAAAAAAAAACGGAGCAAAAGCGCCCATATTCATACAAATCTGAAAACCGTTTCGACTGTACCTACCATGACCATCAAAGGAGGGCAGCATATGAACGCGTGAATTTGAATAACATTAATTTTTGAATTAGTATTAAATACGGACACAATTCACACCATGAAAACGTTATTATGCAATCAATAAGATTTCAACTTTTAGAGACAAAATAGAAAAATGAAACGTATATAGTGGCTATAGCTATAGCCACAATCGTAAATACTCAGATACCTAGTAACAACATGTAATTAATTATGTCAGTTTTTGAAACAAAACCTTTTTTCATTGTTCAACAAAATATTCGTAGCTTGAGGCAGAACTTCGATCTATTGGTCTGTAATCTCGAAGCTTTCAAATATGTATTTACTTACTTAAGGTGGCGCTACAGTCCGTTGTGGACTTGGGCCTCAATCAACAGTCTCCGCCAGCTAGCTCGGTCCTTAGCTAGTCGTCTCCAGTTTTGCACTCCAAGTTGATTGAGGTCCTCTTCCACTTGAGTGCGCCACCTGAGTCGCAGTCTTCCTCTCCTCCTACGTCCCTCGGGAATAGTGTCAAAGGCTTTCCGGGCCGGAGCATTGGTGTCCATCCGCTTTAAATGACCGAGCCATCTGAGTCTCTGGACCTTGACCCTTCTGGCTGGGTCCATGTCGTTGTACAACCCGTAAAGTTCGCTGTTATATCTTCTTCGCCATTCCCCTTCAATGCACACGGGGCCAAAGATGACCCGAAGAACTTTCCTCTCGAAACAGCCTAAGGCACTTTCATCCGATTTTGTCAAGGTCCATGTTTCCGCACCATACAGCAAGACTGGGATGATGAGTGTGTTGTACAGTTTAACCTTAGTTGCTCGAGAGAGGGCTTTTCCACTCAATTGCTTTCTTAGCCCAAAGAAACAGCGATTAGCAAGAGTTATTCTTTGTCTGATTTCGGCGTTGGACAAACTCTTCTACTACCTCGAAGTCTTATGCGTCTATTGTGACGTTCTGCCCGAGCCGTCGGTGTTGGGTGTCATTCCTCGAAGACAGCATATACTTCGTTTTTCCCTCATTTACCGCTAAACCCATTTTTGCCGCTTCTATTTCAATTCTCACAAAGGCGCCATTGACATCACGATGTGTTCTTCCCATTATATCAATGTCATCGGCGTACGCGAGAAGTTGAACAGATTTTTGGAAGATAGTGCCTCTGGTGTTGACGTTGGAGTTCTGCACTATCTTCTCAAGAACGATGTTAAAGAAATCGCATGACAGTGCATCGCCTTGTCTGAATCCTTTTTTGACGTCGAAAGATTCGGTAAGCTCGTTGCCAACCTTGATTGAGCAGCGTGAGTTCTCCATTGTCATTTTCATTATGCACAAGCGAACGAGCTTGGCAGGAACGCCAAAACTAGTCATAGCTTTGTAAAGTTCGTCTCTGTAGATGCTGTCATACGCGGCCTTAAAATCGATGAAAAGGTGGTGGGTATCGATTTGGAGTTCATAGGTCTTTTCCAGGATCTGCCGCAACGTGAAAATTTGGTCAATGGTTGACTTTCCTGGCTTGAAGCCATATTGATAAGGACCAATCAGATTGTTGACGAAAGGCTTCAGACGTTCACATATTACGGCAGAGAGAATCTTGTAGGCGATGTTTAGTAGACTTATTCCTCTATAGTTGGCGCAGTTTAGAGGATCTCCCTTTTTCAGCTTGGAATTAGATAGAATATATTTCTATTCAACCCAGTTTTTACAATGATCACTTATTTGCAAGTCCAAGTTGATAAAAATGAATTGTTCTGGAGGAAATTTCAAAAGACGACCGAAAACATGACCAGTACAGCTTCCCGATATTGGTCTCGTAACTTCATTCACAAAGGTTGTACATCCATGAATAGCTAAAAGGGTAAGATGATTATCAGAATTCATTCATTTATCCATTCTGTCCGAAGGAAACTTGAATTGTGAGAGAGCGTGAATCATACAAAAGTTGTTTCCGAACGCGAATAGTTATTTTAATTACATCTGCACTGGTCATGCTATGGCGCTCCATTTTAAAAACTTCACTTATGAATCACTAACAAAAACTCCCACACCACCTGCTGGATATAAATCATTTGGATTTGCGTGCAATTTATAACCGGGAATGATATTATCATCCGTTTCACAAGAGAAAATCCATATCTCATAAACAAAAATTAGATCTGGTAAATACATGTTTATAGTAGAATCGCAGTCAATGCTGGGGACATGGAAAGACCGCTTCTGTAGATTGTATAACGGCGACGACGAACAAAATACCGCCGTCAGGCAGGAGCCTTTCATCGGACACAATTCCAACAATTTCGTGAACCCGACCTAGAAGAACTGAAATCTGCAATATCACGGCTGAAATCCAACAAAGCCGCTGGAGCAGATGGACTAGCTGCTGAGTTGTTCAAAGCAGCAGGCGACGAGCTAGATAGGAGCATGCACCAAATCATCTGTAAGATATGGATGGAGGAATGCATGCCCGATGAATGGAACCTCAGCATTGTTTGCCCGTTCCTGAAAAAGGGAGATCCTCTAAACTGCGTCAACTATAGAGGAGTAAGTCTACTAAACATCGCCTACATGATCCTCTCTGTTGGTTGTGTGAACGTTTGAAGCCCTTTGTCAACAACCTGGTATGTCCTTATCAGCGTGGCTTCAGACCCGGAAAGTCCACCATCGATCAAATATTCACCCTACGGCAGATGTTGGAGAAGACACAGGAACTTCAAATCGATACCTACCACCTTTTCATCGATTTCAAGGCCGCGGATGACAGCGTCTATAGAGACCAACTATATAGAGCAATGTCTTGTTTTGGCATCCTAGAAAAACTCATCCGTCTGTGTGAGATGATAATGGAAAACTCACGCTGTTCCGTCATGGTCGGAAAAAAACCTAACGGACGCTTTTGATGTCAGGTTTAAGACAAGGCGATGCGTTATCATGCGATTTCTTCAATATCATTCTTGAAGAGATTGTGCAAAGCTCCAATGTCAACACCAGAGGAACAATCTTTCAAAAGTCCGTCCAGCTACTGGGATACGCAGACGACATTGACATAGTCGGAAGAACACAGCGTGATGTCAGTGGGGCGTTTGTGAGCCTTGAGACGGAGGCCAGGAAGATGGGTCTAGCGGTTAACGAGGGCAAGACCAAGTTAATGCTGTCGACAAGAAAGGACTACCAACATCGACGTCTTGGAGCAAACGTCAACATAGACAGATTTAACTTCGAGGTAGTTAAGGATCGACAACAACACCACCAGCGCTGAAATCAAACGAAGAATCACTCTTGCCAATCGCTGCTTCTTTGGACTTTGAAGGCAATTGAGTAGTAAATTCCTCTCCCGAGCAACTAAAGTGACACTCTACAAAACCCTCATGATCCCGGTCCTCATGTATGGTGCAGAGACATGGACTATGACAACTTCTGATGAACGCTTTGGGCTGCTTTGAGAGAAAAATTCTTCAAGTGAGTTTTGGTCCTGTCTGCATTAATGGAGAACGGAGACGAAGATTCAACCAAGAACTGTACGAGCTTTACAGCGACACTGACCTAGCCAGAAAAGTAAAGTTCCAACGACTTAGATGGTTGGGTCATGTTGAGCGAATGGAAAATAATGCTCCGGATCGTAGAGTCTTCGAATCCAACCCGGAAGGAAGTGGCAGAAGAGGAAGACCGCGACTCCGGTGGAGCACACAGGTGGTAGAGGACCTGAACCAACTTGACTTGCGAAACTGGAGAAAGCTAGCCAGGGACCGAGCTGGCTGAAGAAGTTTGTTGGGTGAGGCCCTGGTCCGTCCTGGACTGTAGCGCCACCATAAGTAAGTAAGTCTTCAATATTGAATTAATTGCTTATCTACAATTTTAATTATCCGAATTTATTTTGTCTAACTGGAATATTTTTAAACAAGTTTGAGTGAATCTACCTAAAGATTTGTTAAGTTTAATTTTATAGCATACATTTCTATAAACGCATTTAGGTATAATTTTTTATAAATAACAAATTGACCATTACTCATGGCAAGAAAGAGGTCCTGTTTAAGATTAAAATCAATACTCTAGGACGTCAAATCAAGTACGAAGGATATCAAAACACAAGAGAAGCGTGTGCAGCACGCGTTTTCTAGACCAACATTGTCCTACAGGGATCTTTTGAGATTGCGATAAGCTACATCATAGGAATGTCTTTAAAGAAAAAAAAAAAAAAAAAACACAAAAATAAATGCATGCATACCTAAAAATTCTAAATTTTAGGTTCTTCCGGGCATGCCCTTTAATATGAACTCGTGATTATTCAATTCATTGAACTGAACTCTGTTTACTGCTCTTGTGCTTAGCTCGTGGATCCTCCAATAATTTCCAAAGGTTTTCCTTATGATAGATGTATTTTTGGGTACACAAACAGCTACCTAAGATGCTGGCTGTGGTACTTCGAAGGACTCTTAATAAGAATGCAAGATGCTTGTAAGGCTCCTCGAAATCGAATCGAATTACCATAAGTACATCGGTGACCCAAAAATAGGATGTGATGATGTTTTGTGTGCCCTTAGGAGCAGTTGGGTCAGAGTTATTTGGTATTTTGTAAGAATGAATGTCAAATGTCGCGGGCCAGCAGTGTTAGGGTGATGTTTTATTTTTTCTAAAGTAAATTATTTTTGAGTGACGTCTGGCAATGCGGAAGAGTTTTTTTTTTTTTAAGAGGCCGGGTGTTTGTTGGAAAGTTCTAATTTTTATGTTCTTCGCGCGTAATAATTTTAAATTTATGACGGTGTTCAACCACTGAAATAATATTGGTTTGTCTATTTTAGTTTGAAATAAAATTTTGCCAGATTTCAAAGGAAATCGAGATCAGTAAGTACCGGGTTTTAAGCTGCTGCTTGTTTTGATTCCCCATTCCTTATTTCGCAAAAAAAAAAAATGAAGATAAGTAAATGATATTTCAACATTTTCTAAAAAGCTAGGCAAGTGTTTTAGTCCAAGGCCACAATCAAATAGACCGAATACCATTAACTGGAAATCGGAGTTAGTTTGCTTTGGTTTGTATTTTGTTAATTTTTTTTTTAAAGGTGAAAATGTTCGTTTGTTTAGATTTTGTTTTCTTTTAATAAGCAGTCTTGCATAAGTTAAAAAGTTGTAACTCAAGATTTTGAAAGCGGTCATGCGATTCTGACCGTGTAGACTGTTTGTATTCGCACCAGACGATTTTTCGTCTTTCGGCATTGTATCAAAATCAAAATCAAAAGTATATCAAATCGAACTTTTTGGTTTGTTAAGTTTTATTGAGAAATAAATAAAAATTAATTTTTTTTAAAAGAAAAAAATAATAACTAGTAGTTTTTGCGTGATGCTCCGACTTTCACGTGTAAAGACTAAAGAGTAGAAGATGAACCAAAACCCTTCAATATTGTCTTCAAAAAATCACTAAGTCGAATGAAAAATGGAAAAAGGTAAATGGATAATGGAATGAGAATCAAAACGAATAACACAGATAATGTCTACGGCTTGCATGTTATGTCGTTACTTGACGTCTCATTCTACTTACTTACTAACTTATGGTGGCGTTACATTCCAGGTCGAACCAGGGCCTCACCCAACTAACAGCTCGGTCCCTAGCTAGCTGTCTCCAGTTTCGCACGCCAAGTTGGTTCAGGTCCTCTCCCACCTGTGTGCTCCACCGGAGTCGCGGTCTTCCTCTTCTGCGACGTCCTTCCGGGTTGGATTCGAAGACTCTACGAGCCGGAGCATTATTTTCGATTCGCTCAACATGACCAAACCATCTAAGTCGTTGGACCTTACAGCTCGTGCAGTGGATGAATCTTCGTCTCCATTCTTCATTAAAGCACACGGGAATTGTAGGCCTTCTGCACCCAAATTGAATGGTTCTGTATTGCTGACGGAGTTTTGGTCGTCATCGCCATGATACAGCTTGGAAAAGTGGTCTTTCCATATCCTCAGCACTGAGTGCGGTTCTACTACGATGTTCCCATGATGGTCTCTACAGGCTTCAGTTCGGGGTGTATAAGCCCTGGAGGTTTGGACATCCCTCTATCTCCTCGATCGCGCGCTACTCATGCTCTTTTTTTTCTTTCTGAGAAGTTTATGCTCCTCTCTCCTTTTCTGCTCGTAGAGCTCACGAGCTGCTCGTGTCCTTCTTGCAGCGCGCTTTGGAGGTGGTGTCGTGTAGGCTATGTCGTCCGATTATTCCATCAAAGATTTCTTCTCTACCCAGCTTAGCATTAAAATCTCCAAGGAAGATTTTAATGTCATAGCTAGAGTATTGCTCATACGTCTTGTCGAGGAGCTCGTAGAACCTGTCTTTGGTGTCTTCATCCGTTTCCTCAGTGGGGGCGTGAGTGCAGACGAGGCTAATGTTGGTGAATTTAGCCTTGAATTTCAGCATTGTTTGCCCGATCCTGAAAAAGGGAGATCCTCTAAACTGCGCCAACTATAGAGGAATAAGTCTACTAAACATCGCCTACAAGATCCTCTCTGCCGTAATATGTGAACGTCTGAAGCCTTTCGTCAACAATCTGATTGGTCCTTATCAATGTGGCTTCAGGCCAGGAAAGTCAACCATCGACCAAATTTTCACGTTGCGGCAGATCCTGGAAAAGACCTATGAACTCCAAATCGATACCCACCTCCTTTTCATCGATTTTAAGGCCGCGTATGACAGCATCTACAGAGACGAACTGTACAAAGCTATGTCTAGTTTTGGCGTCCCTGCCAAGCTCGTTCGCTTGTGCAAAATGACAATGGAGAACTCACGCTGCTCCATCAAGGTTGGCAACGAGCTTACGGAATCTTTCGACGTCAAAAAAGGATTGAGACAGGGCAATGCACTGTCATGAGATTTCTTTAATATCGTTCTTGAGAAGATAGTGCAGAACTCCAACGTCAAAACACCAGAGGCACTATCTTCCAAAAATCTGTTCAATTTCTCGCGTACGCCGATGATATTGATATAATGGGAAGAACAAAGCGTGATGTCAATGGCGCATTTGTGAGAATTGAGAGAGAAGCGGCAAAAATGGGTTTAGCGGTAAATGAGAAAAACGAAGTATATGCTGTCTTCGAGGAAGGACACCCAACACCGACGGCACGGGCAGAACGTCACAATAGACGCATATAACTTCGAGGAAGTAGAGGAGTTTGTCTACCTAGGCTCCGCTATAAACACAGGCAATAACACCAGCGCCGAGATCAGACGAAGAATAACTCTTGCTAATCGCTGTTTCTTTGGGCTAAGAAAGCAATTGAGTGGAAAAGCCCTCTCTCGAGCAACTAAGGTAAAACTATACAACACACTCATCATCCCAGTCCTCTTGTATGGTGCGGAAGCATGGACCCTGACAAAATCGGAGGAAAGTGCTTAAGGCTGTTTCGAGAGGAAAATTCTTCGGGTCATCTTTGGCCCCGCGTGCATTGAAGGGGAATGGTGAAGAAGATACAACAGCGAACTTTACGGGTTGTACAACAACATGGACCTGGCCAGAATGGTCAAGGTCCAGAGACTCAGATGGCTCGGTCATTTAAAGCGGATGGACACCAATGCTCCGGCCCGGAAAGCCTTCGACTTTATTCCCGAAGGACGTAGGAGGAGAGGAAGACCGCGACTCAGGTGGCGCACTCAAGTGGAAGAGGACCTCAATTAACTTGGAGTGCAAAACTGGAGACGACTAGCTAAGGACCGAGCTAGCTGGCGGAGACTGTTGATTGAGGCCCAAGTCCACAACGGACTGTAGCGCCACTTTAAGTAAGTAAGTAACAAGTAAGTAATGTTTCATGTAATTAATTATTTTTCGTTTTTTCTTAATTATTCGAAAACAACAAGACATTTATGCATCCAGTTTTTGAGTTTTGACTAAAAATTATAACAGAATCGAATTTTGAAAAATAAAATAAGTAGGTCCCTAACCTACTAAAATTTTGAAAAAATGGTTCGGACATTTTTTTTTCTCAAAACTTTCAGTTTGTACTACCCTGTACTAGTAAGTATTAAATTATTTACCAACAAAGAAATCAAATACCTACTCTTCTACGTATGACGCTCAAGATGACACATCAAGCTATATGTATGGAAGTTAAGTAATCTCTTATTCTTTCTTATATCCTTTCAGACTTCATGAATGAACAGAGCTGTCAACACCAATCACTTCAAACTCAACACTTTAAAATACTTAATTACAATTTTATTGGGGTTCGAAACAGAGTCTATATTTAAAAATAATAATTCCGCCTCCACTTCAGTTCTATTAAAAAAAAAACTCGAAACGGGTACCATTACATATCTAATAGCTAATACCCACTCCTTTCAAAAGAGGAACTCCTCTAAAGAAAAGAATTATTGGTGAACAAAATTATTTCATTGGGTAGACGCTTGTGACTACCTATATTTAAAATAACAGAATACAAATGGTAAGGGGATTCACCCCTTCTCACTTGATAACCGAAAATACCACGTTTGTTGTTTATACCCCTTCAACACCAAAGCCATTCTTTATCTTCTGTCCTCTACCGCATTATATAATCCTATCATTTACCCTTGTCAACGCGTTCCAAATGGTATATTTAAAAAAAAGATCCTCCGCATTCATTTCAAATTGAAAAAAAAAGACTTTTGTGTTATGTCTAAGGGTTCAAAAAACACGATCAACAAATCAATTAAGGGCATTGTTGAACACCATAACCGCGAGGGAAATTATAAAAAAAAAAAACATGAAACCCGATTGGATTTCAGCTACTCCAAAAAAATAACAACCCTCATAAAAAAAACTAAACATGACATGATAATATAATTAACCCCACTTGATCCTAAAGACTTGTTGATCATTTTTTTTTTATATGTAATTTTCTCACCTAAGTACGAACACAAAAAACCACCCTAAGGTATGAGCAAGCCCCTAAAAAATGGCAAAAAAAAACATTATTTAAAGTCAATTGCGCGTAATCGCGCCCTTATGTAATATCAATTGCCTATATTCATCCCTCGAAATCGAAACACAACTTCGGATATTTTCATCCTTACATCAGTAAAAAATAGTAGCAGGGTTTTCAATAACTCTCACCCTAATTTCTGGGAGTTGAAGATGGGAAGAAATTCAAATAAAAAATAGCTAATCTGAGGGTAGCCTGTTTTTTTTTTATTTTTTATGATGAGGGTAGTTTTTTTGCGGTTCCAGGATCAGATAAAAGGGATTAGATTACATGGTTCAGGTGGGTTGGTCAGATAACAATAGAAAAAGAATCAATGTTTTCTAGATCTGAAAATCGGTGATCGATGCGATGGATATAGAAATGTTTTTATTTGAGTGCAAAGAAAAAACAATAAAAACAGGTGATGGATTCTTGCAACAGAAAAAGAAAATGAATATGGAGAAAACGATCATATTTATTCTTTTGAAAATTGTCATGGGTCTTCGGGAGGTTTTACGGTGTAATTGAGTCTGTTTTTGAAATGGCATTCTGGTTTCTTGATATTTTGATCATTTGATCTTTGGTTACAGGATGTGTTCTGGAAAAAAGTTTACCATTCACTTATTCTTTTTTCAAATTAAATGAAGTCCATTAAAAAGTACTTCATAAATGGTGTTTAAAAAAAATATAGATACAAGTATTTTTGGAAATAGTAAACACAAGTGAAAATAGAGTGAGTTGTTTCAAGTGAAACCGTTGTAGAAAAACGAAAATGTATTAAATCAAATGACAATGGAATTGCTGCCTTAAGCGACATGTTGTACGCCGCCGTCTTGTTGAAGCTGATTGAATAAACGAACGAAATAGTCAAATATCATCGCTTCGTGGCCCTATAGCGATCAGCAAACACCACCAACCCATAAAGCAGTCAGTTTTTGTGTATGTAAAATATTCTTAGGGCGTGTGCGAAAAAGTCCATGGTCTCGCCGTTTACATTCGAAATGATATCGCTTATCAATTACTTCCACAATATGGGAACTGCTCCGACCCTTTTTTCAATTCAATGTGGTTATTGTTTTCTTTATCGAAGCCCAAATTTGGACAGAGCTTCAACTCCACGTGAATTTGACGCTCTGTCTAACTCCATCCTAAGAATTGTATCCCTGTATCCTTACACTGAAATCGTTATTGCGGGCTTCTTCGTGGCTTCTCCATTCGGGCCAGACAACACCCGAAGGAATGTGTGCTGAGATCTTTGCTGAGCTCATAACCAACCTACTCAGCTGGTCACCGAGCCCACCCGAATATCGGACATTGACGGCCAAGCTGAAAACACTCTTGACTTGTTCCTTACGCCCGACCCTAATAAATACACTATCAATGTATTAACACCTCTAGGCAGATCAGACCATAGTATTATATCTGCAAATTTCTCGTGTCAAACTAATCCAGTTAAAGAAAGATTTCCGAAGAGAACCGTATGGCAATACGAGTAAGCCAACTGGGACGGTCTCAACAACTTTTTCCGGACCTTTAACTGTCACTATGCTTCCTCGATAGTGACGTTGACTCCAGTGCAGATATGATTACTAATACGATTATTTTGAGAATGAAAACTTTTATCCCGAATAGGGTTAAAAGCATCAGACCCAAGGAAAAGTTATGGTTTGATTCAAGCTGTAAAAAGGTTATCAGGGAAAAAGAAGTAAAGTTCCGGTGTTTTAGAGCCAACCCAACTGAGGAAAACCGGAAAAAGTTTAAACAAGCCAGGAAGGCTTGCAATGCCCATATTCGTCGGACCAAATTTTTACATGACCAAAAATTAAGGCAAAAAATATTGCAATGTCCCAAAGGCACTAAAAATTTTTGGCCAATTGTAAAAATTATGAAGAATTCTTCTTCTTCCTCCGTCCCTACGCTCGTTGAAAATGACAATCCAGTTGTTAGCTCGCTCGTGAAAGCTAACCTTTTTGCTAGGCAGTTCGCCGCCAACTCTTCGCTGCCAGAGATTGTCATGACTCCGCCTGTTCTTGAGTGTGTCAATGATTCCATGGGACAAATCTTCTTCCGCACTCGTGCTGTGCCGAAAGTCCTAAAGGCTCTCAACAGACATAAATCCGCTGGTCCGGATGGTATCCCCACTATTGTTCTGAAGAGGTGTTCTTCCATGCTGGCAAAACCCTTGCGTAAGCTCTTCCTTCTATCCTTTTCTTCTGGGCTCGTTCCGAGCAGTTGGAAAACAGCATTTGTCCAGACAATCCCAAAAAAGGCGAATCTTCTTCTCCATCCAATTATCGTCCGATTGCACTTACGTCCCTTCTTTCTAAGGTCATGGAAACGCTGATAAACTATCAGCTCAAGAAATATCTCGAAGACCGATAAATTCTTAATGACCGGCAGTACGGCTTTCGCAGCAACAGGTCCACTGGTGATCCGATGGTCTATCTCACCGAACAGTAAAACAAATCTTAACATCGTTTTGGAGAAAGTAAGATTGTTGCGCTTGATATTTCAAAGGCATTTGATAAAGTTTGGCATCTTGCGTGCTTTCGGTATCGACGAATCCCTCAATTCAAGTCTGAAACCCACAATATAAATGCTGGTGTGCCCCAGGGCTCCGTTTTGTCTCCGACCCTCTTCCTCATTTTTATTAATGATCTCTTGTCTGTTACTTCTAATCCAATTAATTGTTTCGCTAACGATAGTACCCTCAGCTTTTCTTATTCGTTTCCAGACTCACATCCCTCTTCTTCGGATGTGGAACTGGAACGGCAAAATATGATAAGCTCATTAAACTCTGACCTAAACAGCATTGTACAATGGGGAATTAATAACCGCGTAGAGTTTAATGCTTCGAAAACACAATGGTGTCTTGTATCGTTAAAGCGAGATAAACCCCCCTTGCCATTGTCCATGAGTGGCACTTGCATCAATGAGACCCAACATCTCGAGATTCTCGGTATGTGCATCACAGACCATCTCTTGTGGAGCGAGCATATATGCGATGTCGCCAAAAATGCCGCAAGATGTTTGGGTTTCTTAAGGCGGTGCAAGAAATTTGTTTCCCCTACAAAACCTACATACGTCCAATTCTTGAGTATAACTCCCATATCTGGGCTGGTGCTCCAGTGACATACTTAAGTCTTCTGAACAGTATAAAAAAAAAAGCATTCAAGATTATTGGTGATCATAGGTACCATCGTTGAGTCATTTACATCTCTCGAACATCGCCGTAATGTCTAATGCCTCCCCCTTTTCTACCGTTACTTCAACGGTATTTGCTCTAGTGAAATAGCCAGTTGCATTCATCCCCTAAAGATATTCAACCGTAATACCCATACCTCCAGGAATGCACATCAGTTCACCTTTGAGCCCAACTTCAGTCGTACCCTCAAGTAGGTATAGAGAATCGTTCTTTAGCCGTACTACGTGAATGTATAACTCCCTTCTACACTCTGTCTTTCCAAATCATTGCAATGTTCAGGAATTTAAGACCAATGTTCACCGGCACCTCCTCTCCAACCCCTTTTCACTTTCCTAAAGCACTCACTGTGTCTATGGCATAATAAGGGCATACAAAACCCCTTGAGTGTGTGCTATTTAAAAAAAAAAATGTTTGGTTAAATTTTGACACTTCACATTAAATAAAATGTGTTAAAAATTAGACTAGCTGCGGAGCAGGTTAAAATATGAAATATCAAATATGAAGTGGTTAAAAATTCATCCATTTTTAACCACAGTTCATTCAATTCGCACATGACCTTATAGCGTTTATTTATTGGTCGTCCGGAACTTTTCCGAACGCTTCTGAATTCGTTCACTTGGCACAAGATGACAGTTCTTGTTCTGGATACAGCAGAAAAAAGATTCCGAATTCGAAGTCGGATTCAAAAACAGAATCACGTATACATACACACATTTGTACATACGTACTCGCCACCATGTTTACAAATAAAGAAATAAAAACAACGTCATGTCTTATTTCGGAAATTGAAATTATTTTAAAATTGTGACTAAACAATTAATTTGCGATTAGAAAATAAATTCAAGTTTAAGTTATAGTGTAAATTTTCGCGAGAAACAGAAAGTATATGCTTTCTTTCAAAATCAATGAATTTTTGTTTAAGGAAAAGAGCTTTTCGTAGCAAACAGAAAGTATATGTGGCGGCTTCGCCGCTCAAGGGGTTTTAACCCTCGATTTGTAGTGCACGACTCTGGCTACGCTGGCAAACAGCGAGTATATGCGGCGGCTTTGCGTTTTTGCACTATAAATTGAATTCTATTTAAAATCAGTGAATGAACAAAAATTCATTGATTTTTAGTTTTTATAATTATCAACCTACCTTTGGACGAAAACGTTACAAAAATGAAAAAAGTAAAATTGTTTTTGTTTTTTGTTATTTTTTCTATATGTTCTTAAATCTATACATACATGAAAGTATGATACTTAAGACTAAACCTAAAAATACCTACAATATCTTAAAAATAACTTAATTTCTACGATCGCCAAAGCTTCTCCGAATTGCATTAAGCAGTTCTTCAAAGGGATGCTGCCCGTTTTTCTTTATCTTCCTCCCCCATTGGTACTCGACTATTCACTGTGCAAAGTTGTTTGAGTAATTGCTCTGATAGAAGCACCGCTTAACTACACGCCATTGGGATTCGATCCGCTGCGTGTGGGTACCATCATCCGCTACGAATGGATTGTCCGGGTCACTATAATTGACCTTTTTGTGGATAAATCCATGATCTTCCTTCTAAAAGTCCGTATGGATGGTGGTACCCGGCAGCAAGTGCTTCTTTATAAGCGGTACTAACACCTGAAAATAAAATATTTGTTATTGAATTGTATAATTGTATGTTGTATATTGAATAACTCACCTCTGCACTCCGGACATTCTCATCGCATACCTCTAGGCGGAGATCTTCAGCTCCGTCTTCAATCATCCCAAGCACTCAATGCCCATCTACATGGCGCCCTTGAAGTATGAAAAAATGTTTAATATTATAGATGATAAAGTTAAAGCAAGTTTACAATACCTTTATGGAACTTGCGGCTCCCAAACTTGGACTCGTCGATTTGGACTACGCGTCCGACACCACCAATTTTTGGGGCTTGCTCTTGCCATTCCAAGAAGACGATCACCTCGCGGCAGTAGCTAAACCAGTCCGCGATGGTTCTCGTCGACAAGGTGATGCCGGACTCCGTAAAATCTTCGTCTTGCACCTCGTCGTAAGGGGTTTTCCGAGCAAAACAATAAGTGAGGAAGAGCACTTTTTGGATCGGAAGCTAGGCGTTCTCAAACCACGTGCCCATTTCTCTACTTATCCTTTTGCCCTTATACGCCCCTTTCTGGCACTTATAATAGCCCAATGAGCCACCTTCCTTATATAGGGGCATTTTACAATGGTGCTTGGGGCAGAGCTTCGATTTGGGAAGCATCCCCTGCTCCTCAGCAAATCTGATGCAATTTTCTTCGGTGTCAAAAAGCTTGCCGATCGAAATCCAGTTCCTAAGAATTTATATTTGAATAATAAAATACGTTTATAAACTATGTAACTTACCACTTCTTACGATTTTCGCTCGCAATCTGAGCAATTGCTCGTTGGCTTGTTGTTGGTTCTTGCTCCATTTCAAATATTGTATAAAATTTTTAAATTTGTCTGCGTTGATTTTTTTTTTTTGTGAAAAATATGCACAAAATGTGCAAAACATTAAAGATGCAACACATTTTTACCGTTGCTGAAAACTGGTCATTAAGAAACAAACACAAGAAATCTTTTCCTAAGAGTTATTTAAAAAAACCCAAAAAGAAACGAGAATTCACATAATAACATACATTAAGCTGTGACCAAAATGAGCAAAGAATCAGTGGAAAATGTGGAAAAACCGCAAAACATGTTAATTTGTCTGCGTTTTAACGCGCTTATCTCAGAAAGTGCTTAATCAAGTTGAACAATTCTTTTAATGTTGAATGGTCCATTTATCTTAGAAGGCTAGAAGCTATATAATATTAGATACGCTGCGACCAATAGGAGCAAAGCGTCAGTGAAAATTGTGGTAAAAATGGCAAAAAATATTCATTTTTGAAGGCTTCTGTTGTCTGCTGATCTCAGGAACTACTAAATCAAATCGAACAATAGGAATCAGTTGAAAATGGTTAAAAAACGGCAACAGATTTAATTTTTTCTGATTGTTTGAACGCGCTTATCCAAGCAATTACTAAATAAAATTGAACAATTCTTTTTGTATTAAATACTCCAAAGAGCAAAGCATCAGTGAAAAGAGTAGCTAAAACGGGGAATATTATACATATACGAAGGCTTCGAGTTAAGAACAATTTCGATTTAGAGAGAGTCCACTGTTTTAAAATAACTTTGCAACAAAATTCCGTCGAAGACGCACCTCTGGCCGGTGGATGAAGTAGAGGTGGACGAAGTCGCGGGCAACTGCTAGTATAATATATATGTTGAAAAAACGTTTGTATGTTTCCTCTCATACAGTAACCTCCATTGGATGTCCATCCATCTAAAAAAAAAAAACACAATCTACGTTGCAAATTTTGAGACCTATACCTATCCTACCCACTCCATATGTTATTTTTTTTTTTAATAAATAGAGGTCCTTCTTTACGTGAACACTGGCTTTCAATTTCGTAATAGAAAAACACATCAAAAGAAGGATCTGTCTTCTGTCAAGAGCTATTTAATGGTTTTCAATTTATAGTTTTACCCAGTTTAAGAATTTTCTTCGGTTGCAGCACCATACATCATTTTGAACTATCGATAATTTTCCCAACAAATCATAAGCGCCAGTCACATGTTATTTATTCAAAGGTTATGAATTATATATGTACAACGTTCATATGTTTATGTATGTTTTTAAGAAATAGGACATACCCATTTACGCGGGTTTTCATCATCAAAAGAGAAGACCTGCAGCATCAAAATGACCATGACGGATAAACATACCCTTACTTTCATTTCTAATTTTGATGTTCTCAGTGTTTTAGTTGAAAGAACGTACCTAACCTACCTTTTGTGCTGTGAAAATTCTTTGAAAATGTGTAAATTTATGCCACGAACCCTAAGAATTTATTGAAATAAATCACCCCCTCATTTTTTCTTCAAATAATTGAAATGATAGTGTTTTTATACTTTTTTTTTTACATAGGACAAAAGTATAAGTGAACATTTTCGAAAACTACCATCCGAGGAGTAGTAAGAAAACCATAGAAACTTACTAGCGATGCACAATGATGACAAGCTACATCACGCCTGGTTTTAAAAAGGTAGATAAGTCGCATATTGTTAATTATAGGCCTATTTCTAAACTTTCTTGTATTCCTAAATTGTTTGAACAAAAAGTGTGTGATAGTTTATCCTTTTACTGTTAAAACATCATAATATGCAATGAGCAACATGGCTTTATGCAAAGGAGATCAATTGTCACAAACCTTCTTGCTTTTACGCATAATTGTCTGAACAGCTTAGAACATGGACTGGAAACTGATTGTGTATATACTGACACACTCAGTTATCAAGTTAAAATTACAGTTATTAGGCTTTCCCCTTGGGCTGCTTTCATGGATAGAACTTATCAAGTTAACTGCAGACATATTTCGAAGACTTTTACTGCTTAATCTGGTGTCCCACAGGGTAGTCATTTAGGACCTCTTCTCTTTATCTTATCAAAAAATGATGCACCGTTATGTGTTCGTGACAGTGAAATTCTTATTTATGCATCTGATATGAAGATCTTTAAGAAAATTACATCTAACACTGATCACATTCACATTCTCAAAGAAACGAGCATCTTCGACTTATAAGTATTATACATCTCAGCAGATTCTTTCTCATGTTTTTTAAGGTAAGGGACCTAGGGGTTCTTTTTACACCGAATCTAGATTTTACGGAGTACACCAACAACATTGTTAATAAAGCTAGTTCTGTGTTGGGGTTTGTTAAGCGTTGGTTCAATAAGATGAAACTGGGTTCAAGTACAGTGTGCTTGTGGAATGCCATACTCTCACCGAACACCAAAGTTCAGAAAAATGTTTGCATTGTGAAGAGTTTTCTTTATGAAAACTGATGTTTAAGAAAAATCTCAACATACGTTTCACAGAAACAATTTAAACTTAACAACTTTGCATGTTTTCAAAATTATACACATCATCAATGATGATTCTTGTTTAAGATTTCTAAATCTAAATTTGAAAAAAATGTAAATTAATATATCTTTACTAACGTGGTTATCGTGAGCGAAGTGTAAAATTTAAAATTGTTTGTAGCCGCAAGCTAGTACAACACTAAAAGCACCATCTAAGCTCGAACCATTTTGCAAATTTTGTGTTCAATCTATGCCAAATATGGTCCAATGAAAATGTATCGAATGACCATATTCCAATATATGGCCATTAGTCACTTTTAGAAAGCGTCATTTGACCATATGGCTGAAAAGAAAAGAAAATATGGTCAAATAACACTTTACCAAAGCGACAAATAGCGACAATAAAAAAAAATCGAGCGATTTGAAAACCGAATTGTGGAACAATTAAATAGGTGGGAAATAATTTCACACAAATTTCAGGTGAAATTGTTACTCACCTTAAGGGGGACACAACTTCACCCGAAAAAATTGAAATTATAACCCACTAGAGGTGAAATTATGACCCATGTGAAGTTATGCACCCGCACCTTGTAAGTTGTTTATTAAGAGTACACTTTTCTTTAAATCTATATAATTGAATAGCTTTTTTTCTGTACGCTCGCTAACCAGCCAAACCGGTTGACTAATATTCTTTATTTTTATTTTTTTAACTATAGAGAGGAATAATTTAAATTATGGAAAGACCACTTTTCCAAACTGTATAATGGTGATGACGAGCAAAACTCCGGCAGCAATACAGAACCATTCAATTTGGGTGCTGAAGGCCAACAATTCCACCCACCCAACCTTGACAAAGTGAAGACAGCGATATCTAAACTTAAATCGAACAAAGCCGCTGGAGCAGACGGGCTAGCCGCCGAACTGTACAAAGCAGCTGGAGATGATTTGGTTAGGAGCATGCATCAGCTCATCTGCAAAATTTTGTCGGAGGAAAGAATGCCCGATAAATGGAACCTCAGCATGAAATGCCCGATCCTCAAAAAAGGAGATCCCCTGAACTGCACCAAACTACAGAGTTAAAAGTCTCTTAATATCGCCTATAAGATCTTGTCTGCTGTGGTGTGTGAACGTTCAAGCCCTTTCGTCAACAACCTGATAAGTCCTTATCAGTGTGGCTTCAGACCCGGAAAGATTAAATATTCACCCTACGGCAGATCTTGGAGAATACCCTGAATTTCCTATACCTACCACCTTTACATCGATTTCAAGGCCGCGTATGACAGCGTCTATAGGGTCTCTATATCATGGTCGGAAAAAACCTTACGGACACTTTTGATGTCAAAAAAGGTTTTAGAACAGGCGATGCGTTGTCATGCGATTTCTTCAACATCATTCATGAAAAGATTGTGCAAAGCTCCAACGTCATCACCGAAGCACAATCTTTCAAAAGTCCGTCCAGCTACTAGGATACGCAGACGACATTGAAATAATTGGAAGAACACAGCGTGATGTCAGTGGATCGTTTAAGAGTCTTGAAACGGAGGCCAGCAAGATGGGCCAGATGAAAGGGCTACCAACATCGACGTCTTGGAGCAAACGTCAACATAGACAGATTTAACTTCGAGGACTTTGTCTACCTGGGATCCGCTATCAACTAAGACAACAACACCAGCGCTGAAATCAAACGAAGAATCACTCTTGCCAATCGCTGCTTCTTTGGACTTAGAAGGCAATTGAGTAGTAAAGTCCTCTCCCGTGCAACTAAAGTGACACTCTACAAAACCCTCATCATCCCGGTCCTCATGAATGTTGAAAACGCTTTTGGCTGCTTTTAGAGAAAAATTCTTCGAGTGATTTTTGGTCCTGTCTGCATTAATGGAGAATGGAGACGAAGATTCAATCAAAAACTGTACGAGCTGTACAGCGACACTAACCTAGGCAGAAAAGTAAAGGTCCAACTACTTAGATGGTTGGGTCATGTTGAGCGAATGGAAAATAATGCTCCGGCTCGTAGAATCTTCGAATCCAACCCGGAAGGACGTCGCAGAAGAGGAAGACCGCGACTCAGGTGGAGCACACTGAATAATGTATGGGAATTAACTTCACACAAATTTCTGATGAAGTATAATTTCCCACCATAGTTGAGATATATGTAACTTCACCAGAAAAAAGTGAAGATGTTTCCAAGAAGAGAAGTTAATTTCTGTGTGAAGATAGTTCCCAGTGAAGTTAGTTCCCTGCACCGACAAAAATCATCCACCCTCGCTTTTATTAAAAAAAAAAAAAAACTCCGAGGTACGAGGACTAAGGGTCCTTACTTTATTCAATTGAATTTTGTTATTTTCAAAAAAATCATATCGTTAGAGCAAAACACAAAACATGAAGAGTTTCGATTAAAATCCTTGCACATGCACCGTTCTTAGAAAACCGAATCTGAAATAAAAATATACGCATACTCCCGCAAACCCGAATTTTTCTTCAAAACTCCATTTTCTGCTCGTTTTCAAGTTTTTGCTGTTGTGTTTTGCAACTTGCAACCCTATTATCTGAGTCAATAAGAAAGATGGTCCCTTTTTTGTGAAAAAAATGTGTGATTTTTTTTTATTTTATTGAGGGCGATTTTGGTGCAGTTGCTGAATAAATGTGTCCACCATTATTTATTTAACAATAATGTGTATCCTTTTTGTAGGAAATAGCAAACAGATGCAGCATGCAGAATACTATCGTTTGAATAGAGTTTCACTGGTTTGCAACAACTACATATTTTAATTGTACGCTGAGAATTCGAGTGCGTATTAAAAGAAGTAATCAACAGAAGGGTAATAAGAATGGCAGTTTTGGTAAATGTGACAGGACATGTGCATTTCTCTTTATTACAATCCCGTGGAAAATTCATTTTTCAGCTTGATTTTCACTTCATATAAAAGATGAAAAAATCGCATCTATATGGAAAGGTGGAAAGGTATATTAATAGCACCTGCGTATTAACAACGTTGAAGAGAAAGATTTTTTTTGCATAAATTCTGAAACGACATTATTTATGATGCACTTAAACAAAAATCTGAGGTTCTTTTGGAATTTTTCAAAGGATTATATTCACAGGATGGATGTAACTCATAACAAAATTGTCAGCAAGCCCTTAGAATTATTTTGTGTTCCAAATGCCAAACCAAAAAGCTTTTGCCATACTTATCTAATTTACTAATCCGATTGTCTTTAAATGAAAATGTGCATGCTATGCGAACATAATATCTGAATTTGCATTGGAAGCGTTTCAAAAAAAAAAAAAAAAAATTGGTATTGGCTTCAATAGCATGTACGGTATTTTGAAACAAATCGGATAAAACATCTGTCCTTGATGCAGGCGCATTTTGCTACACCATCCACCAAACTTACCTCGCTAGGCAATGACATGATCAAAAATAAAATCAGGACTCTTCTACAATATGATGTCCGTCTCGGTACAATATCGCAAACGCATACTTTTCATATCAAGGGTCAGACATTTTTTTTTGTTAAAATCAATAAGTTTGAGAATCCCCGCGTTCATCCAACAAAAACAACATTTTATTTGGGTAGGTAAGTTAAGGTACCCTAGAACCTATACCTACTGTTATATCTCTTGTGGTCTGTCTGCATAAAAATGGATACAGCCTCATGTAGAGGAGGAAACAGGGAAGCAGTTGCTCGAAGAAATGTCTTTTTTTTTTATTATTGTCTTTGAATTTCAAGGAAAGACATACGGCCGGGCAGTTCGATTTCTTGGTTTTTCTTTGGAGATTTAAAGGTTAACTGCATTTCTTAAGTGTGGACAGCATTGTTGATAGAGGATTTTCCTATAGGAAAAGGGAACGGACTAAAGGTTTTGTTCATTTGACCGAAAACAGGACACAAATTCTGTGGTAAAATTGGCATGTGCCTGATCTCGGATCAAGTGAAGAAAATATCAACATCAAATGGATAATGAAATATCAGAGGTCGGAAAGTTCGTCATTATTAATTTCCCTCTGGAAATTATTGTAATGGGGCCGATTTTGTGAATATTTGTGAAATTAGTCTGTTCGTGTTTTCGGCAGACGCATTCGTATCTATTCAATTTTTTTTTACAGTATGTATTTACAATGATATACAAAATAACACGCACATTAGTCAGAGTTTGGTAATATTATTTTCCTAGGCCTTTTCATTGGCGGCGTGTGATTGTTTTGATTATTATCAGTCTCGAAAACTGAATTTCCGAACGACTAAGTTTCTCACGATTTTGGAAGATGCTTCATTCGGAAATTCAGTTTTCAAGACTCTGGAAAGTAATCAATAAAATAGCGTTATTTTAATATTGTTTTTGTATTTTATTTCTTTTCTTACCAATTGGGATTTCAAGATTTTGAAAATAATAAAAAAAAAAAAAAAAAATCGAAAGATTTTAGTGATTATTTGCAGAGTCTTGAATTTCCGATGAGGCTTAGTTAGTTTCTCAAAATTTTAGAACATGCTTGATTCGGAAATTTAGTTTTCTTACTTACTTATCCGGCTCGCAATCCATGACGGATCTCAGCCTGAGATATTGCAGCCTTCCATCGTGATCGGTCCCTCGCATGCACTCTCCAGTCACCGAAACCAAGCGCTCTGGCATCCGCAGTCACTTGGTCTTTGTACCGTAGATTCGGTCTTCCTTGCCGTCTCGAACCTGCGGGCTGGGATGAGAAGACTTTCTTGGCTGAAACGTTGTCGTCCATTCGCTCGATTTGGCCGAGCCAATGTAGTCGTCTTTTCTTGGCCTTCTGGACCACAGTTGAAACTTCTTCTCTATTCGCCATCGTCACATACGGGACCGAAAATCCGTCGAAGAATTTTTCTCAGTATCAATTCCCCTTTTTTACTTATCGTCCAGGTCCAGCACTCGGCGCGGTAGAGTAGGACTGGTAAAATCAAAAGTTTTGTATAGCAGACGCTTAGTCTTTCGAGTGAGGAGTTTTGAACCCAGTTGTTTTGCCAAACCGAAGCAACAGCAGTTCGCTAGGGTAATTCTTCTTCAGATCTCCACTAAGGTGTCGTTTGTGGGATTGATGTTTGTTCCAAGGTAGGTGAACTCCTTAACTACCTTGAAATTGCTGCTACCTACAGTGAAGTTATGTCCTAGGCGGTGGACAGATGTTGCTTTGTTTGTTGATAGCATGTACTTTGTTTTGTCCTCATTCACTTCAAGACCAACGAGTTTCGCCTGTTCTTCAATCGCTGTGGAGGCCTCAAGTACAGCTCTCTTGGATCGACCGATGATGTCAATGTCGTCTACCGAGCCTAGGAGCTGGGTGGATTTGTTGAAGATAGTGTTTTCCGTGCTCACACCTGCCTTGCGCACTATCTGCTCCAGGACTATGTTGACGAAGTCACATGACAGCGAATCTCCTTGTCTAAACTCTGCGCATGTTTGAAACAACTCGAATGGGCTGTTACCCATTTTCAGACTGCACTGCGTATTGTTTAGCGTCATGCGCCACAGCTGGATCAGTTTGTTCGGGATCCCGAATTTAGACATCGCCATCATAAGCTCTTGGCGGTGTACGCTATCATAAGCAGCTTTGAAGTCAATGAAAAGATGGTGGGCTTCGACTTGAAATTCGTTGGTCTTTTCCAGGATATGCCTCAGTGTGAATATTTGGTCTATAGCTGTTCTGCCTGGCCTAAAGCTACCCTGGTACGTGCCGATTATTATCCGAGGCTACTACCTCTCTCATTACTTCTTACTGTGGAGGGGTTATTAGCCCCTCGCACTAACCTCCAAATTTGTAGGGCCGTTGTTTAAGTGCTTCTGTTTCTCCATTTTGCACCCGTGCTTACAAGTTCCGCAAGTTATATCTAGTCATATAACCAGTACCCGGTGGTTACCACTTGGAGGTAAAGTAAGCACTTGGTGTATAGGAAAAGATACAGCATATGCTCCCAGATCCTACAACACCCAACCACCCAATTTAGTTTTCAGGACCTTTAAATGAATTAAAAACACCTCTCGATTTGAAAACTGAATGTTGGAATATCACAGAATTACAAGATCCCACCAAAAAAATTCTGTAAAAAACGAACCAAGTCTCTGCTTGTTTATTTCTAAAAAGTAATGAAATCTAGACAAAGTCGTGACAATAATTAAACATAAAGAGGAAAAAGATGACTTAACTTTGTGTTTTTTCCTAATTCTGCATAACTTTTAATCGAAATACTGCCAAATAGATATTATTTCGTTCTCTAAGGCCAAATTGAGAATTCGAATTCGGCCTCATTTCATCTCAAGTCGCCATCTATAGATGTCCCATTTCGACAACAGCGTGTTTAAGAAACGCATTAAAGGAAATTGAATGTGTTAAAATCCCCCCTAACCATTGGCCCCTACATACATTTGGGGTTCTGGTTCTGTACCCAAATAAGAAACTCTTATAGTTTTGCCCGTCTGCACGTATGTGTCTTAATCGGGTAACCATTTTTTATTTTTTTTTTTTTCTAAATTTCGTCAAAAATTCTTTTTTATGTAGAAACACGAACAACGAAAATTTTCTAATGGCTGGTACGGCACGAACTTAAACAGCGTTTAGTATTTCGTGGCTCAAGTAACAACTACAAACGGTTTGTTGTGCCTCGTATAACAATCCGGTCTAAGTGCTATACCTATACCTACAAAAAAAATGTAAAAGTATGGAATGACAAAAACAAAAAACAGTAAAAATCGGAGAGGCTAGGTTTAACGTGTTGCTTACTCGACATGTTACACATGTAACCTCATTTCCATGACCTTTCACTTCTGTAGGTTTTGAAAAATGAGTTAAGAAATACAAGTGTTTTATTTCGTAAGGTTTTTAATTAAACATTTTTCATATACAGGGTGGGCCAGAATGAACTCTCTAATTTTAAACGCTCGGCAAAAAATATACTAAACGAGTTACAAATGTGGCAACACTGCGGGGTGATTCTCAGAGTCCAGACTATGCTATTTCGTCAGATATTTTTTGTTAGTCAATATGGTTCGCTGGAACAGTAAACATCGCGCTTTTTGCGTTGAAGCGTATATTCGTTATAATGAAAAAATGGTGCTAGTTCGTCGCGCTGCTTGAAGCAGTTAAAAGACTTCAAAGCAGTTAAAAGACTTCAAGCAGTCAAAAGACTTCAAAGCAGTTAAAAGACTTCAAGCAGTCATAAGGCTGCAAAAACAATCAAATGACTGCATTACATTGAATGCAACCAAAAGACTTAATGACTGCAAAGAATGTAAAAGACTTTTAAAAGATTTCAAAGAATGCATTAATTTTTTACTGCTTGCAGTTAAAAGACTTGACTTCAAGTCTTTTAACTGCTCTAAATGATTTTTATACAAAAGACTTCAAAATTAACTGCGATTTTTTCTTCGAAGTTAAGTACTGACATGAAGTCAAAATACTCAAAAATAAGTCTTTTTAATCTTTTTACTGCAATACAAAAATGATTGCATTCTTTTACAGCTCTGCTTAACAGCAATCGTTCAATTTTACCAGCTCCTTTGAATTGATATTGGCTTCTATAGATAATTTAACTAAACTACAGAAGAAACTCTCCATTTTTTTTATCCAAAAACCTCAAAAACTAAAACATACATTTGTATATAGCGGTTTCTTATTTTTATATACATACATAGATCCAACATTATTGCTTTAGAATTCAGGGCTTGTTTTTAATACACAACATACAAGCCAAATTTCAATACCCAATCTATTTTATAGAATATCGACAGGGAGAAACTCCTATTTATGTTCCCTCTTTTCAACAATTTTCCAAGCACGCGATCTTACATTGAAATCATTTTCAAGAAGGAGGCGTCAAAGAAACGTGCGTTCTTTCTATTTGTTTTCGTTTGAATTGTAAATTCGAGGTGTGCACACAAGCGCGGTTAAAATTATGTACCCAAGTATTGTTCGATTACATATTGAAATATCTTTGAAGTAATTGAATACTTTTTTTTTGGCGGTTGTTCGACTCTCAACACAAGTTGGGGGATACGGATGTGGCTCGTGATCTTCCTGAGTTTCGTTCGTAGATCCTTTGGGATACGGAAGGCGGGCCCTTTGGATAATCTTGGTTAAAATTTGATGTTTCCATTCAAATTTGGAGATTTTTTTTTAAAGGCACACGCTTCTTTAATGCCGTCGATGATTGCTCGTGCTCATGGTCTTAGAATGATGAGGGTGCTGTTATTTATGAATGTTACTTTGACAAGCACATTGGAAACGAAAAAAAAATGGCGGAAATTGAAAAATATTTATTCGGGAATTTGTTTGGGTCGCCAGCATATCAATTTTTATTTTATTATGCTATACCTTTAGATTAAGCACACTTTTCTATAGGGTGTTTGTTTCTGTTATTTTTTTGTTTGAAATGCTTGAGGAGATCTTCTTTCTTAATACCTATAGCTAATAATTGCAATATGATGGCATTTTTGTTTCCTTTTACATTAAAATCAATAAATCATAATTCGTTTCTGCTTTCATGACGTTTGGTAGAAACCATTACTTCTGGCTTCTTAAAAACATCTAAAAACTATGTAGGTTACTACTTACTAACAAATCGGCGGACACAAATCGTAAAATCAATTTTTAATGTTAATGGGGTTCTTCGGCTTATGTTTCTTGAGTTTTGAAGCAATGGTGTTTTTTCTTTAATAAAATAAAGAATTATTTATTATTTAGTTTCTTTTTTATCACTAACTTACTTACTTAAGGTGGCGCTACAGTCCGTTGTGGGCTTGGGCCTCAATCAACAGTCTCCGCCAGCTAGCTCGGTCCTTAGCTAGTCGTCTTCAGTTTTGCACTCCAAGTTGATTGAGGTGCTCTTCCACTTGAGTGCGCCACCTGAGTCGCGGTCTTCCTCTCCTCCTACGTCCCTCGGGAATAGTGTCGAAGGCTTTCCGGGCCGTAGCATTGGTGTACATCCGCTCTAAATGACCGAGCCATCTGAGTCTCTGGACCTTAACCCTTCTGGCTAGGTCCATGTCGTTGAACCTTCTTCTCCATTCGCCGTCGGCGCATACGGGACCGAAAATCCGTCGAAGAATTTTTCTTTCGAAAGTGCCCAGTATCAATTCCCCTTTTTTTACCTATTGTCCAGCACTCTGCGCCGCGCCGTAGAGTAGGACTAGTAAAATCAAAGTATTGTATAGCAGACACTTTGTGTTTCGAGTGAGGAGTTTTGAGGCCCAGTTGTTTTGCCAAACCGGAGCAGCAGCGGTTCGCTAGGGTAATTCTTCTTCGGATCTCCACTAAAGTGTCGTTTGTGGGATTGATGTTTGTTCCAAGGTAGGTGAACTCCTTAACTACCTTGAAATTGCTGCTACCTACAGTGAAGTTTTGTCCTAGGTGGTGGACAGATGTTGCTTTGTTTGTTGATAGCATGTAGTTTGTTTTGTTCTCATTCACTTCAAGACCGACGAGTTTCGCCTGTTCATCAATCGCTGTGAAGGCCTCAAGCACAGCTCTAATGGATCGATTAATGATGTCAATGTCGTCCGCATAGCCTAGGAGCTGGGTGGATTTGTTGAAGATTGTGTTTTCCGTGGTCACACCTGCCTTGAGCAACATCTCCTCCAGGACTATGTTAACGAAGTCACATGACAGCGCATCTCCTGGTCTAAACTCTGCGCATGTTTGAAACAACTCGAATTAGCTGTTACCCATTTTCAGACTGCACTTCGTATTGTTTAGCGTCATGCGCCACAGCTGGATAAGTTTGATCGGGATCCCGAATAAGACGTCGCCATCATCAGCTCTTGGCGGTGTATGCTATCATAAGCAGCTTTGAAGTCGATGAAAAGATGGTGGCGGTGGGTTTCGACTTGAAATTCGTTGGTCTTTTCCAGGATATGCCTCAGTGTGAATATTTTGTCTATTTCTTGGCCTAAAGCCACACTGGTACGTGCCGATTATTGTGTTGCACAAAAGTTTAAGACGCTCAGACAGTACGTTGGATAGAATTTTGCATGCAACATTAAGCAAGGATATGCCAAGGTAGTTTTTGCATTCAATATGAACGTCATAATAATCCAAATCTGTGAAGCATATTCAAGGTGCGGACGAACAAGGCAATTACAAAGAGAAAGGGTGACGATAGGATCAAGAAATTCTTTTGACCAACCAGTTCAATCTTACAGGCACAAGAGAATTTTTCAAGTCGCAATGATAGTTGGAATATATTACTAAGAGGTTAAGCTAAAAGTGTATTGCATTTTTTCAATAATATGGGAGGAATACCGTCAGGTCCAGACGAGTAGTCTTCTTTAAGAAGGGATAGGTTAGGTTAGGTTAAAGTGGCTGTCATGGATGTTAAAAGACACACTTGGGCCAATCAGAGGCCCATTGTGTTACCACATGAATCTAAAAGGCTTTTCTTCGAAAGCTCATTGAAACCAATAAGAGTTCCATACGAAACGTAGAAGATTAATTATATTAATATGTACGAGATCGTTTAGATCATTGTAGAAGTATTCTCCTAAGTGAATCATACGTTTATGAGCAAGAGCAGGACAGGTACAGAGGAGGTGAAGAACTGTTTCCTCCTCCTCCTCATCCATGCAGCTTCTGCAGAAATCATTAGAAAATACGCCCAGTCGCGCAGCGTGTCTTCCAATTAGACAGTGTCCAGTAATGACACCAATTAAGGAGCTTATATGCACTCTGCTTAGAGATATCAGATCTAGATCTCAGCATCTAGATCTCTTTAAGTCCAAATTAGGCCAAATGTTTTTCGCTGCCTGATAGGTGGTTATGTTATTCCACCTGATGTTAGTTCGCTTAATAGCATCTTGTTGTAGAAAAAGTTTACATGTAGCGATTGGTATACCAACATTAGCCATTTGTGGTTTAATGGGTAATGTTGTATGTACCATGTTTGGCGAGTTCGTCGGCTTTGCAGTTTCCTGTAATGTCTCTGTGGCCCGGCAGCCAGTGAAGCTGAATGTTAAACTGTTGTGCCAGACGATCGACAGTTTTGGACCGTAATCGAGTTTGTAGAGACAGAGTCCAGTGGTTTTATAACTGCCTGCCTATCTGAGAAAATCCGGATATCAGATGTGGATACCACGTTTTCTCTGAGCCAGGACAGGACCTCCTTAATCGCCAAAAGTTCTGCCTGAAACACGCTACAATGATTTGGAAGGCTGAATGAAAGACTTAGTTTTAGTCGTTCGGAGTACACACCTCCACCAACCCCATCACTAGTTTTCGATCCATCTGTATAGAAGTGGATTGCCTCGTCTTCCAGGAATGTTTTATTTTCCCAGAAGGATCGGGGAGGGATAGAAGTTTGAAACTTCCTATCGAACTGTGGTTGAGGAACGGTGTAGTCTGTGTGCTTTGGAATTGATTCTAAATAATTAAGAATAACAGAGTGACCAATGTTATTGTTAGTCTACTGTGAAGAGGCATTCAAGTGAATAGCAGAACTAGCAGCTATTTGTTTGCTGATTATATCCAGAGGTGTCAGATAGAGTAGGATGTCTAGTGCCGCAGATGGGGTCGTACGAAGTGATCCGCTTATACTTAGGCATGCTGAGCGTTGCACTTTACTAAGCTTATCGCAGTTCATTTTTACGTCCAAGGCAGTCCACCATACTGACACTTCATTAAGAAGAATCGGTCTGATTACCGATCTGTATAGCAGACCCATTTGCTACCAATGGCTTTCTTGCAGGTGAAAAGAGCTACCGTAGATTTTCTTATTCTTTCGTGTATGTTGCTCTTCCAATTCAGTTTTCTGTCTAAGATAAGACCCAGATATTTAGTTTCCTCTGAAAACTTTAATTGGACACCGTTTATAGAAGGAGGGTCGATGTGCGGAATTTTATATTTCCTAGTGAATAGGACCAAATCGGTTTTGTGTGGGTTAACGCCTAAACCACACCGATTCGCCCAAAGTGATAGCTTATTTAGAGCGTTTTGTAAGAGTTCTTTTAAGGTATTTAGATGCTTCCCTGAAACAGCTATAGCAACGTCATCAGCATAGGCTATCACTCTGAAGCCCTCTCTATCCAGAAGGTAAGAATTTCGTTAACTACCAGATTCCAGAGTAGAGGGGAGAGAACACCGCCTTGCGGCGTACCTCTGCTGACAGATCTTCTTGCGGAAAAGCCGCCAAGTTCTGAGTTAATTATTCTGCTATTCAGCATTAAATGAATTAACTCACCAAGCGAACTCTCCACATTTAGAGTTGACAGTGCAGATGTGATTGCAGATGTGTCCACGTTGTTAAAAGCGCCTTCAATATCAAGAAATGCAACCATAGTATACTCTTTATGATGGAGGGAGTATTCGATAGTGCGTACTAAAGTGTGTAGCGCCGTTTCAACCGATTTTCCCTTACAGTAGGCATGTTGAGACTTAGACATGAGTCTTGTATCAATGTTTGCCCTGAGGTGTATATCTATCAATCTTTCTAATGTCTTAAGAAGGAACGATGATAGACTTATGGGTCTGAGATCTTTAGGGTTAACTTGCGAGCATTTTCCCGCCTTGGGTATGAAAACAACTTTCACTTCTCTCCATACTGAGGGAATATGGACCAGATGCAGGCAGCTATTGAACAATACCTCAAGGATTGGTGTTATTACATATATCTGAGGCTTCTTGGAGTTTAGCTGGATTAATGCCGTCTGGTCCTGCCGATTTGTACGGTTCGAAGGTGTTGATAGCCAATCGCAGTTTATCCCTTGTGACTAGACCTTGTGGAAATTAATTAATTGAGAAGGGATAAAAATATATGTTATGACTTGCAAAAATATAAGTCAGAAATACCCTGTTAAATGAAAACATTTGCCTTTTATACACTGAAGACTGAAATAAAGTATCAGAATTGAATATCAGCTGCTAGTGTGTTCGATTTGAACTAATCGAATCGGAGGTATTTTCCTGCCCGCGGATAGATTCTAATTCTTTTTCAGAATATTTATTTTGTTTTGCTAGATCTAAATTGAGTGTAGGTGTCGTTAGGTTAGGTTATGTTAGGTTAAAGTGGCTGTGGATACAGAATCCACAAATCCAAAAGAAAAGGCTCATTGTGATACCACATGAATCTAGAGAATTACTTCTTACTAGTCGAACCATTTTGAACTTTTTATAAAACAAAGAAGATATTTGATATCCTTATTAGCTAGTTCACTGGAATTATCATAAAAGTACTCTCCCAGATGAAGTTTGCGTCTAAGTGAAAGAGCAGGGCAAGTGCAGAGAAGGTGAGAGATTGTTTCCTCTTCTTCCTCGTCCATACAGCTCCTGCAGAAGTCATTTGAGGCTACACCAAGTCGTGTTGCGTGTCTGCCTATAAGACAGTGTCCCGTAAGGACCCCTATTAGGGAGCTGCTTTGAGATAACAATTCTTTCGAGCGCTTTAGGTCCAGAGAAAGCCAAATGAGTTTTGTGGCTGCGGACCCGAAGAACTTTCCTCTCGAAACAGCCTAAGGCACTTTCATCCGATTTTGTCAGGGTCCATGCTTCCGCACCATACAGCAGGACTGGGATGATGAGTGTGTTGTACAGTTTTACCTTAGTTGCTCGAGAGAGGGCTTTTCCCACTGATCACTCAAGATTGGAAAACCTTGCTGTCAAAATGACATTTGCCTACAAGCTAGGGGAGCAGGTAAGATGTAAGAGTATGCGTGTAATACAAACTTAAAGACACAGGTTAGCTGTTAAGAGTATGCGTTTATTGTAATAATGATACAATTGCCTACATAATAAAGCAAGTTTGCTGCAAGAGTATGTGTGTATGAAAAAAAAAAAAAAACAACTTTTGCGGTATTTGGAGGGTAAAACGTAGGTAGGTTTCCAATCTTGTTATAAAGTGATCACTGGCTTTTCCACTCAATTGCTTTCTTAGCCAAAGAAACAGCGATTAGCAAGAGTTATTTTTCGTCTGATCTCGACGCCTGGTGTTATTGCCCGTGTTTATAGCGGAGCCTATGGTAGACAAACTCCTCTACTACCTCGAAGTTATATGTGACTATTGTGACGTTCTGCCCGAGCCGTCGGTGTTGGGTGTTCTTCCTCGAAGACAAACATATGCTTCGGAAATCCGAAGTTGATATCACGTTTTCTCTTAGCCAGGAGAGAACCTCTTCGATCGCTAAAATTTCCGCTTGGAAGACGCTACAATGATTAGGAGGCTTTTCTGAGTACACAACCACTACCAACTCCATCACTTGTCTTGGATCCATCTGTATAAAAATGAATGCTTTTGTCATCCAGAAGTTTATTGTCTTCCCATTCATCTCTGGATGGAAAGGATATGTGGAAGTTCTTACCAAATTGGGATTTTGGAATGGTGGTATCTATGTACTTTGGCCATTAGAACCGAAGAAGTTCAGAATGATGGAATGTCCCACATTATTGTTGGTCCATTGAGATGAGGCGTTGAGCCTTATAGCTGTGCTCGTTGCCACTTGTTTGCTAAAAATTTCGAGGGCTGTCAGATGGAGGAGTGTGTCCAACGCTGCTGAGGGTGTGGTTCTCAATGCCCCGCTTCTGCAGAGACATGCAGTCCGTTGGACTCTGCTGAGTTTGTCGCAGTAAGTGACTTTCTCCAGTGCAGTCCACCATACTGCAACCGCGTACATGAGTATTGGTCGGATGACCGATGTGTATAGCCAATAGGTTATGCGAGGTTCAGGTGTCGTTAGTTGATTCCGAAAAAATCGAGAACAACGCTCAGCCAATGAGAGAAATATTGTTGTACATATTACGTTACGTAGCCGTAACGTAATATGTACAAATTTTGTAAAACTCCAAAATTAAAAAAATGTCTCTAAAAACTTAGCATGTATATAACATTAGAAAACGTTTTTATTTCTTCTTTTTTCTTTTTAAACTAAGAACAGTTATAATCTGTATGTTAATATATACTATTCTATATAAACTATTCTTAAATAATTTTGATTTGTTTGCTTATAGTGCTTAAATGACATTTTTATTTACAATAATAAAGTATATTATTTTCTTAGATCTAACGTCTATAAGGATTTTTTTTTTATTTTTGTACCTTAGTATTGTCAACGGTTTTCGTATGATTTTTCTTATCTTTGGATTATATTTTGGTTTTGCCTTAGTTTAAAATCCTAAGCCTATTACTGTTTAAAAAATATACGGCTTCCCTGATTGACTAGAATAAATGGTATAGATAGTTGAAAACCTCTTTTTTTTATTTAAATAAATAAAGGAAATAACAATAATAATCAAAAGAGTGTTTGCATTCTGTATAAAACATGAATTAAATTTAAATTTAAGAGAAAAAGACATTACATTTATTTTTTGCTATCTAATATTTTTATTTGGTATTCATTTCAAACTGATATACATACATAAATTATAAAGAATCAACTTTGTCTGTGTATACTTAGTTCTACTACTATTGTTAACTAATTATATATTTTTGTTTGCTTAAAATTAAATTTGTGTTTATTTTTGTTTGTTTGTTTTGCTTTTATTTAATATAAAACAAATAGATTTTTTTTTCATATAAATAGATATTAAAATCATGTTCAGATAATGTACATTTTTTGGTAAAAGTTTTTTTTTTATAACAAAAAATTATTATTTTATAAGATATTACATATATACAGTATTTAAATAAACAAAAACGGAGGTTCGTTAGTCGAAATTATTTTTAAGAGTGGGCATTGCGCGCCATGTGAACGAACAGCCCAACTGGTCCGTCACACTTTTCGCCGCACATGTTGCACTTAAATACATCATCACAACTGTGATAGCCCATGTGAATGGTGTATAGGACTGCGTCACGGAAATAAATATCACAGTATTTGCATTCGTAAATGGTACCCGATGGAGGCGAGGTATTGTTGTTTGAAGTTGTAGTTGTCGTTGGATTTGAAGTGCAGTTCGATGGCGTTGACGAGTCTTCCATTGACGGTGAGCCTTCGCTTTCCTTAGATGGATCATCAAATGATGAAGATGATGGCACTTCAGTTGGATAAGGGCTTTGCCGAGGCGGCTTTTCGTCTGGACTCAATGAAGGTTCCTTACTTTGCAAAGATGTTTCTAGTTTCAAAGCTCTACCTTTTCGACGAACTTGATTTGACGAACTTATCAGAGGTGTCTCCTGTTGGTCTTCGTCTTTTAACTTGAGGTTAACAATTGAAGAATCAATGTCTTCGTTATTTTTGGGTGGAGTTGCAGCTGTGAGGTCCATTGCAGTTCCGTCGCAACTTTCATCTTGTTCTTCATCATCATCATCATTAAACAAGGGTACTTTTGTGTCGTTTTGTTTATTTTGTAGGTTTTGTAAAGCTGTTTCACGAAGTCTAGGTGATAACTGAGCCAAAACAGCAGCTTGTTGTTGGGCAGCCAGCATTTGAAGATTAAGATTCCAGTATGGGAAAAATGGTATATTTCTTTGCTGTTGGAGAATAGCTGAAAATGATGAAGGGATGAGATTAGAAAGCTGCTGTTGATGTTGATTTTGTTGCTGCTGCTGTTGGTGGTTTTGATCAATTTGTTCTTGTTGCGTCGCAGATGATTGATGTAATTGGTGGTTCACTTGGATGTTTGGCTTGATGTTTCCAACGATTTCAGATGTCGATGAAGTTGTACTTTTAGCTGGTGATGCTGGCATGTTATGGTGATTATTATGCTGGTTAACTGCAAATCCTTGCAAAGCGGCGCTAAGTTGTGGCATTTTTTGTACTCCAGAGGAATCCTTCCGTCCAGACTTCATTTTTGGTCCACGTCGAGTTCCATAGACATCAATCACGACCGACGGATTAGGTGCACCATCTTCATCTAAGACCATGCCTGGCTTATGATCGTATTTCCTGAGATGCAATTTAAATGAATGGCAGTATTTGGTAGCATAATCACAGTCCGAACAACGGTACTGATACACTGATGAATGTGACTTTCGATGGGAGTTTAGCATTGATTTGTTAACACAACTGTAGTTACATTTGTCACATTGGAACGGCTTGAGATTCTTATGCTTCCTGATGTGGTATTCCAAATGATGTTTTAATTCAGTAACAAAAGGACATTTTGAGCATTGTAGAGTTTTCTCGGGTTTCATATGGCAACGTGTATGCTCCCAAAATGCTACTTTAGTAATAGCAAGAAAACCGCAAGTCTTGCATTTGTAATTTTTCATCTTTCCGTGGGAGTTATAGATTGGCATTCGAATGCTTTCGTCATCTTCACTTTCTAAGAACTTCATATCTTCACTTGAATTCGACGACAATATATCGTGGTCTATCTCACTGGATGTGGACATCATTAACGATAGTTTTGGTGATTTAGGGGGAGTCACGTCCATAGGTGGCGTATTTCTCGGTGTCAGTGAGCTATTGTTTGTTGATTGTTGATCCATTTTGGCCACAGATTCAACAACAGGACTCGTTGTGCTGACAGTTTGATGCGAATTCTGTTGATAAAAATGTGACATCGATGGCAGAACAGCATTAGGCAAACCTGGTGGGGTAAGTGGATTAAATCCAAGTGGATGATGTTGGTGCAACATTCCAGTTGAACTGTCAAAATAATGTTGTGTATTATTAACAGCATCATTTCCTGTCATCGTTGTATTATTTGAATCGGGAGCTCGCGGCGAGGGAGTCATAACTGATGCCAACTCCTGCTGTTTCATGTTGAGATAATGCTCTAACTGATTTGAGGTGGGGTTGCTGGACTGTGACGGCTCCTGTTTGATTGTCTGATGAAACATATTGCTGTACCAATTTTGTTCATAATTGGCTGTAGGTTGCATTGAATCCCAGTTCTGCATCTTTGTTTGTGTCAGTAAAGTGAATGTGTAAGAAACTGTAATGAAAATAAGAAAGAATAAAATATAAGTATGTTTGTAAACGCCATTTTATTTCCACATTTTCTCAGATGGTAACTTTTTTAAGCAACGCCATTTTTTATTGTACAAAACCCTCTTTTTTAACGTAGAAATAGGTATGCTCTTTTATGTTTCGATTTTTTCGGCACGCTTATTGCGCGTGCCTATGAAAAAACGTCACCCCTCTAAATATGATAATCTATAAAGGAGCCTTACATAAGGGTGGAATTTATAGAAATCTCTCCCTTCATTAGAAGTTTGGGGTGGGTTTTCGTACATAAGACGTAACCATGAAAAGCTGGATGATGGTTGTATATAAATACACTGGATTTTGAAATGATTTTGGGTGATATTTTTGTTTGTGTTGTTGTAAGTTCTTTTTTCGTTTTATGTATTTTTTTTTTTATTCTTGAGGAAACGAGGGGGAAGTTTTTATTGTATTTTTTCCCCCTCAGTAAAATAGGTATATCCAGCATCCATATTTTATCCACGCGCTGAGCGTAATTTTGAAGAACAAAAAAGAAACGAATAATCCACTTGAGATTTTATGGAATGGAAGTTCGAATTTGAGTTTAACGAAGTTTTTGTTTTTGAATAATTTACTATCACTGTATGTATGTGGTGAAAATTTACAACTTGAAAATATATTTTTTGATTAATTTACCTTTTCCTTTGAGTATTGTATATTTTGTTATTGTAAAAATTAAAACTTTATTTTCTTAAATTGTTCAACAACGTTCATTCGACACGAAAGCCAGTCGCAAACTAAATTGTATTATTAAATTTCACACTTTTTTATATGAAAAAAAAATTCAGGTGAAATACCTAAGTAAATATCCTTCTAAGCCAACAACGTCAGGTACCTAGTATCTACCTATGTAGATGTCGCGATATTTTGAAAACAATACAAAGTATTCCCATAATAATCCAGGAACTAATTCCTTAAGACACTTTTTGATCGATTCTGTTTAGCCTATGGTGTCAAGAAGGAATGAATTATGTACCTACAGTTAGATTTTAATTTTAAAGCAAGGGGTTTTCCAAACAGCTTGTGAAATGTATGCTCGATTATGACATTGTATTGTATTGTATTGTTTATTTTTATTGAACTTAATATTAAGACATACATCTTTTATATAATCAAGCCTTGATGTGGATAATAAACAAATAGAGTGGCGCGACAGCTCTTGAAGAGCCAAGGCCTAAGTGGCTTACTATCATCAACAATTCTCTAGTTGCGTGTGAAGAATTGAGGGGACCTACAATTTAACGCCGATTCCGAACGGCAAAGTTGAGAAGCATTTTTTCATGACAGATGATACTCTTGGAAGTTTTGTCAGTTCTTCGCAAGAGGCAGTGTCCGTGAAAGATGAAATAAAAACTTTGGGCACGTGGGCACGAGTAGGACTCGAACCCACGAAGTTCTGCTTAGCAGCCAACGCACCTAACCACTAAGCTACGGACACTACAAGTATATCAAAAGCAATGTTTAAATTCAAGGTTATGTTGATAGATACTCAGATAATCTCCTTAGAAATAAAATTAGATTATCTATTCTTCTGAGGTCACGTGGGAGCGAATTCCAAAAGCAAGCCGCGGTAACAAAGAACTGTCGTTCAGTAACAATTTTGGTAAAACGAGGAATAGCAATTTGGTTGGTTCTGTTTGATGACAAATACTGGACATGATTTAAGAGGACGGGTGGTTGTATGTACTTAACAATTTTGAAAAGCATTGTCACTGTCTTAAATTTGAAAAGATTGTTAAAGGTCATACCATAGAGTATGTAGAGTAGTTGGAAATATGGTCATATCTATTCAGTCCAAAAACATATCTAGCAACATTATTGAAGACGACGTTGATTTTGCGAGTACAAATAGAATCCGTATTGCAAAAAATTTCACATCCGTATGTTAAAATTCGAACTACTAACGTTTTGGTAAGCATTTTTCTAGTGTCTATTGGCGTGAATTTTTTAGCGATAAACAAAGTTCGTAAGACTATATATGCCTTACCGACTGCAGCGTTAATGTGGTTGTTCCAGGTCAAGGTCCGATTAAAAATAACTCCTAAGTTCCTAGCCGTATCGACGAACTCCACAGGGATGTTACTTAGTATCACGGGGGGAAAATATGTCAAATCAAGTATTTTCTTTGATAAAACAAGGTATTTTGTTTTAAGTGGATTTAAAACAAGACCGCATTTGACCATTTCAAAAACACGTTCAGATCTTCGTTGATGTTGCTCACGCAATTCTCAATCATATCCAACGGAGTACTTTGAAAGTACTGGACATTATCTATAGGCACATCTCCATATCTAATTAGAGAAGGTATATCGTTCACGTAAGCTGAAAATAAAAGCGGACCCAGAATGGATCCTTGAGGCACACCTCGACATATAAGCAATTTTAAAGTTTGAATGGTGCAGAGACATGGACTATGACAACATCTGATGAAAACGCTTTGGGCTGCTTTGAGAGAAGAATTCTTCGAGTGATTTTTGGTCCTGTCTGCGTTAATGGAGAATGGAGACGAAGATTCAACCAAGAACTGTACGAGCTGTACAGCGACACTGACCTAGCCAGGAAAGTAAAGGTCCAACGACTTAGATGGTTGGGTCATGTTGAGCGAATGGAAAATAATGATCCGGCTCGTAGAGTCTTCGAATCCAACCCGGAAGGACGTCGCAGAAGAGGAAGACCGCGACTCCGGTGGAGCACACAGGTGGTAGAGGACCTGAACCAACTTGGCGTGCGAAACTGGAGACAGTTAGCCAGGGACCGAGCTGGCTGGAGAAGTTTGTTGGGTGAGGCCCTGGTCCGACCTGGACTGTAGCGCCACCATAAGTAAGTAAGTAAGTAAGTAAGTAAAGTTTATGTATATAAACTGAGTTATTTTTAACAATAGTGCGGATGTAATTAATTTGGTTTTGTTTAAACACTTCCTGATTGAAAACATCTTCAGTGCACTTTGATCAGGTTGAGTAGGCATTTTCAATAGTAACTGCCTTAAATCAGAGATTAGTGGAAACTATAAAAAAAACTATACCTTTACTTATACAGCTCATGTTTTGCATATATTTTTGATTGCGAAAAGAAAACACTGTCTGGCTCATCAGAAATTATAGACCATTTAATGTAGAATATCCACAATCTACATACCTGTTAATTTTACGCAGAAAATAATATGATCAGTAAAACTAGGTACGTTATTTTTGTTTTTACGCTGATGTTTGCTTAAAACCTTTATGACTTATCGTCTTTTCGTAATTTGTTTCTTAGAAACGGCTCGAATAACTACTAGGTACCTATTGTCTTAAATCTCCTTCATGAAATGACAAGTCACAGATTTTGTAAAAGAAAAAAAAATCACCAAAAAGTCCCTTGTCCGCAAAGAGGTCAATGTAAGTCCATAAAAGTAAAAGTCAAAAATTGGTTTGCAAAAATCAACATCCTTTTTATTGTTGTGTACCTACACAACCCACAGGGATATAGTGTGCAAGAACACATTTTGCGAACTGCAAATAAATTTACATATTATGTGTGAAATAATAATAAGTGTGTAAGAATTTTTAAGAAGAGTCAAATATGCAGATACCTATTCAAAAAAAAAACAAAAAGACAAAGGCGAAGATGGAACAATAGAAAAATACATGTTTATAGTTATCCCTACGAAAGTGTTTTCTCAAATATAGAAGGATTAGATGTACCTAGATTTAAAATTGTAATACCTGTTCTTTACTTTTTGTGTTTGCTTTTACACGCGGCCGCAGGTACTGTTTGAATTCAGATTATAGATAGATGCGAATAAAAATTATCTATATCCGAAGTTTTTAAAATGTTTGAGAGACTTTTATGTTTGAGAGCATAAATGTTCTAGTTAAAGCAGTATCAACTTAACCTAACTAATTCCAATTTATTCAAAAACACTAACTTTAAAATTACAAAATGTCTTTACATGTAATTGAATGCTGGAACTCTTCAAACATATTTTGTAATAACCCACGACATATTTACGTACATTATTATACAATATACATATTCTATAAATTGCGTATGCCGACGACCTGATTGCGTACATCAGAACCGCGACAAAGGTCGAAGTCATTAGAATTCTCTTGCAACGTGACTTCGAGAAGATTCAGCGATATTGCGATGACTGGAAACTGAAAATAAATGTCCAAAAATGCGAAACAATTCTGTTCCGGACCTCGCTGGCTTGGGCCACGAGGGATACGCGCAAGAATTGGCGCAAGATGGTCATCGTTGGGCCTCACGGACAGCGATTAACGAGCAAAAGTGAAGTGAAGTACCTCGGTATTTGGTTGGACCAGTATCTGTATTTCGACAGACATATAGATGCTGCTCTGACTAGAGAGTGAAGGTAATTTGCTACATGGCCCTCATACGGCCGATGATCGTTTATGGCTGTCCAGTGTGGTTCAACGTCGCACCATCTCAAATGGAGAAGATTCGGGTGTTGGAGAGGCAGTGTCTCTGGCGCTGTCTCGGTTTGTATTGGACACCGGAATCTTCTTATGCACATTACTATTCTAACCAGGTTCTATACAATGAGGCTCGGATCAACAGAATTGACAATTTCGTGATAAAACTTGTTCGGGGTCACATTGCGAAAGCTATGACTTCAACGAATAATTTGATCTTTGGGGCGTTCTATCCAAACGACGAATATTTTGATAGTGCACCCTTGAGCGGCTTCATTCCATCAGAGGCATTCCTCTATTTAGATAGATGCGGTCTGATACAGGACAGATTGGCGGTGCCGCTAATCTACCACGTTAGTCGATCGGCGGCTCCCTTACAGTCGAGAAGTCCTCGCACAAGCCGGAACAGAGCTCCTTCGGTTTAGTAGGGCTGTGTCCGAACGGGACCGAATCGATAGGGTGAAGCAGGAGAACCAGTTCTGGTGGCGTAAAGACTACAACCAATAACGCTGTTTGTGTGGCTTGAAACATGGTCATACCACTTTAGATTGTATACGAAAGGAACGACATTGTTGAACGCTACTGTTAAGTTTCTTTTCGAATTCCGAATTATGAGTACTTACAACTTGGCCTGTTAAAATTGGAGAAATTAATGTTTTCGCTAAGCGTGCATAGTAAATTGCTTTGATAAAGATATACTTTGTAAATACCTTGCCGATAACCGTTTGGAAACGGGTACGATTGAAAAGCACACCTAGGTTTTTTGCTTTTCCGACACATTCCAACTGTTGACCGCCGAGATGGGAAATAGCTGTAGTCAAGGATATTTTTGTAAATTACTAGAAATTTGAAATTTGCCTGGGTTAAGATGCAGGTTATTTGCATATGACCATTTTAATATGCTTTTTAAGCCTCGGCACCGCAGTAAGCGGCTGAGTGGCTGAGCGGAAAAAAATATAAAACATATGAAATCACATAGAAGCGGCCACGCTATGAGCGAGCGGCGAAACAAAATTCTGAGCGGCTAAGCGGCGCGGCTCAGCAACCAGACCTGTTTTAATTTTGTAGTAATGTTCTGAGCGGCAAGAGACAATCTCTGCTCTGGAGAAATAGCAATTCTTCGTTTTATTAATCTAGGACGCACTTTTTCAAGTAGCAAATCAAAAGATTCGATAGACATACGTAGATATTGCCAGAATCTATCTGGAAATGTTCGTAGATTCAAAAATAAATTATTAAATTCTCCAAACACCGATCTTAATTGGTTAATCGGATGAACACCAAATCGTCTTTTTTTTTGTATACGTTTAAGTAATTTGTACACATACAAACGATTTTCCGACAGTAAAATACGGCGAAATGTTCTTGTCAACGGCATTTTAACTACTAATCGCTCAAAAGCAGTCGCTCAGTGCCTGGCCATACGTCGCTTAGAGCTGCCACTCATCCGCTAGCCGCTCAGCCGCTTACTGCGTGGCCGAGGCCTTAGATCTGCATTAACTTTATCGACACCATCCTCAACCTCAGTCATACCAAGCTTACAACTTAGTCATAGCTGCGCATCATCAGCATACAAATCTATGGAGGAGTATTTAACTTGGGACTGGAGATCATTGATAAAAATTACAAAAAACAAAGGCCCAAGTATTGATCCCTGCGGTACTCCCGAAAAAAGATTTAAGGGACGGGAAATTTTGTCATCAATAACGACTGATTGATTTCTTCCACTAAGGTATGAATAAATCATTTTTGCCAGTATTTGAAAACAACAATTGTTCCTTTAATTTTGATACTAGAATTTTGTGATTGACCGTATCAAAGGCTTTGGAGAAATCCAAAAGCACTAAAAACGATAATAGATCATTATTAATTGCAGTTCTTATATCGTCCAAAACTTTCAGGCAGAAACGCAACTGTTTTGCCTAAAACCAGATTGTTGAGGGCTTAAATTAATGGCCTAAAGTAAGGGAATGTAGTTTCAATGACAAACCATACTATACATATAACTCCTGTTAATGCCAAACAAAAAAAAAAAAAAAAACAAAAAAAAAAAACTAGAAAATTACAATAAACTGCTGTTGTTCGAAAGCAAAAATAAATAATTTCTTAGTGTATTCATTCCTGAACAAATCCATAAACGAAAACGCCTTCATCTGTGCATGTTACACTCGATCTCAAAGGCCAAGTTTAGATTTTATATCTTTTTTTATGAACATTATAGAAACTTAAATTAATTTAAAGAATTTTTTGCATCTTAATCGACTCGTTGCATACTCATTTCCCAACTTTGTTACACCACCACACAAAAGTGCCTTCAAAAACTAAAAATGCATCAAACGATTCAGAAACAAAAAGTGTATTTTAAAAAATCTTAGATGCATTCAGTTAGAACTATGTAAATCTTTTTTATATTTATACATATTTTTACACTATATTAATACAAATTTTTTGCTTTCATTTTTTTTTTCTACTTTAGCACTGTTCCGGTCAAGTTCTCGGTGGGCGAGGAGGAAAAAAAAAAGCGCTGAAATATACAGACGCTACAAAAACTATTTGCGTATGTTTCGAAATCTTTGTTTTTGAGAAAAAAAAAGTTTTTGTTTTTGTGAAGCACAATTTTGCCGGCGGTGTTTTTAGACAGAAATGCAACTGAATGCAAAGTTGAAAGCAAAAAAAACAAAACAAAATTTTGACGATGATGACGGTGATGATGATTCTCACAGAATACAGAGGTTTTTGCTAAGTTTTTTAGTGACTTTGAAATATGGCTGCTTCTAAATTTGTTGTAGAGTTTTTTTTTTGCACCAACAAAAAATTAGTTTAGATACAGATGCATGGAAAGCTAGTTGCAAGGGGCAGGTTGCATTTGCTGCATTTTTCTTTGTGAGTAATGGTTTTAAAATACATTTTGCAAAAGGGGAAGATAAATTTGATTTTCTTAATTTTTTTAGCCACAGGAGATATTTGCTGTGTAAATTATTGTTTTGTTTATTTCTTAATAGCCTTTTGGTATATATTTCTGCTTACATTTTAAGATTTTATCATATTATACATATTTAATGTTAAAAGATTAGATCATAGTCGCAACATTATTATTTTTAAGAAAGCAGAAGGATATAAAGATCCAGATCAGTTGTGTTTATAACAAAATAATCTCGTGTTATATCTAGAGCTCAAGTGTCTGTTCTCCTCTTTTTTCATTGATGATATACGAAAATTACGAAAATTACTTTTTTGATTAAAAGCGGTTGCATGCTTGAATATTGTCAGGGATTGATTTCTTCCACTAAGGTGTGAATAAATCATTTTTGCCAGTATTTGAAAACAACAATTGTTCCTTTAATTTTTATACCAGAATTTTGTGATTGGCCGTATCAAAGGCTTTGGAGAAATCCAAAAGCACTAAAAATTGCATTCTTAAAAATACCATATGCATAAACGTTTCCAGGATTTAATACAATAGTAGGTACATTCATTGCAAAATACAATTTCAATTATTGGAAGCAGAACCCGTGTTTTATTGTTCAGAAATAAGGTTTAAAAGTGATAAGGAAAATTGACTGTTAATGACCTTGAACTATTTGTAAAAGTAAAATTATAAGATTTAATAAAAAAACAACAACACAAAACATACCGTAATTGGTTTATCGTCTCTGATGGACGGGTTTATTCTCTCTATCTCTCTGGGATCAACTCCACACCTCAGTTGGCAATTTTGTTTTGTTCAATCCTTTTTTTTTGAAACTTTGGAAGTTTTTAAATATTATTATTTAAGTCTTTTTTTCTCTTACTAAATTAAAATTAATCACTAAAGATACTTCAACTTGTGCACAATTTGACATATCCAATTTTACTCAACTTGCAATATAACACCATATAGATATTGTTTATAAACCAATTCACTTTCTTATAAAGAAGAATTTTTGTTTAAAAAAAAGAATCCAGTATCTTCTCCAAACACTCACTTGTTTTTGTCATAACAATCTTCCAAATTTTAACTACAGAGAGAAAAAATGTTTTTTATTTGCTTTTGAAGAAAATCTTGTAAATAATATTTAAATCGCGATCGCACGCATCCTCTTCGTTGTGATGTCTCGAACACGACTGAGATTATACTGAGTTTTCCCTCAAAGGAAATCGAATTCGTTTCCTTTTTTTTAGTCGGAGCGGAGCCAAAGTGAAAGCGCAGCGCACCCTCTTAGAAAAACTGAGTCTACCAATGAACATAGAAAACAATTAGTTTTACTCATTTCTATGTTCAGATGAATTTGCAATAGTATAAGAATGAATTTGAAAATTCATTATGAGTGCATTTTTGAGATTCTGTGTAGGTACTGATATTGAAACCAATACCAAGTACCTTCTTACAATAATGAGCAGTCGAAAGAGGCTAAAGAAAAAAAAAAGAAAAAAGAATTATACTGTTGCAGAGACAGACAAGACAGGCTCTCTATTGCAGGTATGAATCAGTTCCGATGTAGGAACAATATAATGAATCTTCAAGAGGACTTTCAATATACCCCTACCGTTAAATGGTATATTGACCGAAATTGAGTGAAAGACTTAAGAATTTTGAGACAAAGAAGTAAGACTCAATTTTCAATTAAACTTTTAAGTAAAACTATTGCTGCATTCTAATTGCAAATTGACCTTCAATAGCAAATAAAGGTAGAGTAATCAAAAGTTATGCATATACATTCGTATTAAAAACTAATTGATAGTTACTTTATAGAAATGAACTCAGGTACATATTTGCCTAGAACATAATGAATTTATATTCTTACATTTTCTTATTTAAAATTTTAATCTTCGAATTGAAAAACTTCACAATCTTTCAATGAATAGTTAGTATGCAATATTTTTATTCCAGCACTTTCCGTTTTACAGAGTGACTTGATCGATTTGTTTTCTTTAGAATCGATATTGAATTTGTTTTTTTTTTTTTTTTGTGGGATGTATCCAAATATAACAGGACAATAACTTCAAGCATGAGAAGTTATACTACCACCAGAATGGTTAATCGAGATACCCCCCAAGACGGGGTCCTTTCACCTCTTTTATAGAACATGGTAGTAACCGACCTCCTAACTTCAAGTGGAAGCAGAGGGTTTCAAGGTGATTGCTTATGCTGACGACGTTGCAATATCTGTATCCGGGAAAAATCCTCAAGTCCTCTTGGTACTCCTACATAATGCCTTAAACAGGCTGCCAAATTGGGCTTAACAGTGTGGCTTGGACGTCAATATAAATAAAACAGAACTAGCACTCTTTATGAGAACATACAAAATTCGTCAGATTAACCCACCCACGATTAAAGGAATACCCTTAAGCTTTTCCGACCAAGCCAAATATTCAGGCTTCATTTTACACAAAACACTAAATTGGAAGGCAAATATTTATAAGGCTACTGTAGCGCTTTTTACTTGCACTGGACAAGATGGTAAACTTATCAAAGTCCATCAGCGGTCAGCAGGTATGTGCATCACAGGAGCACTTCTTTCAACACCAACAGCGGCCTTTGAAGTGCTTTCAAACCTAACACCTCTTGACATCTTCTCCAAAATGGTGGTAACTAACTCATGCATAAGGCTCAGAGCCACCTCTCAATGATCAGTAACAACACTGGTCATACTACTATCTTAGACAACTTCAGATCCATCCCAAATCGCTTAGACTATACCATCCCAAAAATGGTATTCGATAATAGCTTCCAAGTTTCAACCCCTTGAAGATCTTCTTGGGAAGAAGAGAGACGCCTGGAAGACAATACAGTACACTTCTATACAGATGGTTCAAAGACCGATTACTGAGTTGGAAGTGGTATCTATTCGAAAGAACTGAATCTTAAGCTATCATAGATGCTTCCCAATCAATGTAGTGTGTTCCAGATAGAAGTAATGGCGATTAAAGAGGCACTATACTGGCTCAAAGAAAACGTTATATCTTGCAAGGATATACGTATCTTCTCGCACAGCCAGGCCGCTCTCAAATCTCTCGCGTCTGTCTCCACAAACACTCAAAAAGTCCACGGAACAGTTTAACATTCACCTCATTTGGTTGCCGGGCCACAGAGAAATCCCGGGATATTGCGAAGCCAATGAGCTCGCCAAAAAAGGAACACTTCTGCCTACTGTTAGACAAAGACATAACATAGGAACGCCACTTGCCACATGCAAATATCTTCTCAAACAATATGCTCTAGAATCAACAAATGGTAGCACCTGCCTAGCAACCAAAAACCTGAAACGGTCAAAAGGCTTGATTTCCCTGAGCAGAAAAAATATAAGCTCTACAATTGGAGCCATAACAGGACACTGTCTTATAGGTAGGGGTCTACGCAAACGACTTCTGTAGAAGCTGCATGTACGACGAGGAAGAGGAAACAGTCCAAAACCTTTTCTGTACATGTCCGGCACTCTCCAATAGAAGGAATAACTATCTCGGTAATCCCTTCTTCGATAATACCAGTGAACTGGCAACGATCGACACAAAATGTCTCTCTAACTTCATTAAAAGTACAAAATGGTTTGTTTAAGTTCATTACTCTTAGTACCTTTAACTTATGAAGGGCTTGAGACTGTCATGATCGGCATTAAAGCAGTCTTAAACTCACGTCCGCTAACTCCAATGTCGGAAGACGTATAAAGTACGTATATATTATTCAAATAATATTTTGTATTCAAAAAAATTTCAAATTTTTTTTTGGATTCTTAAAAAATATTTTTAATTTTTTTTTTCTCAAAATTCTGTATCTCAAGAACGGATCAATTTTAAAAATCCAAATTGAAGTATAATGTGTATATTCACATAATCTTGAAAACTGCATACTCAAATTAATTTTACGACATTTTTGAAAAATTTTATATATAAAAAATTAATTAAAAAAAAAAAAACGGCTACGACGATTTTCAAAAAAAAAAATTCAATAAATCAAGAATAAGGTTTGAATTTGTTTGGCATTTAAATTTTAGAATGAAATGTATTTACGAGGTACATTTGTAGATTTGAATTTTTTTAATAAATTGTAATTATATTTATATATTGAGTTTTTTTTTGGAGTTAAGTGTAAGCTGCAAGTAAGAGTGTAATCAGAATTGCTTAAAGTATATCTCTTATTTTAACACTACTTTTTGCAATTTTTGGAACATAAAAGTAATCATAAATATTTAGTTTTAGCATACAGGAGCAAGTTCGTACGACCCAGTCGTGCACATTTTTTTAGTGGTGCTCGAGCACAATAGTCTCATTATAATTCTTCCGTCACTAAGAATTGATCGGGTGTAAGTCGCTGCACCATAAGCCTTCTCGGAAGTGCGCATTTAATTCATGTGGTCAGGAAAGGATAAAGATTTTGAATTTCTTCATTTCTCGTATTCTACTTGTGTATTTTTTCACACTATTAGATAAAGCCGAACAAAGCAACATCTTACGACCAATAGTCTTATTGTTATGGATGGTCTTGTATGCAATATAGTTCTTAATAAATAATTAATATCATTAATCTAGGAATAAATGTTAACTATCCAAACTTGTATTACAATTCTGACATTTCTTATTCTAAGTCAGATACAAATATGATCTGGTCATTTTATTGTTCAAATATTAATACCTATCTTACTGATTTGAGAACACAAAACCTTAGAGAACTAAACATCGGAAATAAGAGACAGAATCCATTTGTATGGAATACCGGCCATACATAATGAACACGTGAAAAGTTGTCTAAAAAAAGGTGCAATGAAACAAGTTGAGTGTGTTTACCTGCACAAGCATAACGCGTTTTTGAATCAGCAGTAGGTATATGAATTTAAGGTGAGTAATAAACTGCTTAAACTAATATCATAAAATGCTTAAGGAAATGCACTGACGATTATGAGAAAAATCCATAAAACAATCAATAAATGTAAGACCTGAAAAGTCTTTTGTTTAATGGTTTAAAACAAACAAACTACGAAAAAATAAAATTGAGTGCAATATTCAAAGGAACTAAGAGCAAACACATTAAGATATTATTAATACACAAGGACAAGGAAGGAAATGAGAAAAAAACATTTTCTAATGCATATAGGTACATAACTAACCTAGCTGATGACGATGAGCCTACATATATTTTTTGTTTATGGATGTTAAAATTCTTCAATACATATACATATGTACATATTTCAGTTTCTATTTGAGTTGAAACAAAAAAAAGTGTTTTAAAAAGTAAGAAAAACATGTCAACTTTAGGCTCTCTCAAATACGTACAGTAGGTCATAGTCAATAGGTTTTTTTTGTTTTTTTTTTCATAATTCATTTTATATTCAATTTTACTTATTACTAATTAATACTAGACAAAAGAATTCAAAACTAGCTTATTAACTAAAATCTTATGTTTAACTTACTGGCCCCAATCAGGCGCTCTAAGAAATTCATGTTCAGCTTTGAATTAATAACTGATGAGATTAGAGTTGCAATGGATAAAAATCACTTTGTTCTGTTAGCTCTACTAGACTTCTCCAAGGCATTTGATACAGTCAATCACTCAACTCTATGTAGAAGACTGCAGTACAGTTTTAGTTTTACAACCGAATCCTGCAAACTTATTCGATCTTATCTTTATTGTATGGAACAGTTTGTCGTTGCGAATGGAAAATCTTCCACCTTTACTAATGTACCTAACGGGGTCCCACAAGGATCAATACTTGGACCCCTTTTTTTTCTCTATCTATATTAATGACTATAGTAAAAAATTGTTTTATTCACCTATATGCCGACGACGTGAAGCTTTTGATCAGTCAACCTTTATCTGCTAAGGACGAGGCAGTGTCTCTGATGAACGAGGATTTGCAAATTATCTCTCATTGGTCCAAACTTAACAATCTTCTTCTTAATCCTTCTAAATCAAAGTCTTTACCAATCTATCGTAAGGTTTTCGATAAAGCTGTGTTAAGCCCTTGCAGATAGAGAATCAAAATATCACTTATGTTGACTCCGCCCGTAATCTAGGTATGGTTTTAAATCGTACCTTAACATGGAATGACCATCTAAATAGTTCTATAGGGAAGGTTTATGGTAGCCTCAGATCACTACGCATCTCCAAAGATTTCATTCCACAAAAAACAAGGCTTCTGTTAGCAAAAACCCTTTTGCTCCCAGTACTGCTTTACTTCTTGTGAAGTTTTCGGCGATTTGGACTACGCGACGTCTAGGAAACTTAACGTTGCCTTTAACAATATAGCCCGTTTCGTATATAATCTTCGCCCATACGATCACGTCTCTCGCTTTTCTCAAGAACTTTGTGGATGTAGTCTTGATAACTTGTTGAAATTTCGGACACTTAACTACCTACATCTAGTAATTCATACAGGAGAACCCGACTATCTACACCGCAGACTGAACTTTCCTCATTCTAATAAGTCTCTCATTCTTGTTACGCCGCGATATAAATATTTGAATTCTCAGCGTCAAGTTTTTATTCATGCCATCAGCCTTTGGAACACTGCCAATGAGAGGAATAGGAAGCACAAGAAAATTCTCAACAACGCTTTTTAATTATTTGGCCACTCGTGGAAATTTGTAAATTTTTAAAGAAATGAATATTGTTATAATTTTATTATGTAATTTTTATCTTTTTTTTTCTAATTATTTATGTGTAATCTAACATTATATTCAAGACTTGCAATATTTAACAAGATGTATATCTTACTTTGTAAGTGTTTAAGATTAATAAATACAAATAAAAATACCTAATCTACCTAACATCTACTTACGAACTAGAACAACCACAGTAGCAAATCTCTATCCTTTTATTTTTTTTATTTTGTTTTTAGTTTTATTTTTTTTTTTTTATTTTTCACAAATTTTGTTTTCCTCTTTCTTGTTTTCTATTTCTTTATGTATTTTGTATTTCTAGTCTTTGTCGTTCTATGTGCCACCATGCCTACTCTACTTAAAACCTAAACCCTGCACCCTTAAATTAAAACAGGAATGTAAGCCGGCAAGGGCTCGAAACCCAACCCGACTACTCATTGTCAAGTGCTTCACCCTTTCGGTTCGGTCCCGTTCGGACACAGCCCTACTGAACCGAAGGAGCTCTGCTCCGTCTTGTGCGAGGACGTCTCGACTGTAAAGGAGCCGCCGATCGACGGTTCTTCGCCTGACGTGGTAGATTAGCGGCACCGCCAATCTGTCCTGTATCAGACCGCATCTATCTAAATAGAGGAATGCCTCTGATGGAATGAAGCCGCTCAAGCGTGCACTATCAAAATATTCGTCGTTTGGATAGAACCCGAACAAGTTTTATCACGAAATTGTCAATTCTGTTGATCCGAGCCCCGTCGCCGTTGTATAGAACCTGGTTAGAATAGTAATGTACATAAGAAGATTCCGGTGTCCGAAACAAACCGAGACAGCGCCGGAGACACTGCCTCTCGAACACCCGAATCTTCTCCATTTGAGACACTGGACAACCATAAACGATCATCGGCCGTATGAGGGCCATGTAGCAAATTACCTTCACTCTGGGGTCAAGCCGACTGCTGTAAAACAGCCGTTTCGTCAGAGCGAAGGTTCCTCTGGCCTTAGTCAGAGCAGCATCTATATGTCTGTCGAAATACAGATACTGGTCCAACCAAATACCGAGGTACTTCACTTCACTTTTGCTCGTTAATTCTTGTCCATGAGGCCCAACGATGATCATCTTGCGCCAATTCTTGCGCGTATCCCCCGAGGCCCTCGACAACGGAGTCCGGAACAGAATTGTCTCGCCTTTCTGGACATTTATTTTTAGTTTCCAGTCATCGCTATATCGCTGAATCTTCTCGAAGTCATGTTGCAAGAGAGTTCTAATGACCTCGACCTTTGGGGCAGTTCTGTACGCAATCAGGTCGTCGGCATACGCAATTGCCTGAGTAGGGCTACCTATCAGATCGCTGGTGTAAATACTGAATACAGTACGGCCATGTGACTTTGATTGCCTGTACTCCTGATGTTTTTTGGTAAGTGAAGTTCCACCTTTGGATCTCTGTGCTGCTGACGCTCTTAATATATAATATGACCCTTCTTACTGCAGAGATCACAAATTGAATCTAAATGACGACCATCGTTTCTATCGTGGTAAATATTGCATCCTGGACAGGACCTTCTTGCTTGGTTATCATTACCTTTCCTGAATTTACTGGCGTTTACCTCAGCAGCAGGAATAGACTTTCCTTTGTCTTTAAGAATGTCACTTGAAAGCTGGGAAGATTCATAAGGGCCGGCAATATCCTCTTCTTCTTTTAGTGTAGGATTGCGGACTGCATCGTGCGGAGTATGAAGCACTATGATGTCGCGTATCATCATATCTGCATATGATTGTCTGCAACCTTCTTTAGCGCGAACAAAAACACAGCTTCTTTCCACACCTTTTAAGTCCGCGATCCATTCTGCGTACGACTGGCTTGTAGACATTTTTGTGCGGAAAAATTTACAGCCCGAAGCCAACACATGCAATTTGGCCGAAAAATGGCGAGTTAGTTCTTTATAAGTGTGCGTGCTTACATTGTCTGTTTCAAAGAGCTTCTTCAGTAGTTGGTTTACGTTTGGACCACACTCCGACAGAAAATGCGACTTTTGAAGGCTATCGTCTTCTAGGCAATTTGCGGTAAAATGTTGTTTCAGCTGAAAAAGGTAGTTCTCCCAACTTTCTTTTTCGGAATCAAACTGGCGAAATGGTGGAATCGATGATGAAGAAACATCTTTTCCATAAACGCTTGTTGCTGCGACAGCAATTTTTGTATCGCTGCATTATCCTCGTCACCAAAATGTTGAGTTTTTAACATCAAATAAAAAGTCTGGTGCTCTTATATAAGATTTAATTTAATTAATTTAAAATAACCTCTAACTCTAAGGCGAAAAGTAAAATTCAAAGTGAAGAAAAACTCTACGTCAGAATTGAAAAGCAAATCAAAACATAGATTGTTGTTTGTATGTTGAAACAAGTGACTTAAAACTAAGTTGCTGATAATTCAATAATCACCGCAGAAAAGTTCTGATGAATATATTCTTTGGGTCAACCATGTTTCAGTTAGGGTCAAAACTTGAAAACTATTGTCAGCAACAGCAGCATAAAACTTGTCAATTTTTGTTCTCATCCCATCAGTATTTTGATAGTAAATACGAAAAGCATTCCACCAATGGTGGAAGCACCTCTAAGTTACTATCCTTGTTCAAAAACACATAAATGGAATTGACGGACGCAGCCTAACTGCAGTGTTAAATAACACAAAAACAAATTATAGGAAAGCATTATAGTCATCTTTATGTCGATCTACATTGATAACTTCGTTATCAGCGACGTTAGGTTGTTGATAGGAAATGGACGCTACCAGTTTTTTTTTTTTTGATATTTGTGAAATATCGTTCTCTTACTCCTTCCAACTTCTATTGGAAAAATTAATAAGCAAGAATGAGGTGTCAAGAAATAATAAACACAATTTTTGAGGTCTTGGCATTTGTATCCTGAATCAAATTAAAATGTAAATTTCTGCACTTAAATGTTCTATAAGTAAAAAAAAATGTATTTATATGACAAAACAATCCTTCCTTTGAAAAACAGACAAACAAAAGAAAAAAACCGTGCTCCAGTTTCCATTGTTTACCTAGCTGATGTCTTGAAGGAAATTAGTTCAGCTCATAAATAATTATGGCTTACTTCACGTTCCGCAATGACTTTATTATTTTTCAAAAAAAAAGGTCGGGCTCTATTTTGTATAAGCACAGGTAATGCAATTTCTTACAGTTAAAAAATCATAATTGGTTTTGAACGCGAAAAATAAAGTCCATACAATTGCGAACTTGGTATGTTTGAATACATATTAAATGCGTTTGCAAGGAAACGCAGGTAAGTTACTTTGTAACATCTGAAATATCCTTTCTAGGATATTTCACGGATATAGATTGCAGGATTGGATTTAATGCCATGCACAGCACATTCCAATATTTCTCATCAAGGAAGGATTATGAATTCTCGCTGCAATATTGATATACCTACGCTATAGATGCCCAAGTAACCGTTTTAAAGGTAAGTATGGCGTGTCCTTGTTGAGGTCAGTTGTGTGTTTTTCTTCAGGAAAATTAGTCCCTTTTTATGGTTTTACCTTTTTTATAATCCCGCAATAAAACACAAAAACAATAAAACTATATGTTTACCATTTTTCCGGTAACTCTTATTTTTTTGAATATCAGTTTTCTGTATACCTATATCGATACAGTTATACAGTTGTATTTAAAATGCACAAACACACCATTAATGGTTATTTGTTTGTAATTATTTTATTTTCTATTTTTTTTTTTTTTCAATAAAATTATCCCTATTTTTCCCAAAATTATAGGTACATATTATATAAAACAGTACTTCCAAGGATCAGAAGTAGGTACCTACATCGATGGTTTTATGACTTCAAAAACATTTTTTTATATTTTTCTTTCCTTTTTTCAACCCTTTCGTTTGGGCTTACCAATTTTGTAAATCGTACATATCAATCAACTGCTTAAGACTTTTATTATTGATAGAATTTGTTTTATTGGTGAAACCTTTTGTCGGATATTTAGAGAAATGGAATATTTCATACAGTGCCGGCTTTAGGGTTTGGCGACCCAGGCGGTGGCCAGGAGCGCTGCGATCCAGGAGGCGCCGCGTCAGCCGGCATAACTTCAAAAAAATTATCAACAAATTGTGACGTTGTCAAGCTCTAAATCAAAAAATTCATAGGAAACTCGAAAAGTTTCATGTGTTGTTATAGCCGACTATTCTTTTCATTGTTTCCAAATGTTCTTATGTTTTTATTTTCATCATATCCTACACTTAGAAAACACAAGAGAGAATTGAGATAGTGTTTGGTAGAAAAAATTGTATGGTGCTGTATTTTTAATCGGTGCAGCTCACCCCAAGGACAACCTACTCAACATAGACCAAAATCCTTGAGATCCTGTGGATCAAGGGTATAATGGTGTATTTCCATACGATCGCACATAGTTGAATAGGAAAAGCTTAAATACTGTTACAAGTTTTAGCCCTTAAAACTCGGTTAGAACTCATTTGAGTTCTAAGTCAATTCTTCACCAAGTTCTTAGGTGCTAGAACTTGTATTTAGAACTTTGTTGTAGTTAGAACTTTGATACAATTAGACACCCGAATTCGGGACGACACCGATTTTTTTAGGCGCTTCCGTTTAAAAAAGCAAAGGTTCTTAACAGTTTATCAACTGTCTGCAGAAAACCTTTAACATCCACAACTATAGTTGTTCTATACGTTCTCTAAAACAGCCCACGCACATAAACACCACGATTTCCAAATATTTTTAAAACTTAGTTCTAACATTAGACTGAGATTCACTAGATCTAGTTTTTAAGAGAATTTGTGAAGAAATTATGCGTAAAATGCCTAAATTGAGTTTCGTTCTACTTTCAGTGAGTGTGCATTTTTCAACAAAATCAACTCTTATTGAGTGTAGTGTAAGCATAGTAAGTAGCATAAAGAGCTTAGAGTCTTCACGTAATATTTTGGTTCATAGTTGAACCTATTTGACGCAAAATCAGCACTCAGACTTTGTAAGACGTCAAAATCTCAGTAATGCTTGGATGGAAATTTGTTGTTGTGTCTACAGAAAGACGACAAACCAATCTTAGTTTCTGGAGTCGCTCAAAAACTCAACAGATCAACTGCAAATTCACTCCAAAAGTAAAAATTTTAATCCATCAAAATCTCACCCATCCTTGGTTAAGGTGTATGTAAAATTTCTTACAATCAAATGAGAATCTTTGCTACTTCTAAAAAAGAAAATAGATTAATTTGCTAGATTTTGCTGTTGTTATAATGAAGAAAGGACAAAAGGATTGAATGTATCGATCGATGGTGAAATAAACTTGATTTCTTTAAGTAAATTATTCAAACATTTTAATGAAAAATACATGAAAAAATGTATCAATAACTTGTAAAAGACTTGAAATGTTAATAATATTTACACGCAGTTATTCTTTCAAGCATAAATTCTAATTTTTCATCAACTTGCAATTTTATAAGTGAGATACAAGTTCCATCCTATTTAATTCTATAGGGCGCCAAATATTTGACTCGCCTGGGGCGCCAAGATGGCTAAGGCCGGTCCTGATTTCATATACATACTTAAATGCAAATACGTTTGTATCTTATCTATTCAGGGAGATACTGAAGGGGTTAAGAGATCCTGCGAATGAGTTTATTATAGGTACGTACAAAAGTAGTAGTAGTTGTTAAATCATTACAATGATTTATTTTTTTTTAATGCAGTGATATAAATACACCATAAAAATGTCCTTACCTAGATATTGTAAGATGTGCTTGAATTATTATTTTATTGAGGAAATGAATATTTATGAAAAAAAGTAGAAAGAACGTTCTTCTTGTGTTTTCTGTAAGGACTAAGAAGTAAGTTTTTTAGTATTAACTGGAACTGAATATTCAACGTTAAAATTTGCTGCTAAATGGCTGGATCTATTTGGATGAATTGTAGATATTCTTGCCTTAACGTCATCCTGGACCTTCTTCCGATTGACCTCTTTATTAAATATCAGGTGTCCTGCAGTATCTTGAGACTCAAAGAAATAGGCTGCTGGGAAACCCGATCCTACGGGCACTGCAACCAAACCAGCCTGATTTTTTTTTTTTTTTTTTAATAATAAGCACACACTCAAGGGGTTTTTTGTACCCTTTTCAGAGACACAGTGAGTGCATTAGGAAGGAGGAAAGGGGTAGGAAAGGAGGTGCCGGTGTACATTGGATTAATTGAAGAAGTGTGGAAGGAGTTCACATTCGCGTAGTACGGCTAAAGAACGATGCTCTATACTGAAAGGTACGTCCGAAGTTGGGCTCGAGGGTAAACTGATGGCATTCTTAGAAGCGCGAATATTACGGGCGAATTGTTTAAGGTGAGGAATGCAACTGACTAATTCACAAGCGCACATACCTCAAAAGTAACGCTAGAACAGATGTGAATGAGTTGGTTATGTCTCTATCACCAATCATTCTAACAGCTCTTTTTTGTATACCGTCCAAGAGGATTAAGTAGGTAGCTGGAGCACCAGCCCACAAATGAGAATTGTACTCAAGCTTTGGACTTATAGATAATAGCCAGATCAGACGGGGAGAAAAATTCTTGCACCGTCTTAAGAAACCCAAACATCTTGCGGCATTTTTGGCGACATCGCGTATGTGCTCGGTGCACAAGAGGTGGTCAGTGATGCACATACCGAGAATCTCGAGATGTTCGGTCTCATTGATGCAAGTGCCACTCATGGACAGTGGCAAGGGGGTATGTCTCGCTTTAACGATACAAGACAGCATTGAGTTTTCGAAGCATTAAACTCTACGCGATTTTTAATTCCCCATTGTACAATGCTGTTTAAGTCAGAGTTTAATGAGCTTATCATATTTTGCCGTTGCAGTTCCACATCCGAAGAGGAGGGATGTGAGTCTGGAAACGAATATGAGAAGCTAAGGGTACTATCGTCAGCGAAACAATGAATTGGATTAGAAGTTAGAGACAAGAGATCATTAATGAAAACGATGAAGAGGGTCGGAGACAAAACGGAGCCCTGGGGCACACCAGCATTTATATTGTGGGTTTCAGACTTGAATCCGTCGAAATACAACTTGTATTGAACGGTTCGAAAGAAAGTATCTAATCCAACGAAGAAGGGATTCATCGATACCGAAGTCACGCATTTTCGATATAACAGCAAGATGCCATACTTTATCAAATGCCTTTGAAATATCAAGTGCAACAATCTTACTTTCTCCAAACGATGTAAAGATTTGTTCCACTGTTCGGTGAGATAAACCATCAGATCACCAGTGGACCTGTTGCTGCGAAAGCCGTACTGCCGGTCATTAAGAAGCTTTCGGTCTTCGAGATATTTCTTGAGCTGATAGTTTATCAGCGTTTCCATGACCTTAGAAAGAAGGGACGTAAGTGCAATCGGACGATAATTGGAGGGAGAGGAGGATTCGCCTTTTTTGGGTATAGGCTTGACAAATGCTGTTTTCCAACTGCTCGGAACGAGCCCAGAAGAATAGGATAGATGGAAAAGCTTACGCAAGGGTTTTGCCAGCGTGGAAGAACCACTCTTCAGAACAATAGCGGGGATACCATCCGGACCAGCGGATTTATGTATGTTGAGATCCTTTAAGACTCTCGCCACAGCGAGATACTCTTGCAGTGAGAAAATCGAAATAAATTGAACAACAAGTTCCGAACGTATATTTACAATGATTTGTAAGCTAGTAGTTTGATGTTATCTTTAACAGATATTGCATGTTTATTTGAGAATAATTTGGATTCATAAATTACAAGAAAATTGTGCTATCCAACAGTCAAATCTATTTCTTGTATAATTCAACAGCATTCAAAAGCATCCTTTCTCTCTTCTTCACGTTATTTATATTATTTTAAGCTTAAGTTAGTTCTTTTGACAGAAAAAAAACCTATTTATAGAAGAAGGTTACCCATAAAAAATAGGTTCTCAAATGCAGGTAAAGGCTTTAAAATAATCTGGTAAAGGTTACAGAGAAATGTAAATGTTATGCAACAAACTTAAGCTATCAAAGACAAACATTTAAATCAAGATCTACCCCAACCGTCTAAAATTTGCTGGATATTTTGAACTAAGGAACGAAAACAGTCAATCGAAATATATATATTTAAATCAAAAACATCAATCTACATTTGATTACCTTAGCGCTCATTCGACTAGAATAATCACAGCCAGAATAAAATTGGGTTACTAAAACAAATCCAAGCCGAATGTGCGCCAATCCACTCTTGGTTCTATCGGGATGCATCTTTTTCATTCGCTAAATCATTTGCTTTTTCATTTGCGACTGTTATCTGTCAAATTAAAGTTTTTGATGTCAATGAAAATATTAGGGAAAAAGGTGTTTTATAAGAAAACAGTGTGTGTGGACATTCACACAATCCAATCAAGGATATATAATAACGCTGGCGTCGTCGGTCGCCGCCGTTGGACGTTACCGCAGAACTTTCCATTGTGCACATATAATACCATGTAATCCAGCTTATCGTTCGGTTCAGCTAGTTTATTTGACGAAAAGTAAATTGCCGAATATTCGTAACCCGATTTATATCGGGGGTCATCTTAAAGTCTCTACGGACAGATGCGGGTCAAATAAAATGTTCTGTTTCATACGATTTATTCGAATCAACAATAAGTTCAAGAACAATGAAATGGCGCTCTATTTACTTCACACGTTTATATTGGTGTCAATAAATGTCCTGATTCTCACTCTTTCGAACTCTCTATCGTATACCTTATGTGCCAACGTAACATTGAGAAAAGCCGCCATGGAAATGCGGAACATAGATGTTTTATGGAATTACATCAAAACTATGGGACGCAAGGGTCAGTTTTGTGACCACCGCTGTCAACTAGGGTCAGAGGGGTTTCAAAAATTTCAATCGAGGGTCACGCATAAGGAGTTTGCGAAGACGCAAAAAGGTCACGCACACACTATTGAAAACAAAAGAGAAAGGGATTTTTTTTTCATTGCATTTTGGGAACTGAAAATTAAAAATTTTCAGCAATTTTTCACTGGTGTATAAAAGAACAATGGTTTGAATGTTCGTTTTTGAACAGTGGACTCGTTAATTTATGATTGCAAAAAAGAATACTTATACCAAATCTGAATAGTTTTGCGTCCGGGCAATTAAGGTTGAGTCTGATTAAAGCAGCATAGAGAGTTGAGCAGTTATATTTTCCGATAACGAAAAATCTATTAATAGGTATTCTTTTTGACCCTATGACAGCATCAAAGTAATTTCGCATGCATTCGATTTGACCTTTCTCTGAATAATTTATTAGTTAACTTTAGGGTTTCGATAGAAGTGAAGAATGTTTTACATTTGGCGTATTTTTCTTCAAAAATTGCGCCAAAACATTAACTATGTAGGCATATCCGTTAGAAATCATTATATTAAAAGTAACACAATTTGATTAAGATTATTTACTTTAAATCTGGGCATCAGGGGCGAACGCAGTAAAAAAATTAAAATAAATATATCATATTATTTTTTATTTTAAATGTCAAGTGTTTTTTTCCTTTTAGGCACTAGGTATGAACAAAATCAAATATATACACATATGTAGGTAGGTATTATATCATACATTTTTGGTTTAATGTATAGAATATTTATAAAGTGAATCCAAGACAAGATTAAATGTACAAGATGGGAAACTACTACGTTCACTCCCTAGATCCCGCAATTTTCATATTCCTTCATTTACTTTATTCTTTTCGTCTACATAAATGCATGTGAGTTACAAAAACACAGAGATGAGCTGAGATTTTTCTATTCTCTTTTGTTTGTTTTCGCATTTTCAACATTTCTCTTTTGTTTGTTTTCGCATTTTCAGATGGTTGGACCATATTTACTGTGATAGTATTGGTAAAAACACGCATACTTTCACAGTAACTATGGCCGAAGCTTGTAGCAACTGTCACTTGACATTGTTTCCCATCTTGTACTTATTTAATCTTTGTCCAGGGCCTTGGTTCTTTGCCATATTTTATTACATCTTCATAATCGATGTCAATTTCTTTGTAGGTGTTAAGTAACATCAAGCCGCTCCTCGCTGGTTTTGCTTCGCAGTAGCCACAGATACTGGCAGTGTCGCACCGATTTGCATATAGCGATGAACTGTCTTATACAGGGTGATTCACGAGCGTTGTGCCAAAAAGCTAGAGAGTGTAGGTTGAGTTGAGACAAGAACAAAATCGTATGGGAGGGGGGTCTATTCCGGGAGGGACAATTTTCTGAAAAATTGACTTATAAAAAAAAATATTAAAAATCGACGGTGTCGTTTACAACACCATGGAAAGCCAGAATTAACTTCTTTCATTTTGTTTTTAAATTAAATTGTTTTAACGAATACTTTAAAAAATATTAATTTTCAAACTCAAAATTTTCAAAAAAAAAATCATTTTTGAATTAAGTTTTTGAAAATTTTATTTAATTAAGTACTGATTTTGTTTTAAAATTCAATGCCATTGTTAATTTTTAGTCGAAAACAGAAAACCGGATGCAGAAATGTATTTCCGTTTTTGAGAAATAAAAAAAAAACAGAACCACTTTTTTCTAAGAAAATCTTTGTTATTATTTTTACCTATTCTCGACTTTTAGTTTTATAAATTTACGAAACAGACAGGAGCTTTTCATCGACACGATGATAGCCAACAATTCCGTGAACCCGACCTAGAAGAAGTGAAAACCGCAATATCACGGCTGAAATCCAACAAAGCCGCTGGAGCAGATGGACTAGCTGCTGAGTTGTTCAAAGCAGCAGGCGACGAGCTAGATAGGAGCATGCACCAAATCATCTGTAAGATATGGTCAGAGGAATGCATGCCCGATGAATGGAACCTCAGCATTGTTTGCCCGATCCTGAAAAAGGGAGATCCTCTAAACTGCGCCAACTATAGAGGAATAAGTCTACTAAACATCGCCTACAAGATCCTCTCTGCCGTAATATGTGAACGTCTGAAGCCTTTCGTCAACAATCTGATTGGTCCTTATCAATGTGGCTTCAGGCCAGGAAAGTCAACCATCGACCAAATTTTCACGTTGCGGCAGATCCTGGAAAAGACCTATGAACTCCAAATCGATACCCACCACCTTTTCATCGATTTTAAGGCCGCGTATGACAGCATCTACAGAGACGAACTGTACAAAGCTATGTCTAGTTTTGGCGTCCCTGCCAAGCTCGTTCGCTTGTGCAAAATGACGATGGAGAACTCACGCTGCTCCATCAAGGTTGGCAACGAGCTCACGGAATCTTTCGACGTCAAAAAAGGATTCAGACAAGGCGATGCACTGTCATGCGATTTCTTTAACATCGTTCTTGAGAAGATAGTGCAGAACTCCAACGTCAACACCAGAGGCACTATCTTCCAAAAATCTGTTCAACTTCTCGCGTACGCCGATGATATTGATATAATGGGAAGAACACAGCGTGATGTCAATGGCGCCTTTGTGAGAATTGAGACAGAAGCGGCAAAAATGGGTTTAGCGGTAAATGAGGGAAAAACGAAGTATATGCTGTCTTCGAGGAAGGACACCCAACACCGACGGCTCGGGCAGAACGTCACAATAGACGCGTATAACTTCGAGGTAGTAGAGGAGTTTGTCTACCTAGGCTCCGCTATAAACACGGGCAATAACACCAGCGCCGAGATCAGACGAAGAATAACTCTTGCTAATCGCTGTTTCTTTGGGCTTAGAAAGCAATTGAGTGGAAAAGCCCTCTCTCGAGCAACTAAGGTAAAACTGTACAACACACTCATCATCCCAGTCCTGCTGTATGGTGCAGAAGCATGGACCCTGACAAAATCGGATGAAAGTGCCTTAGGCTGTTTCGAGAGGAAAGTTCTTCGGGTTATCTTTGGCCCCGTGTGCATTGAAGGGGAATGGCGAAGAAGATACAACAGCGAACTTTACGGGTTGTACAACGACATGGACCTAGCCAGAAGGGTCAAGGTCCAGAGACTCAGATGGCTCGGTCATTTAGAGCGAATGGACACCAATGCTCCGGCCCGGAAAGCCTTCGACACTATTCCCGAGGGACGTAGGAGGAGAGGAAGACCGCGACTCAGGTGGCGCACTCAAGTGGAAGAGGACCTCAATCAACTTGGAGTGCAAAACTGGAGACGACTAGCTAAGGATCGAGCTAGCTGGCGGAGACTGTTGATTGAGGCCCAAGTCCACAACGGACTGTAGCGCCACCTTAAGTAAGTAAGTAAGTAATTTATGAAACATTAACCTTTTTTTTAATATTTGTTCTGTAATTGGAATTTTATGAGGCCTCAATAAAGTAGAAAAGCATTGGGTTTTTGCATCCGGTTTTCTGTTTTCGACTAAAAATTAACAATGGCATTGAATTTTTTAAAACAAAATTAGTACTTAATTACATAAAATTTTCAAAAATGTTTTTTTTTTTTTTTTTTTGAAAATTTTGAGTTTGAAAATATATATTTTTTTAACTATTCGTTAAAACAATTTAAATTAAAAACAAAATGAAAGAAGATGTTTCTGGCTTTCCAAAAAGGTACAACACGGTGTTGTAAACGAAGCCGTTGATTTTTAATATTTTTTTTAAAATAGTAATTTTAGAAATTGTCGTCCGGTAACGGAGAATAGACCCCCCCCCTCCCATACGATTTTTTCTAGTCTCAACTCAACCTACACGCTCTAGCTTTTTGACACAACGCTCGTAAATCACCCTGTATAAAGAAGCATTGCAAACATTTAAGGCGTCTGCAACAATAGTTGATTTAACATTGACAACTAAATATAAAGAATTTATATATGTTAAATTTAGTTGTTAAGTGCGCTGTAGACTGTTGTACAGAAGCATTAATTTTTTTTCGATTTTACACATCGTTGGAGTCTTCTTAAGGAAGCTCTTACTTCAAAAAATCCGATTTTGAAAAGGTTGTCGGATGCTAGGTGGTGTGCCAGAGCTGGTGCTACGAAGGCGCTTTTATGTGGTTTTACCACTATCAAGCAATATTTGGATGCCATTTCATGTCATAATCAAGCGTAAGGACTTGTTTCAAAGATGAATAAGTTGGACACGGGAATAATCATAATTACGTGGAATTGAATCCTAGAACGCATGCAAGCAATTAGTGCGTCGCTGCAATCGTTCAAAGTAGACTTTAATACGGGATCCACCCTTTATAAATCATTTTATGGATATGTCCAAACTATGCGATCTATATTTTCAAATATAAAAGTTCAACACAAAAAGATTTTTGTCATCGGAGTTTTTTAGAATGGACGTTTTCAGTGTTTTGTGAAGATTTATGAAACCTGGTTACGTGAAATATTTATAAATCGAACTCGTCATTGTCAATGAAGAGTTGAAATTTTAATGTATATGAATAAATGTTCTGTATTTGGTTCAAAAATTTGTTTGCGGGCCATTTTCGAGCTTTCAGGGCCACCGGGCCATTTAAAAAATAAAGGGCCAAAATGGCAACGCTGAATCGTAATTCGTCCGTGCTGTTTTGATTCTTTAAGGTGTGTGTGAGGATGTGTCAAAAAGAGAAGCAAGACATTGGGCTAATATATCATAGAAAAATGAGATTTGCTTGCGAACATCTCCCTACATGCGAACTACGAAACCGAAGAAAAAGAGAAAATCGAAAATTTTTGGCAATAACGAAAAATGAACCTATTATGAAGAATTGACAATTGAAGGCGAGCACGAGGATGTTCGTCGTGAAGGCTTGATGAACTTTTTTTAAATTTTCGTAGATTTTGTTCGCAATCCCCGTTAAGCACTTTTCACCAAAACCCCCAAACACCCCCCAACACCACCAAAACCCCCCTGCGTTCGTCCCTGCTGGGCATGTATATGTATTATAACTGCTGATAGTAGTTTGAATTCTTTATCTTTTCTTTATAAAACCTCAGTTGTTTGCAAATAATTTTTAATACAAATAAGTACGTTAAGAAAAGTAAAAAAAAATAACAATGATTCTTCAAATAAAGAACTCTTGACAATAGATACTGTACTGTACATAATCTACTCGTACTTAAGAACAATAACTGAAATTTCATCACATAATCCTCAAACAACATTGGAATTTTTCAATGGAAAAAAACTAGCTGAAGTAATCAGTAAGGGTCGTCTATCGTTTAAAAACGATTACACAGTGTTGCAGCTTTTTATCAATTTTTAAGTGGCTTCATCAATATCAGCGTAGATTTGTTTTATTTGCTAACAGCCGTCTAATATTGCATGGGTTACATTTATTTAGCTTATAATTGGGAATTAATGATAAAATGAGAATGTAAAAGACGGTCAAAATAGGATCTAGATAAAAATGAAAAGTAAATAGTAAACTCCCGTTTATAAAAAAGGTGATAAAAACAATATCTGTAATTACAGGCCGATTTCTAAACTCTCATGTATTCCAAAGTTGTTTTAGCAATTAGTGTGTGATAATTTGGCATTAAACTGTAGGAATATTGTATGCAATCAACAGCATGGCTTTATGGAGAAACGATCCACGGTGACTAATCTATCAATCCTATCCGACGCATTTGAATAGTAAGGATTCCAAATAATAGCACAATACTCAACAACAGAATGAACTAAAGTAAAATAAAGTGATTTTAGTGTGAAGATATCAGAAAATTCCCTAGAATTTCGTTTGATAAAGCCCAACATTGCATTGCTTTTATTTGATACATAATCAATATGAGCCTTAAAGGAAAGTTTTTCATCCAGGATGATACCGAGGTCCTTTTTTGGGAAATTCTCTCTAAAGTGGCATCATTCAACTTGTAAGCGTAGCTCGTAAAACCTTGCTTCCTACAGCATGTTAACACTTGTAATTTAGTTACATTCAGATGAAGACAATTTAGTTAACACCATCGAGAGAGCCTCATTAAATCACTCTTAAGAGTGAAGATTCGATTTTTCTGTATAGCTTGAGGTCGTCGGCGTAAAGAAGGCTTTTTGAATGAACAAAAATATCCGAGATGTCATTGATAAATAAGAGAAACAATAAAGGACCAATATGGCTACCCTAGGGTACGCCCGAAGGAACATAAATGGGGTCCGAAAAATTATTGTCTAACTTAACGATTTGAACTCTTTCAGTTAAATAAGATTTAAAACAGTTGAGAGGATTAGAGTGGAAACCCAGGCAGGCAAACTTATTTTTTTTTTTTTTAATAATTAGCACACACTCAAGGGGTTTTTTATGCCCTTATTATGCCAGAGACACAGTGAGTGCTTTAAGAAAGAGGAAAGGGGTTGGAGAGGAGGTGCCGGTGAACATTGGTCTTAAATTCTGAACATTGCAATGATTTGGAAAGACAGAGTGTGGAAGGGAGTTCCACATTCGCCTAGTACGGCTAAAGAAGGATTCTCTATACTTGAGGTACGCCGAAGTTGGGCCGGTGAATGATGGGCATTCTGGAGGCGGGTATTACGGTTGAATATCTTTAGGGGAGGAATGCAACTGGCTTCACTAGAGCAAATACCGTTGAAGTAACGGTAGAATAGGGTGAGGCATGAGACATTACGGCGATGTTCGAGAGATGTAAATGACTCAACGATGGTAAGATCACCAATCATCTTGAATGCTCTTTTTTGGATACTGTCCAGAAGACTTAAGTATGTCACTGGAGCACCAGCCCAGACATGGGAGTTATACTCAAGCTTTGGACGTATGTAGGTTTTGTAGATGATAGCCAGATCAGACGGGGAGAAAAATTTCTTGCACCGTCTTAAGAAACCTAAACATCTTGCGGCATTTTTGGCGACATCGCATATGTGCTCGCTCCACAAGAGGTGGTCTGTGATGCACATACCGAGAATCTCGAGATGTTGGGTCTCATTGATGCAAGTGCCACTCATGGACAGTGGCAAGGGGGGTATGTCTCGCTTTGACGATACTAGACAGCATTGTGTTTTTGAAGCATTAAACTCTACGCGGTTATTAATTCCCCATTGTACAATGCTGTTTAGGTCAGAGTTTAATGAGCTTATCATATTTTGCCGTTGCAGTTCCACATCCGAAGAGGAGGGGTGTGAGTCTGGAAACGAATAAGAAAAGCTAAGGGTACTATCGTCAGCGAAACAATTAATTGGATTAGAAGTTACAGACAAGAGATCATTGATGAAAATGAGGAAGAGGGTCGGAGACAAAACGGAGCCCTGGGGCACACCAGCATTTATGTTGTGGGTTTCAGACTTGAATCCGTCCAATACAACTTGTATTGAACGGTTCGAAAGAAAGTTTCTAATCCAACGAAGAAGGGATTCATCGATACCGAAGGCACGCATTTTCGATAAAAGAGCAAGATGCCAGACTTTATCAAATGCCTTTGAAATATCAAGTGCAACAATCTTACTTTCTCCAAAACGATGTAAAGATTTGTTCCACTGTTCGGTGAGATAAACCATCAAATCACCAGTGGACCTGTTGCTGCGAAAGCCGTACTGCCGGTCATTAAGAAGCTTTCGGTCTTCGAGATATTTCTTGAGCTGATAGTTTATCAGCGTTTCCATGACCTTAGAAAGAAGGGACGTAAGTGCAATCGGACGATAATTGGAGGGAGAAGAAGATTCGCCTTTTTTTGGGATTGGCTGGACAAATGCTGTTTTCCAACTGCTCGGAACGAGCCAGAAGAATAGGATAGATGGAAAAGCTTACGCAAGGGTTTTGCCAGCGTGGAAGAACACCTCTTCAGAACAATAGCGGGGATACCATCCGGACCAGCGGATTTATGTATGTTGAGATCTTTTAGGACTCTCGCCACAGCACGAGTGCGGAAGAAGATTTGTCCCATGGAATCATTGACGCGCTCAAGAAGGGAGTCATGACACTCTCTGGCAGCGAAGAGTTGGCGGCGAACTGCCTAGCAAAAGGTTAGCTTTCGCGAGCGAGCTAACAACTGGAGTGTCATTGTCAACGAGCGTAGGGACGAGGAAGAAGAAGAATTCTTCATATTTTTTACAAAAGACCAAAAATTCTTACTGCCTTTGGGACATTGCAGTATTTTTTGCCTTAATTTTTGGTCATGTAAAAATTTTGTCCGACGACAAAAGGCATTGCAGGCCTTCCTGGCTTGTTTTTAAACTTGTTCCGGTTTTCCTCAGTTGGATTGGCTCTAAAACACCGGAACTTTACTTCTTTTTCCTGATAACCTCTTTACTGTTGAAGTTAACGAAGATAATGTTACTTTTAAGTTACTTTTACTTGTTATGTTACTTGTTCAAAATGTATTCAGAGGATGTAAATAATTTTTAGTCCTTACGATAAATACTTTACTCTAGAAAATAATTTCAAACTGAAAACATCATACTCAAAATTTCATATTTAATAAATTTGTTCATTTTTATTTATAAACCTTGCTTTCAATTAATAAATACAATAGGTTATGGGTTCAGCAAATGGTTTTTAAATAAAAATTGAATGGATTAGTTGGTTGATGAAATTTTGAGTTTCAACTTGAATTTAAAGAGTCAGAAAAATAAAGAAGAAGATAAAGCTTAAGAAGAGATAAAGAAGAGGGCATCCAGACAAAATTTTTTAAAGAAAGGCTCATAATGGATTTGGTGAAGAATATCAAGTTATTAACAGGAGAGTCAGACTGGCCAATTTGGAAGAGGAAGATGAGAGATCTCCTCGACTATCATGAAGGGGCAGTTGATGTCATAGAGGGCAAGTTAGTGAAGCCAGGACCGTTAGTCGATGGTGCTTCCGAACAAGTAAAAACTGAACATAAGAAACAGTGTGATCTCTTTCGAAAAGCAAACAGTTATTCGAAATCCATGATCACAAGTTCAGTTACGGATGCTGTTTATCAGAAGATCATGGACAAGGAGACTGCTTTTGATGCATGGAATGCATTGAAAAATCAGTTTGAAGCGAGTGCAAGAGATCAAATATTCAAGATTTGTATTGATTTTTTCGGCTTCAACTGGAAGACAGGTGATGACGTATCAACACATATTGCTCAGCTAAGGAATTTGTGGAATGAGCTCAACAATGCACTCAAAGCAAGCAATAAGAACTATTTACCAGATTTGATGCTGATATGTAAAACCTTACATATTTTGCCAAATAAGTTTGATACATTCAAATCAAGTTGGATGTTACTGACAAAAGATACAGAGAAAACATTTGATGAGTTGACATCACAGCTTTGCATGTTCGAGAGAAATTTTCAAAAAGATACACCAATAGAAGTTCAAGAGGCATTTACAGCAAAAGTAAACAAGAAAGAACACAAGTTTCAAAACAAATTTTCAAGAAAAGAAGACATCTGCAACTACTGCAAGAAGAAAGGGCATTGGCTTAAGGATTGCCGAAAGTGGATATCGGATGGACGTCCAAATAAAAGATCTGCAAGCCACATACAAAACAATTGTTCAATGGTCTCGGTTTTCAATGAAGTGCAATCTTCCGAAGGAATTCAAAACGAATGGTGGATTGATAATGGGGCAACGCAACATGTAACAAATTCCGCAGCCCATTTTTTCGATTTTAAGGAATTCGAGGGTCCGTGCAGTATCCAAGCAGCTGGAAAGGAAACATTAAGCGCAATAGGAAAGGGAAGCATTAAAATGAAGTCCAAGGTGAATGACAAAGAAATCGACTTTACTCTAAAAGATGTCTGGTATGTACCCAATATTTCTAAAAATTTATTTTCTGTGCTAGCCCTAGCAGCACATGATCGAAATCAAGGTAGCATTTTTAAATCATTTTCAACAAAATGCTTTTTCAAAATTAATAATCAAGTTAAGTTATGTGGCTATCGTAGCCAACATGGTTCGTTATATAAGGCCGATATGAAAGCTATTACCGTCGCTGAAGGTTCTGAGATTCACATAGCTACTGCAGATAGCAGCACTTTGCAGCTTTACCACGAGAGATGGGGTCACCAGGACAAGCGACATGTGAAGGCAAAATTAGAGAAAGAGTTAGGTATTTTGGTCAAGGTAGATGACAAAATTTGCGAGCCATGTATTTATGGTAAAATGCATCGTTTACCATTCGGGACACGAAGAAAGGCTACTCATCCAGGAGAACTTATGTCTGCCGACGTGTGTGGACCATTCGATGCTTCTTTTAAAAACAAACGATATTTAGTTATATTTAAAGACAGTTTCACTAAATTTCGTTATGGTTTTGCCATACAACATAAGTCAGATGTTAAGTATGTTTTGCAAGAAGTTTTGGCTCACGCTAAAGGATTGGGACATAATATAAAAGAATTGTTGAGTGATAATGGTGGTGAGTTCGACAATGCTGAGGTTAAAAAGATTTTAAGAGAAAATGGCATTGTACAGAGGCTCACAGCTCCATATACTCCCTCGTTTAGTTTTAGTTTAGGGAAACTTTATTTGAAACACAAATTTGATTTTAAACAATAATTCGATAGTCTAAAGTTTTATATGGTTTGGCCTATGGCCGTCTACCAGATTGACAATTCGCTTAATCTTAGTTATATAATGAGCTTATTTGTTTATCTAAAAGTCTCCATCGCGAATGCGCTGTCTATATAATAGTGCGGATGACGTATATTTATAAAGAATCTCCCATCCTAATTTTCCATTCAAGACTTCCAAAGCGTCGTCCCGGGTCATCGAAGGAACTCCAAAGTACTTCACACGAAACTCCCTCAAAATAGGACATATGGCAATAAAATGATATACATCCTCCCTTTCCTTGAGGTTGCAAAGGTCACATAGGATCGGCAGATCGGGTCGATGTGGAATGTAGTTCAAGTTTAATAATTCTCCTCTAACTTTAAATATTGTATTTATCATACTTATGGGGCAGCGGTTGAGTAAATATGTTTTTTCTCGAAGATCGAAATTGAGACTACTGTATATCATTCTATATTGAGAAGATTGTGCTTCCTGTTTAAAATTTGCATACGCAGAGTGGCTTACTTTCTCTAAAATCAAATTGAATTTCTCTCTCAAATCTGGAATGCTTATATCGGGTGAAAACTGCGCGCTTTCTCCTAAGCCCAGGGCTAGCTCCTCCCACCTCTCGACTAAGTTACCCCTTGTTGACAACATTTTTTAAGTACTCGTTTCGGCAGTCTTACTTCGTCCATTTCCATCACCTTCATAATGTATTCAAAATGCAGCTTCAGTGTCCTTAAAAATAATGGAGGTTCAGTAGTTTCCAAATGCAGCATATAGTTAGGCGTACAGAGTGGCAGCCGAAAAATGCGTTTTAAAAAATATCTGAGGAACCTTTCCACCTCATCATGTTGGCAAAATCCCCAAACTTGCGCACCGTAAAGCATTATAGATGCTGCAGTCGCGTGAAAGATTTTAAGCTTTGAGCTATGTTCGATGTATTTGTTGTCCATACAACGTGACCACACTGAAGAAACAGCTCTTTTCGCTTCCGATAGTTTGGATTCAAAATGTTTTTTACTGCTGAGAGTTGATGTAACTATAACGCCTAAGTATTTGTATTCCCGAACAATTTCGATGTATTCTCCCTTATACAACCACCTTTCGTTGTTCGCATATCTGCCACCTCCATCTCTAAATATCATAATTTTGGACTTCTGCAAATTAACAGACAGGTTCCAATTCTCGCAGTATCTTTCTAGTCGGTTCATCATTCGTTGCATTCCATCTACCGATTCAGATAGGAAAACCATATCATCTGCGAATATAAGCCCAGGTATCCGATTATTTCCGAAATTGATTCCTCCTCCTATCTCCTCCACAATGTCATTGATGAACAGAATGAACAATAAAGTGCTCAAGACACAGCCTTGCTTCACTCCCATATGTGCTGGAAACTCTTCAGATCTTGACTCCCCATCCCATACATAGGCAACGTTATTTTCATACAGCGCTTTCAGTAAGGCAACAATTTTACCTGATATACCCAGTTTATAGAGCTTATAGAAGAGAGCTCCACGGGCGATTGAATCGAACGCTGCTCTAAAATCAACGAAGAAGGCGTAAAGTTTCTTTTTTCTTCTTTTAAAGCTCTCTGCAATGTTTAAAAGACAAAATATTTGGTCTACAGTAGAATAGTTTCTTCTGAATCCTGCCTGAAATTCATTAAGAATTTTCTTTTCCTCAATCCAATGTGTAAGTCTTTTAAAAATCAGGGTGCTAAAAAGTTTCACAGATGAATTTAAAAAGGAAATGCCCCGATAGTTTTCCGGTTCGTCGTAGGAGCCTTTTTTGTGTAGGGGGAATATTATTGATTTTTTAAAACTTTCTGGAATGTCTGCACTATCGAAAATTCTATTGAACTCCTCTGCCAATGCGTACAAAAATTCCGTTGAACAATTTTTAAAAAACTCTACCGGGACACGATCATCTCCCGGAGCCTTTCCAATTTTAGATTCTTCAATCACATTTTTAATTTCATCAATTGAAAATGGTGCATCAAGAAATTCATCTTTAAAATATGGCGCTGCGTACTGAGGAAGCGGTGAAAATTGTGGTGTGTTGAGTAATTTCCTAAAATGACCACGCAGTTCTGACACGCTCAGTGATGTAGAAATAAAATTGTTCCTCCCATTGATTAATTTGGCGGCTTTCCAAAATTCTGCTGAAGATCTAGACGTATTCAAAATATTTATGTTTCTTTGATCCAGACTCTTTCTTTTCTCGCAACATAGTTGCTTAAATTTTTTATTAGCATCTGCGTACATCATTCTGAAAAACGTTGTGTTAAATTTCCTCAACAACTTTAAGAATGAGAACGATCTGTCTCTCGCTTTTTGGCAGTCCTCGTCAAACCATCTCTGTTTGTAAATATGGTATCTAGTTGTCACTCTAGCACTTACTGGAGCAGCTTGAACTATAATTTGGGTAAGGTCCTTCATTTGCAGCTGATATTGCGATCTACGTAATTCTAGTTCCAAGTTTAAGTTGTTTTGATAAATAGTAAGAAGACTGTCTTTCCACTTCAGCTTGGGAAGCAGCGCCAGTTGTTTTGTATTAGACGTAATACCATCACCCGATATTATGCACGTCACTTCCAAGGGCATGTGGTCTGAAAAAGTCTGCTCTGCTATCCTAAAATCACTCACAATCGAATTCCACTTTCCGGATACAAAACAGTAATCTATGACGGAGCACGATGTTCCACGTATAAAAGTGTATTCGCCATTTCGATCACCATTGCAGCTCCCATTCAGCATCCTTGCATCCAGAGTATCGGCAATATCCAATATTTTAACACCTTTTCCATCACATGTTCCGTCTTTTGATCTGCGGGTAGGGCTGATGATTGGTGGTGCTGTTCCACTAACGAAGCTGTTTTGCGACAGACCAACCCTAGCATTGAAATCCCCAATAAGAAGAACATCAACAGGGCCTAGATTCTGCAGGGTCTCACACAGTCGGTTATAATCCCTCATCCAGTGTGAACAATTCAGGTAGATTGGTAAGATGTGGAGCACAGAGCCATTTACTTTTACCTCCAATATTTCCATATCTGCTACTCTCTTGAAATTCGTAGCCACCGCTTCGAGATTTTTACGATAACCCCATAACCCTCCTCCACTTCCTCTACCAAAAATATTTGATTTAATTGCTGGAGTCCATTTTAATTCGAAATTAATAAATATATCGTTAAATTTGTTCATTTCACCCTCTAATACATGCGTTTCAAAAAGCATAAATATATCAAAACTTTTTACATAGTTAAAAAAATTCATTATGCAAAATTTATTTTTAAGGCCTGCTACATTATATCCTAAAATACTTAAGTTTAAATAATTAGTTTGTTTCTGGTAGACGGTTAATCCTCATTCCATCCTAACGTGTGAACGTTCACCCGTTTGCTGCACCGTGCTTGTGTTTGCACCCAGACTATTATTTGCTCGTGTCCCAAATGGTGAAGCGCACCCAACTTCAGATGAATTACGATTTGACATTTTGCGGCTGTCATTTCTCACGTTTACGTTTTTAATGCCACCTTCTACTTCATTCATAAAATGTTTAATATCGGTAAATTTAAATAGATCACAGCCAAATATGTTTCGTAGCGTCTCTAGGGGATCTTTTGTGCCACAAATCAAACCTTGCGAAAAATCCCAAGTAAACAAAATATTAAGAATGAAGAGTTTATCGTCTTTAAGTTGGATTTTTACATGTGGAAACCTATACAAAAAAACTTGGCGACTGGGAGCAGGTTGTTTCTTCGTCGACGAGTGTTGTGCGGGAGGTCTTTATGAATATGAATCTGTGTACCTTTTAGTTTGCTAGAGTTACGAAGTATATTCCAAGCTGCATTCCGAGAGTTAAGTTTTACAACTACCATTGCTGTACGACTGTTTCGAGGAGCTACTGCATGTGCGTACTCAATCCTAGAATTGGAGTCGTCAGTGCCGAGCAAACCAGCGCAGACCGACTTGGCTTTGTCTTTCATGTCGGCATTTGCTTCTATGGGCATGTGCACCACAACATTCGACTCCGTATTTCTTTTAAGCAGGTTATCGATTCGTTCCTCCAGATCTTTGTTTTGGTTTTCCAAACACAAAACCTTGGCTGAAATTTCTTCGTACTTTATTTTCAAGCCAGATAATTCTGCATGCAGTACTTGAAAGTCGGCTTTAGAAGGCAGTTCATTGATGAGTTTTTTGTTGCTTTCATCGAGGACTTGTTTCAGTACATCGATAGTGATTGTTGTAGCTGAACCCATTTTATAAACAGGAGGATGGGATGGTGACGAAGTTGATGGTGATAAAATGGTTCTACGCTTTTCTTCTCTTGGATGTTCGGGTGAAGTTACATCCAGGCTCCTTTTATTCATGAGTTGAGGTTATGAGCTCAAAACTAAAACAAAGGGGTTGGTTCTTCTTATCTTCTAAGACTTACCAGAAGTGGGTTCGTTTTGAAGAAATTTTTAATTTTGCAGGATTTTTGATCGAATTTAAAATTTTTTGCGCTCTTTTTCTCTAATTTAAGGACTTTTTTCAGGAGCTTTTTCAAAAACAAGTATAACCACTTTGACAGTTCAAATGTCAATCCATATACTCCTCAGCAAAATGGTGAATGTGAACGAGAAAACAGGACTATTATAGAAATGGCAAGAACGTTTAAATATTCGAACCCTTCGGTTAATTTTCCGAATGCAATTTGGGCAGAATTAGTAACTTCTGCAATTTACATTTTAAACCGAACAGGGAAGTCATCGGTAAGTGATTCAAGTCCATACGAATTGTGGATGAAGAAGAATCCAAGGATAAAACATATGAGAATTATAGGATCCACTTGTTTTGCTCATATACCCATACAAAAGAGGAATAAAATGGATAAGAAAGCCATAAAGGGATATCTAGTTGGATATGATGGAGATGAGCGATATAGAATATTCATCAAGGAAGAAAATATTGTGATTTTATCGAGAGATGTCCAGTTTCAAGAAGAATATAGAATGTGTGAAAATTCGATAAATTTACCATTTCATGATTTTGACCAAAGCAAAAATAATATTGAAGAAGACAATAACAAACCAGACAGAAACACATCTGAAGGAACAGTCATAGAAGAAGAACAAAATGAATCTGATGAAACACTTGTGGAAGAAGAACCATTGAATACAGACAATGAAGAATACAACACCTGCAGTGACTCCAACGAAGAAGAAGAATATCCACAACTACCAATGAAAGAACGTCTCAGAAATCATTCTCAATTAAGAAAGCCAAAAAGATTTGATGATTTTGTTATGGCAGCAGAAGAATTTGTAAGCACTTTGGAAAACCCTCAAAATTACCAAGAAGCAATAACTAGTAGATTCAAGACAGAGTGGAAGAGAGCGATGGAAAAAGAAATTGCATCACTTAAAGAGAACCAGACATGGATTTTAGAAGAGTTGCCAAGAGGAGCAAAAGCTATACCATGTAGATGGGTGTACAACTTGAAGAAAAATCCTGACGGTACGATCGATAAATACAAAGCAAGGTTAGTTGCAAAAGGTTTTAGCCAACGCTATGGTATTGACTTCTGCCAAACATTCAGTCCAGTAGCGAAACTAGGAACGATACGATCAATTTTGAGTATAGCTGCAACTGAAGAAATGTATCTTGCTCAATTTGATGTGTCAACAGCTTTTCTCTATGGACAACTCGAAGAAGTCATATACATGCAGCAACCTGAAGGATATCAAGATGGAACAACAAAAGTATGTAAACTGAAGAGAAGTCTTTACGGTTTAAAACAATCCTCGAGATGCTGGAATCAACGTTTTGGGAATTTTTTGTTAAAACTAGGGTTCAGAGCAAGTCAAGCTGACCCATGTTTATTTATTCGAGAACGAAACAAGAAAAAGCTCATCCTAGTATTGTACGTTGATGATGGACTACTCGCTGCCACTGACAAGAAAGACTTAGAAATATTTATAAATGAACTTAAACAGGAATTCAAAATCGTTTCGAAGGAAGCTGTATATTTTCTAGGATTAGAAATCGAATCAAAAGACAAAAACATCAAGATTAAACAGACGGCACATGCAAGAAAAATACTTGAAAGGTTCAATTTCTCGGAATGTAAAACAATTTCAACTCCAATTATCAAGACAACAGAAACTACACAATCAGGGAAAGAACACACCGAAAAGAATACCTTTCCATATAGGCAAGCCGTTGGGGCATTGATGTACCTAATGCTTGGTACAAGACCGGATCTTGCCTATAGTGTCGGATATCTTTCAAGATCACTAGAGAATCCATCCACAGAAGATGTTACCAGAGTCAAGAGAGTATTCAGATACATAGCTGGTACATTGGATTATGGCATCACATATCGACACGACATGGAAAAAGGATTTTTAGAATGTTATAGTGATGCTGATTTTGGAGGATGTATGAAAACCGGACGTTCAACTTCAGGAGTCGTTATTAAATATGCTGGAGGTGCTATTTCTTGGTTAAGCCAAAGACAAGCCATGGTAGCAACGTCAACAACAGAAGCAGAAATAGTAGCGGCAAATGAAGCAGCCAAAGAAGTCATATGGCTAAAAAGACTTTTCAAGGACTTTTGTGAACTCAAGAATACTCCCATTATTCAAGTTGATAATTCTGCGGCTGTCAGACTTTCACAAAATCCTGAATTTCATCGAAGGACCAAACATATCGCTATCAAACATTTCTTCATAAGAGAGAAGGTAATGGAAGCCCAAATAATGGTACAACAAATTTCAACTGAGCAACAACTGGCAGATATAATGACGAAACCTCTACCAGGTCCACGACTCAAAATGTTATGCCAACAAATGGGATTATGTTTTTAAATGTAACTTTCAAGCAACAAGGGAAAGTGTTGAAGTTAACGAAGATAATGTTACTTTTAAGTTACTTTTACTTGTTATGTTACTTGTTCAAAATGTATTCAGAGGATGTAAATAATTTTTAGTCCTTACGATAAATACTTTACTCTAGAAAATAATTTCAAACTGAAAACATCATACTCAAAATTTCATATTTAATAAATTTGTTCATTTTTATTTATAAACCTTGCTTTCAATTAATAAATACAATATTTACAGCTTGACTCATAACCATGACTCTTTTCTTGGGTTTGATGGTTTTAACCTATTCGGGAATAACAGATATTCATTCCCCAAAATTTGTAATCATATTCGTAATCATATCTGCGCTGGAGTCTACGTCCACTATCGAGGAAGCATAGTGACCAGTTAAGCAACGGAAAAAAGTGTAGAGGACCGTCCCGTTTGGCATTCTCGTCATTGCACACGGTTCTCTTCGGAGCTTTCTTAACTGGATTAGCTTGACACGAGAAATTTGCAGATATAATATATGGTCTGATTGCTAGAGGCGTTAATACACTGATAGTGTATTTATCAGGGTCAGAAGTAAGAAACAAGTCAGAGTATTTTCGTTGGCATTACTGTCGTATTGATGGGTCGGTGACAAGATGAGTTACGGTGGTTAAATCAGCAAAGATTCAGCACACATTCTTCGGGTGTTGTCTGGCCGACATGGAAGCACGAAGGTTGTGTACATTGAAATCGCGTAATAACGATTTAGTGTGAGGATACAGGGAAACAATTCTTTGGATGGAGTCAGACAGAGCGTCAAATTCGCGAGAAGTTGAGCCTGTCAATTTGGGCTTCGGATAAGAAAAAATAGTGATGATGTGCTTATGTTTCGGTGAACTTGACACATTGAATGAAAAAGGGTCGGAGCAGTTCTCCAATTGTGGAAGAAATTGATAAGCGACATACATTTCTACTGTAAACGGACGATCCGAGGACATTGGTGGAGGAGGAACTTGTGGCACAAAGTATACCATGCATGAGAAATTCAGTTAGGATCGGAATTACTCTCCTACTTGGGTATCACTTAGCGCCAAAACAGCTGGCTGTTTGAAACAGTGTGGATGTATACATAGCAAGAAAATTCGTTCGTAGCCAACGAACATTACTATATTCTTATGCAAAAGAATTTTATGATTAACTCTATCGAATGCTTTGGCAAAATCGGTAAAGATTATATCAGTTTGCAGATTCTTTTCAAAGTTCGAGATTATATAATCAACAAACAGTGATAGATTAGTTGCGGTTGATCTGCCTGGGAAAAAACCATGTTGAAATTCCGATATATGCTCACGAACAACAAAAAATATTTTATCAGTTATGATTTTTTCAAAGACCTTGGGAATGGCAGAGATTTTACAAATGGGCCTATAATTTGTAATATCTTGCTTCGATCCAGATTTAAAAATAGGTGTTAAAAATGAATATTTCCATTCACTTAGGAATACACCTTTCGCCAGGGAGAGATTAAAAATAATTCTTAATGGTTCAGCGAGAGAGACTGCTGCATTTTTAATAAATCCAGAGGAAAAACCATCAGGTCCAGCAGAATTCGAAGAGTCAATTTGTTTTAAAGCAACCAACACCTCATCAGTACTAACTTCAATATTACCCAAACTTAGAATCTCGTTGACGTTAGGAATATTTTGAGCATGCACATCATGAGAATAAACTGATTCGAAGTATTTAGCGAAAAGATTGCAAATCTCAGAAATATCGCTGGATGAAAAGCCAGAATAAGTCATACAATTTGGAAAACCTGTATTATTCCGTTTGGAATTAATAAATTTCCAAAAATGGCGCGAATCCTTTTTTATCTTTAACTCAGTTGATGAAATATAATTATTATATAAAAACATGTTAAGGGAAACAAATTCCCGTTCCAAGGATAAATATTTATGCCGTAGCGTTTCACTTTCCTTATTACCTTTGAAACTTTTATACGCTTTATTTTTCTGATTTTTTAACCTTGATAGTCTTTGTTAAACCAAACAGGATTAGAGTTACACTTTACTATTTTCTTTGGAACAAATTGTTCGATCGCGTTTCTCAAAACAGATTTTAAATTGTTATACGAACTATTTAGATCAGATTGACTCAAAATCTCAGTCCACGAAAAAGAAGAAATATATACATTTATTGCATCAAAATCAGCATTCTCATAACAATAAACAGTTTTGGTGTTATTAACTGAAGGCCTTTTTACAAAATTATAAAAGTTAAGATTGCTCACTAAAGCACAATGATGAATAGAATTATGAAGCATTGGTAGTACACATTTTTCAACATCAGCATTAAAATATTTGTCAACGACAATAATATCAAGTATGCGTTCAAGATCGTTTTGGCAATTATTAATTTGAATCAAATCGAACTGGCTGAAAAAGTCTACTACCATTGCTTCGATATCAGATGTAATATTAAAAGGAACTAGATGTTTCTCATCATGATCAAAAACCCAATTAACATCACCCAAATTAAAATCTCCAGCAAAGAATAACATTCGCTTACAATTACTGAGATGGATGTCATATAATTCTATAGGGCTTCTTGGAGGTATATAACTATAACTACAGACAATAAAAAGTTCTTCTTTCCTACACAATGAAACATTAATAATCAATTGATCAACATCATATACACATTGCAAAGGAGGGTTGTTAGATAAAAGTTCGACATTTTTACAAAATAAAGTAGACCTAACAGCAATTAGAACTCCACCTCCACGTTCAAATCCAGTTATATTAACACATCTGTCTTTTCTAAATATGGTATTTATTTCAAAGTTTAAGAAATCTTCATTTAACCAAGTTTCAACTAAAATTACAATATCATATAACTCAGAAGTAAGTCTAAGCTTAGTTCTAAGACCTCCAACATTCTGATAATAAATATTTGATAAGCTTGACGATATAATTATGGAATGCATGAGCCTTTGGGTAAACTTATAAACTGGAACTCAAAACTTTTTGATTTTAATTTAAGTTCCACTTTCTTAATGTTTTATGTTGATTTTGTAATGTTTTTTTTTTCTTTATTTTATGTTTATTATTTATGCGTGTTGTGTTATTTGTTTTATAGCACTTTCCATTGGACGAAAAGAAGCGTCCAGAAGCATCCGGAAACCGTTTCCATTGATAAGAAAAACCGTTCCATTGATAAGAAAATGACACTTCTGACGATTCTGAGAAGAGAATTTTGCTTCTGGATTTGAAGTCAGAATCCACTCAAGAAGCACAAATACATGCATAAATCAAATGTTCAAAACAAAATGTCAATTTGACCCATTTTAACTAGTTTTTTTTTGTTTTTAGAATTGTTGAAAGGATTTTGTGTTTCAAAGGAATTATTTAATTAAAACGAAAGTGAAAAAGAAATTAAAATAGGGAAAAAATAAAATTCATACATTAATAAGTGGCAAAATAAAATATGGATATAGTGTCAATTCGCACTCACACAAACACAAAACATCATAATTGAGTAGAAACAGTTTCGCTTGTTCCATTAGTATTTCGGATGAGTGGTTCCCCGAGTGAAACCAATGGAAAGTGCCATTAGTTTCGTTATGTGCTTACTAACAACTAACACCACACTAAGTGATGAGTCGGTAGTATAAACACAGTGCTGGCAAACCATTGGTCGTAATATGGTGCTTGCTATAAGCATATACGACCAATTCTGATAGTGTGTAAAACAAAAAAAAGAATAAAAAAACTAGCATAATTTGGATAAAAGATCACGCTTGTTTTTAATAAGGGAGATAAGGCCTATTTCTTCTTGTATTCCTAAACTGTTTCAACAAAGAGTGTGTTTTACTGCTAAATCTGGTGTTCCACAATGTAGTCATTAAGGACATCTTCTCTTTATCTTATCAATAAATGATGTACCGTTATGTGTTCGTGACAGTGAAATTCTTATTTTTGCAGATGATATGAAGATCTTTAAGAAAATTACATCTAACAATGATCACATTCTTCTAAATAGGTTTTCTGTATGGTGTAATAAGAACAGTTTAAATCAAAACCCGTCGAAATGTCAGACAATGACACGAGCATCTTCGACGTACAGTACAGGTACCATAATATCTCAGCAGATTCTTTCTCGTGTTTTTAAAGTAAGGATCTAGGGATTAACAACATTGTTAATAAAGCTTATTCTATGTTGGGGTTCGATAAGCGTTGGTCAAAAGAATTTCTTGATCCTAACGTCACCCTTTCTCTTTATAATTGCCTTGAATATGCTTCACAGATTTGGAGTCCTTATTATGACGTTCATATTGACTGCAAAAACTACCGTGGCATATCCCTGCTTAATGTTGCATACAAAATTCTATCCAACGTACTGTGTGAGCGTCTTAAAACTAGAAATAAGGTAAGGTAAATATAAGAATAAATTAAAGACTATGCTAAAAACCAGTGTAGCACGCTCTTAATTGTTTTAATTGTTGTCTACTCATGTATTGTTTTTTATTTTTTTTATTTGTATAATTTTGTTATTTCTTGTGTAAATGTTCGTTTGTATTAGATTGCGTAATGCGTACTAACAACTAACACTGCACTTAGTGATGAGCCGGTCTGTTAACACAGTTTTCTGGGTTAAGGACTAAGGGTCGTTAGATGTTGCTTGCTTTCAGCTCTCTTCGACTTTATCTGATAGTGAAAAAAAAAAAAATAGTCCAAAATAAAAAGTTCAAAAATATTTGTATGAACGTGTTTTTTCTTTACTTTTAAGGGGTATAAGCTTACTTAACCGCCCGGGATGCCACGGCCTCTTAGTCCGCCACCGAGCGATTTACCATCTACATGGAGGAATTGGCTTAACCATTTCAAAAATTTTCTTTGAGCATCAAATCTTAAACATCAAGATGACTAAAAAAAGATGGCTCTTTTCCATTATTATTCATTCGACATTTTATGTATTCTCACATGAATTTTCACACATACAGCGAGTTTGACATTTCGAACAGTTTGACAGTTTTTGTTCATATTCAAAACGTACGGAGTTTGTTGCAAGATTTGTTTTAATAATTATTTTGCCCAAAATAAATTTGAGAATTGTGTTTAAATTCAAGTTATTAAACATAAACATTTTAAATTGAAGAATATTCAACCACTAGCCGACCCTGCGAACTTCGTCTCGCCACCCCTCAGAGCAACTTTAGAATAATTACAATTAACAAAGATATTGCTAAAATGCAATGTGATTTGCTTGAATCCAATTGAAATAGAGAAAAACTAACATTCTACTTTAATTATTTCAAATTTCGTTGAAAATTCAACAAATGTTCGTACTTCCGGTGTGTTTTGACTATTTCACAAAAATCAAAATTCCATGCAGCTTTCGATTGTCCCCCTTTTATTTTAACTTTCTTGTAAGACTTTCCCAAAATGTTGTTTTTATTAAGGCTGAACGTACAGTGAAAGTTTTATAAGAAATGCATTGAGGATTGAGCGGACTAAGAGTCGCTAAAGGATATACAAACATACCAATAATGCAACTAAAATTCTATGCAAAAACTTGATTTTAGATCTTGAAGTTCTTCGTGCTCTCGCAGAGTTTTCCGAGTTCCCAATCCAAAATTATTCATTTTTCCCTTTGATAACCAATGAAATTTCTGATGGAAACATCGAGAACTTTCTATTTTAAAATCGAAAACCTATTTTGAAATTTTCCAAATTTCCAATGCCTTTTTTGAAATTCTCCAGTTTTTCACTTGAAAAACCAAACCCATTTTGAAATGTTTCCAGTTTTCCATTTGAAAACCAATGCATCTTCAATTACACGCAATTTTCCCTTTGAAAAATAATGAGTTTTCCGATTTCCATTCGAAAACCCATTTTGAAATTTTCCAGTTTTCCATATGAAATTTTCCAGTTTTCCACTTGAAAACCAATACATCCACAATTTCATGCAATTTGAAAACCAATGAGTTTTCCGAGTTTTTCATCAAGAACTTTCTATTTTTCCATTCGAAAACAAATTTTGAACCAAAAAATTCCAATTTTTCCAGTTTTCCCACTCTTCCATGAGGTTTTTCCAATTTTTTTTTTACAGAAATCATCACTGAATACAACAGTATCAACCATGAAAATTTCACAGATATCTGTTGGGCCATTTCGGAGTCTATAAAAGACATACAAACAAACACACATCCATTTTTATATAATATAGAGATAAATCTGTTTTGATAGCTTTCACACACACATTCAAAAAAGAGATTGCTACTTTTGACTTTACAAATTACATTGAAACATAAAAAAACATTGAATTTTAGTTTAAAAATTTATAAAAAAAAATGCACACGTCAACGCTCACATTAATGAAACAAAAAGAGAGAGAGAAAAATAACAGAGAATAAAATAAGCCTTTAAGTATGCAAGGAACTTATCGGCAGATCTCTGTTGTAAAGTTTGAATTTGTTGTTGCCTTGAAGTATGCAAGCAATTTACTACTATCTGAAATTCTGAATTTGAAAAATATTGTTTTAGCCCCAAGTGGCATATTATACTAATGAAATGTACCAGACAAAATATAGTTAAAATAGAACAACATTATAAATAACCGATGCACGATACTTTCAGAGCAACTCCAGAATAAGTATTTTGTAATTTACACAGATATTTTGATAATGTGGATTTGCTTGAATCCAAATGCAATATCTGAATTTTTCCAAGCTTTACAACTAAATTTCTACTTTCATTAAAGCATGCAGTAAAATCAGCGTTGCTAGATTTCTTTTTGTACTAAGTCGGGAATCACAAAATAGGAAACAATTGTAACTAGGAAACTGATGATTGTCCCATTTCTTTTGATGGGTAGCAAATGTTGCTACCATGTAACTTTCCTTAGACAAAGCAAAGTTAAATGTTATTGACCTGATGAATAGAATTCATCAACAAAGTAAGAACATGCAAATGTTTGACAAATGAAATTTGTCTCACTTGATCTATTCTGTTCTACCTTAAAATGTGGAACAGGAAATCCAGTCATAAACTGTTCCAAAGTGATCCAGACAGACTCAATGAACACCAAACCAGAACAGTTTGGAACAGAAAATGTTTCAATAAACACCAAAAAGTTAAACTTTTCTGTTACACACTGTTAGTATGTCTTATTTTGTTACAGTAATCCCCGTTTAGTTGCACCTCGATTAATTGAACATCCCGCTTAATTGATCGAAAAAAATGGCTTCGAAAATTTCCCGTATTAGTAGTAACGCTTTTTAGACGGTTAATTGAACCCCGCTTAGTTGAATTACTCGCTTAATAGATCTTAAAAATATGCAGCAGAAAAACTAAATACAGTAATCCCCGCTTAGTTGCAATTCGCTAAATTGAACATCCCGCTTGATCGTTCGAAAAAAATTGCTTCGAAAATTTCCCGTATTAGTAGTAAAGCTTTTTAGACGGTTAATTGAACCCCGCTTAGTTGAATTACTCGCTTAATTGTTCAGTGACACTGTTTTGCACAGTTTGTTACAGTTTAGAACAACAATGTTTTGGTGTTCATTGACACATTTACTGTTCCAAACTGTTCTGATTTGGTGTTCATTGAGTCTGTCTAGAACAGTTTAGGACAAGATTTTCTGTTCCATCTTTTTGGGAGAACACATTTTGTGTTCTTAACTGTTCCAAACTGTTCTGATATTTCTCATGAAGCTGTGCTGTACTGTGCTGTGGTGTCTTTTTCTCGCTGAACAAAGCTATAATGAAACAAACCTAAAAATAGATTCTCTTAACCCTAAACGACAAACATGTTGTCCGAACATGCTCAGTTGCGTTATTCCCTACACGGCAAACACATAATTGGCGAACATCGTTTCGTGTTGATTCTTGAAAGTTTTGAGGATGTATCCAAAAGAGAAGCAAGTCATTTTGCTTATGGTTATCTCACAGAAAAAATGAGATTTCTTCGCGATCATCTCCCTACAGGGCAAACTACGAAACGGACGGGCACGAGAAAATCGAACAGTTCGCAAACCATCCCTTACCTATACACGACGAATTTATAGCGCACACGAACATGATCGGGAAACATGTTCGTCGTTTAGGGCTTCCTTTAGTGGAATGGGAAGCACTAAAATTGTCAGCACTGTCAGTACAGCGAACTGTACATATGTATAACAAATGAAAGCTAGCTATTGTTTGACTGCTATTACACGTTGACTCATGTTTCATGATTCTTCTTCGAATTCTCTTTTGAAATTAAGTAAGGACTCAAATGTTGGCAGCACTCTTTAATTAAGACTCCTTGAAATGAAATTAACATTCTTTTTCAAATAGCAAGGTTCTTTGGTTCTTTGAGCAGATTTTTCTGTTCTCTGGATAAAAATTCCCGCTGACGTTCTTCTTCTTTCTCCTTGCGTTTTCACACCTTCAACTAGTGGTGCCAAATTGCATCTTTTGTGCACTGTTAATTTTAAGCGTATATAAGCGTGCAAAAATGTTTATAGATGATTTCTGGGATCAATATTTTATTTTTTAGTTGAACTTCTCGTGCAATTATACGGGTTTCGTTTAATTGAAAAGATATGTCAATTAAGCGGGATTTCGTTAATTGAACCACCCGGATAATCGACGAAAAATCTGACAAAATGGTCAGTGCAACTAAGCGGGGAATACTGTATTTTATTTATAAAACTTACATGAGGCGGATAACAACCTACAAAACGATTTTAAAATGACAATTTTTACTCTAGAAACTTAAACCATGTAACAAACCATTTTTTTGGTAGATAACCCCTTCCCTTGTTTCAGCGTCTAGTAAATCCCATTACTTACAGGACGTATAGGCTATTGCTAGCAACCTGAAGGAAAAGGGTGTTCATGCTTTGATAGCGCGGCATGCTTGCATTAAGCTCGACCTAGCTCGTCGTGGGGTGGTGTTCTTACTATCATAGCCATGAACATTTCGCTACGTTTTATCATGCCGAAATTATTTTGTTCGAAGTAAAATTTTGGTTCAAATATGTAGAACCCGAGTTCGTCCTAAGTTGAATATGTTAATGTGCAGTGAGGTGGTGGGAACGAGATGGAATGTCCCACGGAGGATTTAATCCCACCCTCATATGTTTATAAATATACATCCTTGGCTGAATAGACCTCCAATTGTATCAGCCCCTAATCAATACTTGCATTGTTTTACCTTTACCCTAATTCATTTCCATTGCCTCCTCGCTCCTCTTCTCTATCTTAGTCTTCAAACATGGTACGTACCATTGACCAAAGGAGAGTTTCCATCCAAAATAAATACATCTTAGATTACTGTATAATATGCAATTAACATTGCCTTTTATTTAAAAAAAAAATACTACTAAATTTAATGTAAAACAAAAGATCCTAATAATACGAATGATAACCAAGGAAATGTCCAAAAATACAAAATATTCTTAAATCAAATTGTTTACAATATCAAACAAAATAGTAGAAAGTTTATTCGTATGAATATGTTTTAATATTTTTAATTTAAATCTCATAAAGATTTACAATTTTGTTTAACTTTCAGCAACAACAAAATGACTTGATTGCTTCAACTTTAATTAATTGTTCCAATTTTTTTGTTTTATTTAATGTAAATTTAATAGCATTTGTTTTCGTTGGATATTTTTGTTTTTTTGGTTTTAATTTAATTCTTATTGGGTTTGGAAAAAATGCAGAAAAAAAGGTAAACAATAAATACCCGTTGCTTCTTCGATTTGATCTGAGCGAATGCTCTCGCTGTGCTCTCGCTCAACGTTCGTTCAACAAATTTACCGTTTAATTTCTTATGATGTTATTGTTCATTGAAACTTGAATTTTGACTTACCCGTTATCCTTAGGAGAGGTGCACCGTTCCTGAGGTTGATGAAGATATCTAAGAAAGTGGCTATGAGTTTAATTACAGTCAATTAATTGAACGTTTTATTTATGACACACATTCTCAAGGGCATTTACTCTTTCTCCCTTTTTCCTTCTTTATTCTCTGATTTTCGGCTTTCAATTAGAACATGCATGTGTTTATTTTTTCTTCTTCTATTTTATTTACTTTATTTTTTTTTATCCTTCTGATTTACTCTTTTCTTTCTTTTTTTCTCTTTTACTTCTTTAACAGATTTAAATTGATACAAAAAACTTAATTATAATTACTAACTACACTTATGATAAAACTAATAATACTTTATGTTCATTATAAATTTGCAACGATAATTTGAAACTGGACATATGCAGGGGGTCATGCTGGGTATCATGCAGATAGTGTTTCACTGAATGTGGACTCGGGAGCTTCGTGTGGATGTTCGTTTTTTTTTTTTTTTTTAGGAGGTTGTTTCCTTACACCTACTATAGTCGAATTTACTCTTTTTATTTTACTTTGATTGAGGTTGGATTCTGTGGTTCTTTTAGTGGGATAAGGGACGTTTTAAACACGTGGTTATTTTTCACCAAATTTTCCTTAGTTTGCACTCGTTTTTCTACATATAATTTTCTTATATTTCCGTGGAATCTAGTTTTTTTGGTTTTTTTTTTCGTTTTTTTTATCTTTTTTTTCGTTTTTTTGTTGGGGCTCTTACGGGTTGGGGTTTTTACTTTTTTTTCCTTAGTTCAGTTCCGATGTTTTCTTGCGTGGAAATTAGCGCTGTGATTTATATGAGGCTTCCAATTATTTCGCGAACATAAATTCGATTTTCGTTTCGCGAAATTGTGTTGCTTTACTATATTAAAAATTATAGTTTCGAAAATGTTACTTTGCAAAAATGCACGCTTGTAATCACTTGAGAAAACCGTCCGCAAATTCACCGCACAACCAATTTTTTCAGAAAATATTTTTTTAAGAGCCCAAGCTCAACAACCAACGGGCCTATTTATAGCTCGAAGCCAACCAAAGCCGCGTCATCAATTTCGAATTTCGAAAATGAGAGAGAGATTGAATTAATGGTTTCTGAGGTGCTTCCGCAAACGCCTATTCCTTTAAAAATTTTAACTTAAAATCTTTTCCTAGGATATTAAAAATCATTTTGGATTTTTTAATGAATAGGTGTAATGTTAAATCAATGTTTTGATTAAAATCCCTCGAGATAAACGTTGCGGAAATTCGTCCATCTTGAAATGATGGCGGGAAAAAAATAGGTGTGTTAGAGCGTTAATCACTCCTCTTATGCCAAGAAGCTGAATTCGTTGTCTGCTCTTATAAAAAAAAACGCTGACATATAATCTCTCAATCTTCAACAGAACCACATTTCACCAATAGCATCCACACTTGCAATCCCAAAGCAATGTACAGTGAGTCGATCATTTACCGTTGCAACCCAAATGTTTAAATTAAATCCACCTATTTTACGTCTAAAACTACCTATTTTCCTTCTTTAAACAAACATGCACGTACGGCGTATACGTACTATTTTTCTTTGTAATTCTTAGAAACCCAGTTATTTTAAATTCCGTTTCCCACAACCATCATCATATAAATAAAATGAGATCTCATGCTAGTTTTTATATCAAAGCAAATTTATACCAGAATAGCCAATAACAAATATATTTATTCTCCACAAGAATAAATTATTATAGTCTGAAATAATATAACACTAAAATGTTTGCTTTTGTTTTCCAAAAAAAAGAGAATAATACAAAAATACTGTGGATAGAAGCAAAAATCAACCCTCACAAAAAAAAGGACGTTAAAGAAAACAACGTCTTCAGCATTGTGTAGTTATTGCGTTCCTCAACGTCACACCAAACGTTATCATCAAATTTCCTGTGTTTGCCGTTTCCATTTGCTTATTCCATGCCTTATTTGCAGAAAAAAAAGCTTCAGTTTTTATGGTTGCATAAAAACATACATATGTATGTATTTTGTATATTTACTACACACTTTATCCCGTTCGAGAATAAGCTGGTATTGCGTATTAAATCTTATCTCCATCCCATTGCAGCCAGAGTTACCTTCCCATGAACAAAAAGTGTCCTTCCATCCATTCTATTTTCAATGAATTTATGTTTGCTTTGAATCAATCGATAAAAATGCCATTTTATAAATTACTTAAACCTTACGAATTTATTTTATTCATATTCAAACATTAGTATAAGAGAAAACTACGAATTAAACGGTAGATATGTATATCTCTGGCAGCACTATTACTTTTTTTAATGCTGGTGATATGGAGATGGAATATATCCAATATCCCTTATTTCAAGAAAGCACATCCATCCTCGAAATATCAAAACTGAACTTACTATGTTCTTTTAAGAAAAAATGAATATGACTTAAAGTCAAAAAATCGACTTTGAGGCCTATACCTATTTATACCCATATATGAGGAGTAGACCTCGGATTTTGCATACATTTTTCATCATATTAATACCAAATTTTGTATGTAGACGTTTTATTGTTTAAATATAACAAATATTAATGCATATGAAAAATATGCAAAATATAAAACTGCATACAGGACGTATGGGGTGGGTGGGGTATGGACTCCACCTAAAATTTCTGAGCATGGTGCACCCCACCTTCTGGTTTTGGAAATATACCAATTTTTTTAAATTAATTGAGGAAAAAAAGATATGCCGCTACATACGGATTGAATGAGCTATACAATTGTTTAGGGTAGTATAAAGCTTATTATAAGGTACGATAATACCTATGTGTATTAATTTTTATTATAATCTGTCAAAAAATTTGGAATTATGTGAGTCTTGTCAGCAACTATAAATCCTATATCAATTTAACAGTGTTGTGAATATATGGATTCGCTCCCCCGAAGGCCTTAGTTTTATAAAAAAAAAAAACGGTTTGACCTAATGACAATGTGAGGAAAAGAATTTCGAAATAAAAATCAGTTTTCTAAAAAAAATATGGAACAACTTTTATTCAAACACATCAACACTGTTGACAGGAAATAATTTTTTTAAGGTGGTGCTACAGTCCGTTGTGGACTTGGGCCTAAATCAACAGTCTCCGCTAGCTAGCTCGGTCCTTAACTAGTCGTCTCCAGTTTTGCACTCCAAGTTGATTGAGGTCCTCTTCCACTTGAGTGCGCCACCTGAGTCGCGGTCTTCCTCTCCTCCTACGTCCCTCGGGAATAGTGTCGAAGGCTTTCCGGGCCAGAGCATTGATGTACATCCGCTCCAAATGACCGAGCCATCTGAGTCTCTGGACCTTGACCCTTCTGGCTAGTTCCATATCGTTGTACAACCTGTAAAGTTCGCTGTTATATCTTCTTCGCCATTCCCCTTCAATGCACACGGGGCCAAAGATGACCCGAAGAACTTTTCTCTCGAAACAGCCTAAGGCACTTTCATCCGATTTTGTTAAGGTCCATGCTTCTGCGCCATACAGCAGGACTGGGATGATGAGTGTGTTGTACAATTTTACCTAAGTTGCTCGATAGAGGGCTTTTCCACTCAATTGCTTTCTTAGCCCAAACAAACAGCGATTGGCAAGAGTTATTCTTCGTCTGATCTCGGCGCTGGTGTTATTGCCCGTGTTTATAGCGGGCCTAGATAGACAAACTCCTCTACTACCTCGAAGTTTATGCGTCTATTGTGACGTTCTGTCCGAGCCGTCCGTCGGTGTTGGGTGTCCTTCCTCGAAGACAGCATATACTTCGTTTTTCCCTCATTTACCGCTAAACCCATTTTTGCCTCTTCTGTCTCAATTCTCACAAAGGCGCCATTGACATCACTATCACGCTGTGTTCTTCCCATTATATCAATATCATCTGCGTACGCGAGAAGTTGAACAGATTTTTGGAAGATAGTGCCTCTGGTCATAGAGAATATATAATACCTAGAGTCGCGACCTTTTCCTCCCTTGCCGAAAACACCCTCAAAATTTGTCTGAGGTGAACTCTCACAATCCTCTCTTTTTTCGTGTCCGTGAATCTGTGTAAGAGGTGAACTCTGACAATCCTCTCTTTTTTTCGTGTCCGTGAACCTGTGTAAGAGGTGACAAAAGAGTGAGCACTCAGCCGTGACAAAATTTTTTTCCTGATGCACAAACCCAAAGTGACAGACTTCCACCACAGCAAATACGAGACTAAACGCACGACTTTTTTTTTAAGATTTATTAAGATTTTTGATACAAATATTGGTAAATTATAGTGCAATTATGTGTTAAAAGTGCAAAGAAACAATATAACGTATTTATTTTTCATATTACATGCATTTTTTGTGTGTTTAAGTTTTTTTTTTGAAAATGCTGAGCTCAACGGAATCTTATTTTCGAAATCTGAGCCCATGAAACCCACCTCGACTCCAACCTGAGCATTGTATCTAACTCAGTGCGAATGTATGGGTGCAGTTTCTCATTTAAAAAGCATTGGAAAACTAACACATTCTCACTGGGTTAGTACAAAACGACCAAATTGCAGCTTGTAGGCAAAAAGAGAGCGAACACCCGAAGTCGTGACTCTAGGTATTATATATTCTCTATGCCCCTGGTGTTGACGTTGGAGTTCTGCACTATCTTCTCAAGAACGATGTTAAGGAAATCGCATGAAAGTGCATCGCCTTGTCTGAATCCTTTTTTTGACGTCGAAAGATTCCGTAAGCTCGTTGCCAACAGAGACAAAAGGAGATCGGAAACTTACATACGTTTCACTCCCTAGATCCCGCAATTCTCCTTTTCCTTCATTTTCTTTTCGTCTACATGAATCAGAGTAAATCTAATAATGAGTAGGGACACTCTCCACGTGGTTCATTTTTGTTTACATTTTTGGATCCCGTTAGGTCTCACATACACGAGAAATAGACGGCGATATAAAATGTTATAGTAAGAAGGAGATAAAACAAAGCAGCAAAAAACTTCTTCATTTCAACCCTCAATTAGTGTGACCACGTTCATTCATATAAACAACATGTTATAGAAGGGTTGATAATTGAAGTTTAAATCGTAAAATATTATATTTTACGACAGTCATAACAGCTCATAACTCAGTTAAAATATATTCTAGAGTGAAATATTTATATTTTGCATATTATATGGCTTTGTAAGTAAAAAAAAAAACAACAATTGCTTGAAACGAAAAATAAAGTTATCTTATAATAGACTAGTGTGGTCACTCTACTCCTTGTCCTTTTGTGACTGTCAGAAAAAAAGAAGCTAGAACACTAATACATACACGACCATTGGCCGCTCCATTAAAAAAGCATTATGGATTTCATGTATCGTACAAAAGAAAACGAATGTGTTAGGTTCGTATTGTTTGTTGTGAACTCTTTATTTCTTTCGATTTTTTCTAAACCTAATACTTTTGCACTATTCTCTCCTACTAAAAGCACTAATACATACACAGACCATTGGCCGCTGTGAAATGAACCACGTGGAGAGTGTCCCTACTCATTATTAGATATACTCTGACATGAATACATGTGAGTTACAAAAACAAAGAGATGAGGTGAGATTTTTCTATGTTTACATTTCTCTTTTGTTTATTTTCGCATTTTCAAATTTATCATGGATTGCTAGATTGAATTTTGAAATTGTCAAACACGTTTTTCTTAAACTCACCACGGAAATACTAGAACTTATGATTTCGGATGCGTTCTGAAACTTTAGACCGAATACATATTTTTTTGCGTGTTAATGTTAAGAGTATTTAGTGTTAGAATATGCTGATTCAACTGACGCTCATCAGGGATTGAGTGAAGTAGATTAAGAACATATCTCGACATTTCTTAAATTAAGGGTGGAAAAAACGTAGTATTATACTAAATGTTCTATAACTCTTAGTTTTAAGTTCTAAATTCAAATTTTACTGCCAAATTTATTCCTCTTTGGTGAATCGACGGATTGAAGAACTGCCACTTTCACAGCCTTGCTTTCATTTATTTATTTTTCTTCCAACACATCAGATACATATTTATGATGACAATTAAAAAATATTATATTTTTCCACTATTCCCATATTTAATGATACATTTTTCTAATTCCTATTACCGGCCCTTTATTGGACTGAAGCTTTTTCTTTATTTTCATTTATGTTCAATTTTGATGTCGGAAATTCAACTGCTGGATACATTTGATGCCATTTACTGCTTCTACGCAATTTTATTTTTTTGCTATCTTTCTGAACATATCCCTATTCTGCTCACTTTTACTCACCTTTCGTACGTTAAAACTACAAATTTTCAAATTTACCGGTTAATTTTTTCCCCAGATGGGGTGCCTAACTTTACTGAGATAGTATTGGTAAAAACACGCATACTCTTGCAGTAAACGTTGACCGCAGCTTGTAGGCATTGTCATTTTGACAGCTCAGTTTCCCATCTCCCTTTTAAACTAATCTGTGGTTGCCAACCTTGATGGAACAGCTTGAGTTCTCCATCGTCATTTTCCACAAGCGAACGAGCTTGGCAGGGACACCAAAACTAGACATAGCTTTGTACAGTTCGTCTCTGTAGATGCTGTCATACGCGGCCTACTATGATGTTCCCTTGTTTATCTCTGCAGGTACCGGTTCTTGCTCGATGACCTTGAGCCAGCTGTTTAACCTTTCGGTAAAACCTCCGAACTTCATTAATGCTGTTGGCTCTCTCAACATCCTCGATCTGACACTTCTCATGCTCTCTCTTTTTTCTCTTGAGAAGCCGGCGTTCCTCTCTCCTCTTTGACTCGCAGAGCTCACGAGCAGCTCTTGTCCTTCCTGCCTGCATTCTTCGTCAAACCAGGGGTTTCGTTTTGGTGGCTGTGTGAAACCCAGCACATTAGAGTCGGCATCTCTAACTGCTTTCTGGCAATTTTGCCACTGGTCTTCGATACTTGACGTTGGCGGCATAGGACTCCTTAAGAGGTTATTTGACACTCGATCAGAGAAGGATCTGGCGATCTCTTGCGATTGTAGCCGTCCGACGTCGAATTTTCTTGCAGCATTTCCTTGTTTTGGCTACGACGAGGTAGTGGTCCGAGTCGATGTTAGCTCCTCGGAAAGTTCGAACATCTAAAATGCTGGACAAGTGCCTTCCGTCGATCGCAATGTGATCAATCTGGTTGACGGTTGATTGATCAGGAGATCTCCATGTACCTTTATGGATGTTGAGATGAGAGAACCAGGTGCTTGCTACCACAACATTTCGCCCCGCAGCAAAATCGATCAGCCTGAATCCGTTATCGGAAGTGGTGTCGTGCAGGCTGTGCTTTCCGACTGTTCCACCGAAGATGTCCTCTTTTCCCAATCGTGCGTTAAAATCGCCGAGGACAATTTTAATGTCATAACTAGGACATTGCTCGTACGTTTTGTCAAGGAGCTCGAAGAACTCGTCTTTATTGTCATTAGGCTAATGTTGCCGAATTTAGCCTTGATTCGGATTGTCGTGATGCGTTCGCTCACGCATTTGATAAATAGCTAATTTGTCTTTGTTTGCACATGGGTTTTTTTTAAGATACTTATGATTATGAATTATGACTAATTTTAGGAAATAATGTATCTATCTAAGATTTATTTCTGAGTAAAACTTTTTTTTTAATTTAAGTTATTGGTTTTAAAATTTCTGAAGAACCCGAAAATCTCGAGTCTAAGCCTGCAGCCCAAAATGCTCAAGATTCAAAAATATTCCTGTGTTTTTTGGATTCATAACCAACATGCCTACCTTGTTTTTTTTTTCAACATAATTTTTTATTTAATTTTAACTTTAAATTTATATATACAACAACACAATTAGGTACATGTATGTATGTGTATTAAATCCATCCATAAAAAAGGAACAGAAAGTTAAAGAGGACCCCTTGCTCAAACAATTATTTTATTATTCGTTTTCATTACTTGTGGTATGACAGCTAGTATCTAGTTCAGGGGAGGATATTCACTAGATATTGCAAAGTGCGTTCATATATTGCGAGTATGTTGTATAGATACATACAATGTGCGTTGTATTATCATAATGATAGCTCGTAGGTTTTTATTTTCTGCCCACACAAGCTTCCTCTATTTTTTGTGAAAATCCTAAAAGATTTTTCCATTTTTTTTCCTTAGAGTCAGGTAGAGGAGGGGGTTTAGAGGTTGAGAAGTATGCTTCCATGATGGGTTCCTTATAGTGCTAGGAGGAGCCTTTTTTTCTTGGGTGGGCACATACAAACATACACCCAAATATAAACAAATACGAAACGAATATATGCTTTTTGTGGATGACACAGGAATTCGTAAATTTTATTGTTAACATGGAGGCGACGACGACGACCGACGCACGGTGGGGTCGATGAAGAAAAACGACAAGAAAAAATAAGAGCCAAGGAATGGAGAATACGATTTTTATGTGTTGTAGGAATTGAAATGGGTAATAACGTGAATAGGGATAAAGATTTTTTTTGCGGATATTCGTTTGTTTGTTTGTGTAATTTAATTCATTTGTAGGTAGACATCTTAAGATTTTATTCTTCAAATCTAATGGCAAAAGTAAGTTTTTGCTTGCTAAGTAAATGTAGCAAAAACGAGATATGCTTTTAGTGATACAATTGTCGAAGTTGTAACTTAAATTTTGTAAGTGACATTATTCGAAATACATATGTATTTAGTATGTACCTACTTCACTTTGAAGAAAGATTGGGGTGTTAAAGTGATTTTGTAATAAAAATTAAAGAACAAACAGTTCGCAATGGGTTCAAATTACGATCCCGGGAAACATAGAAATTAAAGTTACCAAACTAGATATTTTTTATTTCTATTTACATAGTTACCTACGTATTTATGCATGTGTTTTCCAATAAGAGGTGTTATTTTGATATTCAAAGAAAAATGGCATTTTTGAGAAAATGATCGGATGTTTATTTCATTATAAGGTATGCCGTTAATAATGGAAAACAACATCAGCCAAATGGCCGCCACCACCACGCTAACAGGACCATATCCTTTTCATGAAATTTTCCATAACCAAATCGCAAAGTGGCTGCCCTATGTCCTCGATAGCCTCACGAATTCCATCTTTGAGATCTTGAATCGACGCTTGGCTGTTGGCGTAGACCTTATCTTTCACGTGGCCCCAAAGGAAGAAGTCGCAAGGTGTTAAATCACAAGAACTCGGTGGCCAATTGTGATCACCTCTTCGAGAGATAACACGGTCCGGAAACTTTTCCCGTAAAAGATCGATGGTTTCATTGCTTGTATGCACGAAGCGCGTCTTGTTGAAAGTATACGTTGTCCAGATCAATACCATCCAATTCCGGCCATACAAAATCATTAATCACCTCTCGATAGCGCAATCCATTGACCGTAACTGTTGCTCCAGCCTCATTTTCGAAAAAGTACGGTCCCATGACCCCGCCGGACCATAAACCGCACCAAACAGTCACGCGTTGAGGATGGAGAGGCTTTTTAAAAATAACTCTTGGGTTTTCCGAGCCCCAGATGCGACAGTCTTGCTTGTTGACGTAGCCTCCGAGGTGGAAATGGGCCTCATCAGTGAAGATGATTTTTGATGAAATTCCGGATCATTTTCATGCATTTCAAGGACCCAATCAGCAAAGACAAGACGTTGTTGATGATCAACCGGCTTGAGTTCTTGTGTTAACTGAAGACCCAAGTCTTTATGCAAAATACGGTGTAATGACGTTTGTGGAATGCCTAATTCCAAAGAACGACGAGGAATGGACAAACCTGGGTTTTCTACAACCGCAATATTCTCAGTTGTTCTTAAGCGACGTGCACGGGTTTTATTCTTCACATCACTAACTTGTCCCAACAGCTCGAATTTGTCCACCAATCTCTGTATTGGGGTCGGACAAAGTGCTTCACGTTTTAGTTTTAGTTTTACGAACCGTCTCTGCCAAATGTTCACCATTTTTTTAGTGAATTTTAATAATTTCAATGCGTTTTTCATTAATGGCGTAGTTTCTACATGTCAAATGTCAAAAAATGACAGCTTCGAAAGTGACAGCTACCGAAATAGCGGGCTATTCAAAATAACACCTCTTATTGGAAAAACCTATATTATACATAGAAATAAAAAAAAATATTTAATTTAGTTACTATGTTTTATGAATCAAGACTAATAAAATTTAATCGACATTTTATTGCATTTGCAAAGGTTATCTGCTGCTCTACAAACCACAATAGGCGTGTTTTATTATACATTTATGGGGGCTTGGGTAAAATTTTTGCACACAAAACAAAAACAACCTGAGTTAAGTAAGGGAGCTTCTTTTATTTATATGGGTATGAAATTTCCCGTGTCAAGCTAATTCAGTTAGAGAAAGAGCTCCGAAGAGAACCGTGTGGCTAGGGCTTCACGATACGATACGATACCGATATTATTCGTTTGTATCGGTATCGTATCGAGTAACAAATTATTTTATCGTATCGTATCGGTATCGGCGATAATTTTAAGACAAATTTATCGTATCGTTATCGACTTCGATACGATACCGATACGATACTCGATAAAATATCGAAATTTTATTTTACTATTGTACGAGGCAAAAAGTGAAACGCAAGCTATTCAAAATTAATTTTATTTGATTATAGACTTTCCGAACCCGCAATTTTAAATCGACATTTGTTGAAAGCTCACAATCCCATAATCGTTCTAAGAGAAAAATATAGAACGGTGTACATTTTCGCGTGATCTGTTCTTATGGTTTCGGCTTGATACTCCAACCCCTTACAGACTTTATTTTTATAGGTGCATTTATATACATATATGACTATAGATGAAGACAACCTTTCAACCACCTATTATATGAAATAATAATCAACCGGCTACTAACATGCCTCGAAAACAAATGACGCGTTTCGTTCCAGTATCGATGTTCATCGGGTTCTCACAAAAGACGATCGACAACGAAAGCACGAGCGAACGCGTAAAAAAACAATCAAATATGTGCATTACTGCGAGTAAACTACTATTAGTAAATGTCGAAAATAGAATTCTTTCAGTCGATACGATAAATTCGATAATTATCGGCCGGTTTTTATCGGCGATACGATAATATCGACAATTTTATAAACACGTTTATCGTATCGATATCGGTATCGCAGGTACTGGATATCGTGTCGATTATCGTATCGACTTTCGATACGATACGATACGATACCGATATTTTTATCGAATATCGTGAAGCCCTACGTGTGGCAATCTGGCAATACGAGAAAGCCAACTGGGACGGTCTCAACAACTTTTTCCGGATCTATAACTGGTCACTATGCTTCCTTCCTCGATAGTGACGTAGACTCCAGCGCAGATGTGATTATACTAATATGATTATTTTGGGAATGAGAACTTTTATCCCGAATAGGGTTAAAAGCATCAAACCCAAAGAAAAGTCATGGTTTGATTCAAACTGTAAAGAGGTTATCAGGGAAAAAGAATTGAAATTCCGGTGTTTCAGAGCCAACCCAACTGAGGAAAACCGAACAAGTTTAAACAAGCCAGGAAGGCCTGCAATGCCCATATTCGGCAGACAAAATTTTTACATGACCAAAAATTAAGGCAAAGAATACTCCAATGTCCCAAAGGCAGTAAGAATTTTTGGTCATTTGTAAAAAATATGAAGAATTCTTCTTCTTCCTCGGTCTCTACGCTCGTTGACAATGACACTCCAGTTGTTAGCTCGCTCGCGAAAGCTAACCTTTTTGCTAGGCAGTTCGCCGCCAACTCTTCGCTGCCAGAGAGTGTCATGACTCCTCCAGTTCTTGAGCGCGTCAATGATTCCATGGACAAATCTTCTTCCGCACTCGTGCTGTGGCGAGAGTATTAAAGAATCTCAACATACATAAATCCGCTGGTCCGGATGGTATCCCCGCTATTATTCTGAAGAGGTGTCTTCACGCTGGCAAAACCCTTGCGTAAGCTTTTCCATCTATCCTATTCTTCTGGCTCGTTCCGAGCAGTTGGAAAACAGCATTTGTCCAGCCTATCCAAAAAAAGCGAATCTTCTTCTCCTCCAATTATCGTCCGATTGCACTTACGTCCCTTCTTTCTAAGGTCATGGAAACGCTGATAAACTATCAGCTCAAGAAATATCTCGAAGACCGAAAGCTTCTTAATGACCGGCAGTACGGCTTTCGCAGCAACAGGTCCACTGGTGATTTGATGGTTTATCTCACCGAACAGTGGAACAAATCTTTACATCGTTTTGGAGAAAGTAAGATTGTTGCACTTGATATTTCAAAGGCATTTGATAAAGTCTGGCATCTTGCTCTTTTATCGAAAATGCGTGCCTTCGGTATCGATGAATCCCTTCTTCGTTGGATTAGAAACTTTCTTTCGAACCGTTCAATACAAGTTGTATTGGACGGATTCAAGTCCGAAACCCACAATATAAATGCTGGTGTGCCCCAGGGCTCCGTTTTGTCTCCGACCCTCTTTCTCATTTTTATTAATGATCTCTTGTCTGTTACTTCTAATCCAATAAATTGTTTCGCTGACGATAGTACCCTTAGCTTCTCATATTCGTTTCCAGATTCACATCCCTCCTCTTCGGATGTGGAACTGCAACGGCAAAATATGATAAGCTCATTAAACTCTGACTTAAACAGCATTGTACAATGGGGAATTAAAAACCGTGTAGAGTTTAATGCTTCGAAAACTCAATGCTGTCTTGTATCGTTGAAGCGAGATATACCCCCCTTGCCACTGTCCATGAGTGGCACTTGCATCAATGCGACCGAACATCTCGAGGTTTTCGGTATGTGCATCACTGACCACCTCTTGTGGACCGAGCACATACGCGATATCGCCAAAAATGCCACAAGATGTTTGGGTTTCTTAAGACGGTGCAAGAAATTTTTCTCCCCGTCTGATCTGGCTATTATCTACAAGAATTATATCCGTCCAAAGCTTTAATACAATTCGCATCTTTCGGCTGGTGCTCCAGCTACATACTTAAGCCTCTTGGACGGTATACAAAAAAGAGCAGTAAGAATGATTGGTGACAGAGACATCACTAACTCATTCACGTCATTGGAACACCGTCGTAACGTTTCGTGTCTCTCCTTGTTTTACCGTTACTTCTACGGTAATCTCTAGTGAAATAGCCAGTTGCATTCCTCCCCTTAATCAATTCCACCGTAATACCCGCGCTTCCATGAATGCCCATCAGCTTACCACCGAGCCCAATTTCGGTCGTACGCTCAAGTATAGCCGTACTTCGCGAATGTGGAACTCTCTTCCACACTCTGTCTTTCCCGATCATTACAGTGTTCAGGAATTTAAGACCAATGTACATCGGCACCTCCTCTCCAACCTCTTCCCGCTTTCCTAAAGCACTCACTGTATCTATGGCATAATAAGGGTATAACAAACCCCTTGAGTGTGTGTTTATTATAAAAAAAAAAATAGAAGACTGTTTGTTTTTTTTATAGAAGTTTGTTTTTATTGCTCCTTTTTAAGTTGACAACATTTTTAATAATGAAAATATCAATTGATTTAAAAATAGTAACAAAACGATTGATAAAACAAAATATTGAATTAAAATAACAAGTAAAATAACAAGTAACAATCTTAACAAATAACTATGCAATCTGTTCATGTGTGGAGGGTGTAATATGTATGTATGTTTTTTTTTTTGTCATTTAATAATTTAGTTTATTATAAGTAAAAAATCGTTACAATTCCGATTCTTAAGAGCTTAGAACTTCATACGGTGTGGGTATTGAGTGGAACGCAGGCTGAACATGCTTTGCAAATACTTCTTCAAGTACTTGCCATCGGGACTAGCCTTAAGGGCTTTCAATACAATTGGATCGACCTCCTTCTGGTCCTTCTTGCGCTGTTCAGTTGGAACGTACTTCTCCTTTTTGGGAGCAAAGATATCTCCTTCACCAGATTTCTTTTCCTTCTTAGCCTTCAAGCGTCTGAAGAATGTGTCATCGATGTGATCTGGTACGCTGAATTTGCCCAAATCGATGCGAGTTTGGCGTCCAATAACATAACGTTGTGAAACACGACGCAATGGGCATGAGTTAATGCCGAATGGTCCAGTAACCAAGAGCAATCCAGATGACAAAGGAAAGTGGATCATGTCTACACGTTACCGAAAGAAGGCGACATCTACGCAGACATGATCAATTGCAACCAGAACGGCAAGCTGCTGATTGTGCACTTACTTATGGTGGCGCTACAGTCCAGGTCGGACCAGGGCCTAACCCAACAAACTTCTCCAGCCAGCTCGGTCCCTGGCTAACTGTCTCCAGTTTCGTACGCCAAGTTGGTTCAGGTCCTCTACCACCTGTGTGCTCCACCGGAGTCGCGGTCTTCCTCTTCTGCGACGTCCTTCCGGGTTGGATTCGAAGACTCTACGAGCCGGAGCATTATTTTCCATTCGCTCAACATGACCCAACCATCTAAGTCGTTGGACCTTTACTTTTCTGGCTAGGTCAGTGTCGCTGTACAGCTCGTACAGTTCTTGGTTGAATCTTCGTCTCCATTCTCCATTAATGCAGACAGGACCAAAAATCACTCGAAGAATTTTTCTCTCAAAGCCCAAAGCGTTTTCATCAGATGTTGTCATGGTCCATGTCTCTGCACCATACATAGGACCGGGATGATAAGAGTTTTGTAGAGTGTCACTTTAGTTGCTCGGGAGAGGACTTTACTACTCAATTGCCTTCTAAGTCCAAAGAAGCAGCGATTGGCAAGAGTGATTCTTCGTTTGATTTCAGCGCTGGTGTTGTTGTCTGAGTTGATAGCGGATCCCAGGTAGACGAAGTCCTTAACTACCTCGAAGTTAAATCTGTCTATGTTGACGTTTGCTCCAAGACGTCGATGTTGGTAGTCCTTTCTTGTCGACAGCATTAACTTGTCTTGCTCGTTAACCGCTAGACCCATCTTCCTGGCCTCCGTCTCAAGACTCACAAACGCTCCAGTGACATCACGCTGTGTTCTTCCAATTATGTCAATGTCGTCTGCGTATCCTAGTAGCTGGACGGACTTTTGAAAGATTGTGCGTCTGGTGTTGACGTTGGAGCTTTACACAATCTTTTCAAGAATGATGTTGAAGAAATCGCATGACAACGCATCGCCTTGTCTTAAACCTTTTTTGACATCAAAAGCATCCGTTAGGTTTTTTCCGACCATGATGGAACAGCGTGAATTTTCCATTGTCATCTAACACAGACGGACGAGTTTTTCTGGAATGCCAAAACTAGACATTGCTCTATATACGCTGTGATACGCGGCCTTGAAATCGATGAAAAGGTGGAAGGTATCGATTCGAAGTTCCTGGGTGTTCTCAAAGATCTGTCGTAGGGTAAATATTTGATCGATGGTGGACTTTCCGGGTCTGAAGCCACACTGATAAGGACCTATCAGGTTGTTGACGAAGGGCTTCAGACGTTCACTAAGCACGGCAGACAAGATCTTATAGGCGATGTTAAGAGGACTTTTACCTCTGTAGTTGGTGCAGTTCAGGGGATCTCCTTTTTTGAGGATCGGGTATACGATGCTGAGGTTCCATTCATTGGGCATGCTTTCCTCCATTCAAATTTTGCAGATACAACTCCTAACCAAATCATCTCCAGCTGCTTTGTACAGTTCGGCGGCTAGGCCGTCTGCTCCAAGGGCTTTGTTCGATTAAGTTTAGATATCGCTATCTTCACTTCGTCCATGTCTAGTGGGTGAAATTGTTGGCCTTCTGCACCCAAATTAAATGGTTCTCTATTGCTGACGGAGTTTTGCTCGCCATCGCCATTATACAGCTCGGAAAAATGGTCTTTCCATATCCTCAGCACTGACTGCGGTTTCATTACGATATTCCCATGGTGGTCTCTACAGGCTTCAGTTCGGGGTGTATAAGTCCTGGAGGTTTGTTTCACCTTTTTGTAGAACTTTCGAATCTCGTTCCTGTTGTGACATCCCTCTATCTTCTCGATCGCGCTTCTCATGCTCCCTTTTTTTCTTTCTGAGAAGTTCATGCTCCTCTCTCCTTTTCTGCTCGTGAGCTCTCACGAGCTGCTCGTGTCCTTCTTTGCAGCGCCGCTTTGTATGCCTCTTGTTTAGCTGCAATGTGCTCGCCGGCATTCATCGTCAAACCAGGGGTTTCGTTGTGTGTGCTTGGCAGTGTTGCCACTGGTTCTCTATATTTTGTGCTGGCAGCAAAGGACTTCTGAGGAGATTTTTGGAGACACGATCGGAAAACGATCTAGCAATCTCTTGCGATTGTAGCCGTTTGACGTCGAATTTCCTCCTAGCATTTTTGCGTGTTGGCCTTGATCGGGATATCCGCATTCGTACCTTGGCTACAACAAGGTGTTGGTCCGAGTCGATGTTCGCACCTCAGAATGTGCGGACATCTTGCATGTCCGATTATTCCATCAAAGATTTCTTCTCTACCCAGCTTAGCATTAAAATCTCCAAGGACGATTTTAATGTCATAGCTAGGGCATTGCATTGCTCATAGGTCTTGTCGAGGAGCTTGTAGAACCTGTCTTTGGTGTCTTCATCCTTTTCCTCTGTGGGGGCGTGAGCGCAGATGAGGCTAATATTGGTGAATTTAGCCTTGATACGGATTGTAGTGATGCGCTCATTCACTGAGTTGAAACTCAAGACCTTCCCCCTGAGTCGAGTCCCAACTACAAATCCACATCCAAATAGAAGCTGATTATGTTCCCGGTAGCAGTCGCCGTAGTAAATATCGCAGTTGTTCATTTTACGTAAGCCCGGGCCATCCCATCGCATTTCTTGGATGGCAGTTATATCTGCTTTATAGCAGTCAAGGGCTTCCGCTTAACGTGGCCTCTTAAGGGACCTAACATTCCACGTGCAAAACCGAAATTCGTTGTTCTCAAATCGTTTGCGTGGGTCGTCATCATTAATTCCGTCCGTATCCGAGGCTTGTTGGTGGTTCGGAACTATAGTTTCCTTATGTGGCCGGGCAGTCACCCCGACGCACAACCCCCAACCTGAAGGGCCAGGTCTTTAGTTTAACTCTAAGACGAAGAGTCGGCCAAACCGCTCCTTATAGGCCTGGGCTGCGAATACGTCGTAGTAGCCTATAAGGTGTTCACTAAGTAGTTCATCCTGACTGGAACTGTAGACGCCACCGTTGATTCCACCTTGGGAGTTCTCCCGCTGCCGCCTGTTGAAAAGGAGATGAGGCATGCCTTAGTGGATGCATACCTCCTCCCCCTCTCTCTTTTTGCTGCCGCCAACAACTTCCCACTAGGGTTGGAACCCAATCTTCGGTTGAACTTACTGGGCACCCGATTTTCACCACGGGGAGGTGGAGAGTGGCAGTTGATAGACAGAGGTTTCAGTGGACGCTTGTGTTCACTTGAATGCACGTGTCTACCCTTCGAACATCACTGACCCCAAATAGTGGGTTTATAGTCTCTAAATCGAATTCGGAAATTGTGACCCTCCATAGTACTGGTTAGAAGTTCCGAAAACCATTTTCGAGACTTCTGACTTAGGACGAAACAGAAAATCGAAATAAGGCCCAACGGCTATTATTTCTAAGTTGCCATGGAAGTAAGACCGCAGCGCTTGTAAGGGAATTATTTCAATAAGAAATGGACATAAGACCCTATGCACCGTCGGGCGTTATTTCACGTCACCGTTGACGTAAACTATGTGCTGTGACGTCACAAAAATGTTTCTAAAAAAATATTTCATTGTAATAAAAAATCATAAGATTGCTTTTCTTCAAGTATCCTTGACAAATTTGGCATACATTTGCATTTGTAAGAAAATTCGATTTCGATAACCGATTTCGATTTCGTTAACCGAATTGATTGCATTAAACAGTTTAACAAAGTTTTTTTTAAAGATTCTTATAACTAAAATCGTGAATCCAGCTGCAACAATGGTTTGATTCCTTATTAATTTGAGTTTAATAACAGGTTTTTCGAAGTTTCATTTCTTGGTTAGCAATCTTGTTGAATTTGGTTACTTTACCCTAACGTAATCCTGCATTCCTTCATTGCGCATTCTCGTAAATCCTTTCCATTGCAAAAAGGACAACGAACAAAATGTGGATATTAACAGTATGTAGAAGTTTTCGTGTAAGTCCTGTCGCGTCTGTGTTCCAAGTACACATCATTTACTTCACTTAGCACTCCTAGTTCTTGTTCCAAATTTTTAATTTACTGCATAAATTATTAAATAAAAAAAAAAAAGTGATAAAAAAAAATATATATTCTAACAATAGTGAAACGAATTCCTCAACATATTTTTTTGTTTCGCTAAAATGCTCCTTTCCCAAGAACTCCTGTAGTATTACCATTGGTTTTTTGTTCGCAAGACCGCCACCACCCAGTTCTCGGAAGATAAAAAAATTTAGGGTGAACATTTGCAGGAGTTTTCCCATTGAATGTGTTCCTTTGTTGTGTGATCCAAGCACATGGTGTGCATTAAACATTCTCTCTAATTACTTTCATTCCGATGAATTCTGATTCTTACTTAACCAAAAAAACAAAAAATGTCCTTAAAAATAAAGAGTTAAACAAAATAAAAATAAAGTCGGTAAACAAAAGAAAATGAGGATTGAAAAATCAATAAACGAATTTGATATCTCACCAGCAACGGGTGTGAGGACTTTTTGTGCGTCTGGGACAATGCAGCGTAAGGATAATGCAAATAACTAGCGAACGCTTTTCCATCAGATACATTTCTATTCGTAACCAAAAAACAAAAACAAAAACAACAAAGAATGACACCATAGACAGTGTGTGAACGTGTGTGGTTTCATATAAAGATAACAATAAAATTTAATAGCTACACTTAAGTTAAGAAATTAAAGATAAAAAAAAGACAACAAAGACACACCAACAAAATGCACTCCAAGGATAGCGACGAAAATGGAAGTGAGACGGAGATACAAGTTCTAGACTGGCCATTTCTGATAAAGGTACGTATGTGCGTATGTAGGAGCCAGAAGAACCTGTAAAATAAACAACACTTTTTTTTTGTTCGTCTTTGTCCCCTTATCTGTGTTGTTCGCCTAGCAACAATTTTCAATAATTTAAATTGACTAAAAATTAATTAATTCACACATTTTTAATTTATCTCTTAAATTGCTTTTATACGAAAAAAAAAAGATTAGTGGGTTTTCGGTTTTTAGGTCAAACCTTGAACTCATTGCGTGTTACTTTAGGTCAGAGGAATCCAGATCATCAGTGAAAGTCATGCATATACAAATATACAAGAGTGGCACTCTTTTGAAATTATTTAGAACAGAAAAAAAACTAGCTTCCAATTAAGGTAAAAAGTAAAAATGAAACCAAAACAGGAGCTAGTTTTTTACATACCTACAGAAGTACAGAGAATGTATGTTACATTCCCAATTAAGTTTGTTTGATTTTCTTCTTTCTTTTTGGAATAGAAAAAATCGTGATATGCTCAAAAATGTAACGAAAGTACTAGTAGGGTACATGCAGGGATTTTGAAAAGGAGTGGTAGTTCTCAGTTCGACTTTTCTCAGGTCACTTGCCTTTAAAGAAAATGCTTTCTTTTGTTTTCTTTACATTTGAAGATTACAAAAACAAACAGTGATTATAAATTTAAAAAAAATTTCGGATGGGAACGTCAATATTTCTTTGTTCTCAATTGAAAAGCAAGACTTTTTCTTTCTTTCGAAATACGAAGCAAAATAATTAAGACAGCAGCTATTAAAGTGTTGAAAAATGTGAACCTCGGCAATGTCTTGAAAACGATGTTTCTTACTAGTCAGAGCTTTAAATTTGATGAATTTTATTCAATAAATTTTTGGGAAGTTTGTATTTTGTCTCAAAACGATGGGAAGGTTACTAGGTTCACAACAAAATGAACTTTGAAGAAATGATTAACAAACGTCACTAAAAACATCTAAGACATTTGCATCTGCATTTTCAAGAATAGTTACCAACATTACTTACTTACTTAAGGTGGGGCTACAGTCGGTTGTGGTCTTGTGGCTCAATCAACAGTCTCCGCGAGCAGCTCGGTCCTAGCTAGCGTCTCAGTTTTGCACTCCAAGTTGATTGAGGTCCTCTTCCACTTGAGTGCGCCACCTGAGTTGCGGTCTTCCTCTCCTCCTACGTCCCTCGGGAATAGTGTCATAGGCTTTCCGGGCCGGAGCATTGGTGTCCATCCGCTCTAAATGACAGAGCCATCTGAGTCTCTCGAACCTGACCCTTCTGGCTAGGTCCATGTCGTTGTACAACCCGTAAGGTTGCACACGGGGCCAAAGATGACCCGAAGAACTTTCCTCTCGAAACAGCCTAAGGCACTTTCATTAGATTTTGTCAAGGTCCATGCTTCTGCACCATACAGCAGGACTGGGATGATGAGGGTGTCGTACAATTTTACCTTAGTTGCTCGAGAGAGGGCTTTTCCACTCAATTGCTTTCTTAGCCCAAGGAAACAGCGATTAGCAAGAGTTATTCTTCGTCTGATCTCGGCGCTGGTGTTATTGCACGTGTTTGTAGCGGTGCCTAGGTAGACAAACTTCTCTACTACCTTGAAGTTGTAAGCGTCTACTGTGACGTTCTGTTCGAGCCGTCGGTGTTGGGTGACAGCTCGAAGACAGCATATACTTCGTTTTTCCCTCATTTACCGCTAAACCCATTTCTGCCGCTTCTGTCTCAATTCTTACAAAGGCGCCATTGACATCACGCTGTGTTCTTCCCATTATATCAATATCATCGGTGTAAGCGAGAAGTTAAACAGATTTTTGGAAGATAGTTGACGGTGGAGTTCTGCCCTATCTTCTCAAGAACGATGTTAAAGAAGTCGCACGACAGTGCGTCGCCTTGTCTGAATCCTTTTTTGACGTCGAAAGAGTCCATTAGCTCGTTACCAACCTTGATGGAGCAGCGTGAGTTCTCCATCGTCATTCTGCACAAGCGGACCAGCTTGGCAAGTGTCAAAACTAGACAAAGCTTTATACACTTCGTCTCTTTAGATGCTGTCATACGCGGCCTTAAAATCAATGATAAGGTGGTGGGTATCGATTTGGATATTATAGGTCTTTTCCAGGATCTGCCGCAACGTGAACGAAAGGCTTCAGACGTTCACATATTACGGCAGAGAGGATCTTGTAGGGATGTTAAGTAGACTGATTCCTCTGTAGTTTGCGCAGTTTAGAGAATCTCCCTTTTTCAGGATCGGACAAACAAGGCTGAGGTTCCATTCATCGGGCTTGCATTCCTCTGACCATATCTTACAGATGATTTGGTGCATGCTGCTATCTAGCTCGTCGCCTGCTGCTTTGAACAGCTTAGCAGCTAGACATTCTGCTCCAGCGGCTTTGTTGGATTTCAGCCGTGATATTGCGGTTTTTACTTCTTTTAGGTCGGGTTCACGGAATTGTTGGCTATCATCGTGACCGATGAAAGGCTCCTGTCTAACTGCGGTATTTTGTTCGTCGTCGCCGTTATACAGTCTACAGAAGTGGCCATTCTAAATCTCCAGCATTGACTGCGATTCTACTCTGATGTTAACTTGTTTATCTCTGCAGACATCGGTTGAACAAAAATGACTATATGCAGGTAGAAAGGAATTACGCATGTTCTAATCCTTACGATGTACCTATTGCTTTGATTTTCTTTGAAAAATTGTAGTTTATGTTTCTATTCAGTGAAAAGTTTTTAAGGTTCTTGGGATTTAAATCTTTTTTTGATCAGTTTTTGCTCACCTTAGTGTTAAAAGTATTCGTTAACGGAAAGTGAGGGAGCGGGTAACAGGGTGTTGAGGGAAGTGGGGTAGCGGGTAGAAAGATGCGATTACCGGTTAAGCGGGTAGCGTGTGTAAGTATTGGGTAGTGAGTAGCGGGGTAGCGGGTAACATGGTAACTGGGTATAACGGGATAGCGGGAAGACGGGAGTGGAGATGCGGGGAGTAGTAGTAGGGCGGTATTGTCTACAAAAGTCTAGGTCTTTTTTATATCGATTGACGCAGTGCGAAGTCTGTCGGGTCAGCTAGTATTCGTATATGGTTTGAATATCTTTAGAGAACCTCATACCCAATTGTTAAAAATTTTGGATCACTGTTAAGACCTCTGAACCGATTTTAAACAAACTAATTTTTGTACTTTAAATGAATTTATTGGAACTCAAACAAATTTAGTTAAGACCTATTTGTACGAGATCTAATTCAAAAGTGAGCGTTATTTTCTTGTTTTCTCATTCTCATATACTGATTTACGTAGAGTCGTATCGTAGCCAGTGCTGTCGTTTCAAAAATATCATGGGGAGTATTTTTGAATTATTTTGAGGAGTATTTTCAATTTTTAAGTAGTATAATTTTTCAACTATAGGTACGTAGCCCGATAAATCGCTTCCGGAAAAAATGATATGGTTGAAGTTTATAAACAATCGATAGTTTCTTATAAATTTTTGGGAGTTTTAAAACTCAAATTGTGTGCTTTTCGGTTAGTTTATTCACTCGAAGTTGATGTCAACTTGAGGATTTTAACCTTAAATTTCTATTTAAATTGTCTTCATTAGAGGCTGTCATTGTCAAATTAACAACTTTAGTTTTTCTCAACTGTTCAAAACTTATTTAGACCATCAAACCTACAATTTTCTGTCAGATAATTGCATACAGATAGTGCATAATCTGTGTGCATATTATTTTTTTTTTTTTAGGGTTTATACTCTTTCCCAAGAGATTTATTCGGTTGGTGGGTCTTCGAACATAAAAGTAGATTCCTGTATTGTCTTTTTGGTCTGTGAACTAGCTATATTATACTGGTAATTCCTAGAGAACATTCTTGCCGGCAAAGGAGACTATTGATGTCAGCACAGCAATATAATATGTGCTTCATATGAAGACGAAGAGGTATCTGTCTTTTTTTTCTTCTTGAGTCAGAATTTCATCGCTTTCACCGTCTCAAAAGCAAAAAAAATCACGTTTCTAACATAACTACTCCAAACTTCTATGAATTTCCCAGTGGATATGGGATTGAAAGTTACGTGAGTAAAGAAAAAAATCCTCAGCTTGACTTTACAATTCAACTCTTGAGTTTGTCAACTGCAAAGATTCACAGGATGAAAAAAGTGAAGAAAACGGCTGAAAATCTGTTGTTTTTGCCTATAACTCTTTTTTTTTACAGTTCTATTTATAGTTATTCCACCAGTTGAATATTATTTGTTTCATTAACTGGATCTTCTATTTAGGTTCAACGTGTAGAGATCCAAAATTATAAACGTACCTAAAATGCAGATGTATAAGTGATCCATGAAAGCGTGTTTTAAAAAATTCTGGCTAATTTGTTTTCATATTTTCGAGTAATTTAGGTATCGAATTTGGTGTGTAGACTTAGGAACCATAAAATGTCTGGAAATTTTAATAAATTGATTACCACGACTTAAATTTAGGCCAACCATCTCACTCATTGAACATAAATGAGCTGAAAGATGTGAAAATATTAATTTTCGATTTTTGTTTTATCTCACAATACCAGTGGCGTAGATAGCTTTTCGCTATGGGGGGGGGGGGAGTTTTAATAACTCAAAAAAAAAAAAAACAACTAACAAACATCATTGAATTCATAAGGAAATAATCTCTTCTCTATGTAAAGGGTTTTCCAATATTTTATATTATTAATTATATATAATATATAAATATTATTGTACTTATAGAGAAAACACGACGTCTTTCTTTGAATTTAAAATGAGAATGAGCATTTTATTTACGATATATTATTACATTGAGTGAAATGAACAATGAGATTTAAAACAAAATCAACATGGAAAGTAGTTGATAGCAAAGGTGTTTAAAATATTAACTTAAAACAAAATAATTACATTTCAACACTCCCACTATTATGAATGTTTTAAAGTTAAGAAAAATTCATTTCATTTCAATAATTAAGCAAACAAAAATTAGTTACAGGAATCCAAGCTAACGATACCATCATTGAACGAAATCGATGAAATTTATCCTTGGGTAAAGCTTTTGTAAGTATATCACCAACTTGGTTTTGGGTTGGCACGTACTCCAAATCAAAAAGTTCATCTTCGTATTTCTCTCGAATAAAATTGAAACGGACATCTATATGCTTGGTCCTTTTATGGAATTCAGGATTCTTGATCAATCTTATTGCTCCTTGATTGTCCACATAAAGAACAGGTTTTATCTTTCCACAAAATAGTTGATCTAAAAGTTGGCGAATCCAAACCAACTCCTTAACTGCCTCACAAGCAGCCACAAATTCTGCCTCAGTAGTAGAAAGCGCAACACATTTCTGACGTTGTGATGCCCAAGTAATGCAGCTTGATCCAATCAAGAAAACGTATCCACTGGTTGAACGTCTTGTGATTATATCACCAGCATAGTCTGCATCACTGAAAGCAGTAATTTTTAATTGAGTATTTTTAAAAAATATACCATGATCAACTGTCCCCTTAAGGTAACGAATTATCCTCTTGACCATTGAAACATGATGTTGGCGAGGATTATCCAAATATCGACTCACACAACCAACTGCAAATGCTATATCCGGACGCGTAGCCACCATCAGGTACATAAGACTGCCCACTGATTGGCGGAAAGGGAAGTTGATTTTCGTCGTCGATTCTTCCAAACAGCTCACAGATGATGTATCCATGGGAGTTGAAACAGTAGCAGCATCCGACATATTAAATTTTGAAATTAATCTTTTTATGTATTGAGATTGATTGATGTGAATCGATCCATCTTCAAACCTTCGAATTTCCAAACCAAGAAAATGCCTTGCAGGAAAAACTTTGATTTCAAATCTTTGTTGGAGTTGCTCACAAAACTGGATTATTTCATCATTATCTGCTGAAGCAATAAGGCCATCATCAACATATATAGCCAAAATAATTTTCTTGTTATTTTCATCGCTAACAAATACACATGGGTCAGCTGCACATGGTCGTAACTTAAAATCCTTAAGAAGATTGGTGAAGGTCTTGTTCCAGCACCTTGAAGCCTGTTTCAATCCGTACAAGCTTTTCTGGAGCTTACATACTCTATTGCTCCCGTCTTCATATCCCGGTGGTTGTTGAACAAATATTTACTCTTGGATGTCTCCATAAAGGAATGCAGTTTTCACATCAAATTGCTTGATATGAAATTTTTCCAATGCAGATATTCCCAAAATTGTTCGGATGGAAGTGAATTTGGCAACAGGACTAAATGTTTCTATGTAGTCCACTCCAAATTTTTGAGTAAAACCTCGAGCTACCAGCCTTGCTTTATATCGCTGAGCTTCATTCTCGTTTGAATTCTTTATTTGGTAAACCCATTTGGTACTCACCAGTTTCCGATTATTAGGTAGTGTCTTCAATGTCCAAGTGTTATTTTTATTCAGTGAAGAAATTTCTTCGTCCATTGCCTTTCTCCACTTATCTGAATCTGCACAATGTATGGCGTTTTCAAAGCAATCTGGGATGTAGGACTCCACAAGAAAAGAATAACTTTCTTCCATACAAAAATTAACATCACTTGAAGCATTCTTCATCTTGCTTCTCAATCGTTGGCTAATAGAACTATTATCTTCTTGAAGATCTACATCCTCTTCTATTATCTCATTACCTCCAGATGCATCTTCGAAATCATCATGCTCCCCATTACTATCTTCATAGTCAACAACGTTCACATCACCATTATTGTCTTCGGCAGCAACAGCAACGTCCCTAACGACAACGTTTTCTTCTGTCCTGGCATCATCTTCACATTCCTGAATTCTTATTAAAGAGTTTGTTGCCAGTTGATCCTTACGTTCTTCATTATTCACTGTGATATTGCAGTCATTGAATCGAACATCTCGACAGATTTCAACTTTATTTGTATCAGGAAAGAATATCCTATATCCTTTCACACCATCACCGTATCCAACAAAAACACCCTTTTTGGATTTCTTATCCCATTTCCTTCTCTTTTGTTTTGGAATATGAGCAAAAGTATCAGTTCCAAAAACTTTAAAATTAGAAATATCTGGCTGTTTTCCGTACCAAAGCTCGAATGGTGATTTTCCCTTTGTTGGACTGGTGCCTGTACAATTCAGAACATGAACTGCAGTATTCACTGCCTCTGCCCATAACTTCGTGTCCAAATTGCGCCCATGTATCATAGTCCGAGCTGCCTCAACTATAGTGCGCATCTCACGTTCTGCACGTCCGTTCTGTTCGGGGGAATAGGGAACTGTCCTTTGATGAACAATGCAATTGTCAGTGAAAATATTCTTAACTTGTTGATTTGTGTATTCTAAGCCGTTGTCCGATCGGAATACCTTGATCTTAGACCCAGTTTCAGCTTCAATCAATTTAAGGTATCTTAGAATCAAAGCAGGTACCTCCGATTTTTCTTCAAAAAGAACACCTTCCTAAAGTGCGAAAAATCATCTTTAAAAAGTAAAAAATACTTCGACCCTCCAACTGAAGGACATTGCATGGGTCCACACACATCAGAATGGATAAGTTCTCCAACACAGCTCGCTTTGTTTTCACTAGAATGAAAGACTGCACGATGTTGTTTCCCATACTGGCAAGCATCACAAAAGAAATTATCTTCGTCCTCAAAAATAATGTTTCTGGTCTTCAATATGTGCTTGACTTGTCCAATATTTTGGTGTGCAAGTTTCTCATGCCATTTACGAAGAGTTTCTTTCTTCTCTTCAGTTAAATGTGCACAAGCATCAAAATCGAATGAGTTACTTGTGACCTTCAAGTGGAGTTTGAACAACTTGGATTCACGTTCTCCCACTACCAAGACAGATTCTCCTTTAATTAATTCGCATCGCTTGCTGTTTGAAGAAAACCTCAGTCCTTTGTCCAATGCGCAATTCAAAGAGAATAAATTAAGCCTGATATCCGGAACATAAAGCACATCAGCTAGATGATTTTCTTCCCAAGATACGCTGTTGAAAGACAAAACATTAATGTCACCTCTGCCATAAGCATTGATGGTATTCCCATCCCCTAGCCTGACTATCACCGGCTCTTCGAAAACTTTGTAGTTAATTAGCCATTCCTTTCGATTAGTCATGTGGTCACTAGCTCCTGAGTCCAGAAACCAATCATCAGCTCTTGCCACTGTTTCTGACAAAAACGACTCACAAACAAACGCATTACCTTTCTTAGTAAGTGAATTTCGCAAATTTGGTTTCTTTTTGTTCTTATTAGGACATTCACTCTTCCAATGTCCTGTTTCATTGCAATGATAACACCTTCCCGGTTTTCTATTTTTATTAATGCACTTGCTCGTTGTGTGCTGCTTATTTGCAACCAATGCACTTGGTCCAGGTTCAAAAGAGTTGTCTTGTGATTTGATTCGAGCCTCTTCAAGAACAAGCCTACTTGTAAGACATTCCAATGTTTGCTTTTCAACTGCAGTAGACTCCCAAGCACTATGGAAGTGGCTATACGAACCGGGCAAAGTCATAAGGATCTTCGTGATAACCATTGAGTCAGAAACGGTCTCTCCAGCGTCAGCTAGTTGTTGCACAATGTTTTGCAGTTTGGAAATGTGGAGAGCAATGTCATCTTTTGAATCTATGCCAAAACTATAAAACTGCTGTTGTAGCATGTGGATACTCGCATTTGATTTAAGCTCATAAACGTTTAGAAGCTTATCCCACATTTCTTTCGATGTATTGCAATTCATAATATGCAAAAGTGGTTGCGAGCCGATAGACGTGACGATAAACTTTTGAGCCTTACAATCAGAGCGATTCCATAATAACAATTTTTCAGCTTCTTGAGGCTTAGCTTCTTCACCTGACACATATTTATAGAGATCTGACGCGCTCAAAATAATTTTGATTTGGAACTTCCAAGTATTGAATTGTTCTCCATTAACCAGCTTCTCAATCTTAAATTCATTGACTTCAGACATAGCGAAAAGAAAAAAATGAATTAAAATAATTCAAAAAACCAATGTTACAAATTTTAACGGCAATCCCCAAATACCAATCGTCGGCGTACGGATAATGCTTCCCGGTATTAAATTGCTTCTCGTTCCCTTATGTAACAATCTTTTCTTCTTACGTGATTCTCGAAAATTCTTTTTATTCAATTAGGTAGGTCCTGGGCCCATAACCTATTGTACTTATAGAGAAAACACGACGTCTTTCTTTGAATTTAAAATGAGAATAGAATTTTATTTACATGATATTATTACATTGAGTGAAATGAACAATGAGATTAGAACAAAATCAATATGGCAAGTAGTTGATAGCAAGGTGTTTAAAATATTAACTTAAAACAAAATAATTAC
>CAKKXW010000005.1:22544016-22578107 GCA_920937365.1 Sphaerophoria rueppellii | reverse complement strand
TAGAATCAAACCAAGATGAATAAGGGCTGGCACTAATTCAATTGGTACTGGTGTGAATCCGGTTGCAGGGTACCCGCTTCTTTCTTTTGAAAGTTGAGGTGTGCTTTTGTAGCTGGTGGATCAGCAGGGTGAATGTCAACACTTATAAACGACACCTGTGTGAGTGGTCACACGTCAGATAAGGCTTAATTGCTAGGTGCTGACGTTAATCAATTCATGCTTCTGTTAATGCAAATGGAGGTAAGATCATGGACCTGGAAATTTAGAAAGGAAACATGTTTCCGAGTACATATTCCCCAGTAAGTGAACGTGCTGACCTACACCTTCAAGTGGTGCCTCTGAGAGGTTCTTGTCAATTTATTGGCATGAACCTGCGGACGTAGGCAGCTTTAGTCTAATGGAATTGACGGATTGAAACAGGACGTATAATGAAGATTGATGCGATCCTTAAAATATAATATATCTAAGGATAAATTAAATGAGGAAATACGATCAACGAGTACCGAATATGGATAAACGTTAATGAAATTAGATGCCCTGTTGGGTGTGTCCCTTGATTGGCTGGTTCATCCCTTCGATCAATGTGGATACACTTGACAGAGGGTGAGCGGTGTCCCTCATCCGCCAGTTGGATAAAAGCTGCAAAACAACAAAAGATCACAAAAACAAATGATGTATTACGAATTGTTATGCAGAACTAAAATGTGACACCAACCCTCCACCCAGGGGCAATTGGGTAGGTACCGCGGGTAGTGAGAATGGACCTTCGCGGGGGTTGTGATTGTCTGAGTTTGGCCTCAGCTGCTATTCGCAAATCACGGTTAACGGCTCTTCTTTCGGTGACTGAAGGTTGAGTGCAGTTCCGTGTGTTGCATGAATAGTAGTCTCAATCAAACCAAAATTAATAAGGGCTGGCACTAATTCAATTGGTACTGGTGTGAATCCAGATGCAGGGTACACGCTTCTTTCTTTAGAAAGTTGAGGTGTGCTTTGGCATGCTGGTGGATCATCAGGGTGAATATCAACACTCATAAATAGACCATTGTGAATGGTCACACGTCGGATAAGGCTTAATTGCTAGGTGCCGACGTAAAACTTTTCCGTTTTTTTTTTTTTTTGTTAATGCAAATTCAAATAGCTATCGACCATTGTAAGGAATATTAGTAAGAATTTGTTGCATAATTTTAGGCTTATCAATTAAAGCACTAGCAAAGCTTTTAAACATGATTATGTTATCAAACATAATGTAAAACCGAAGTCAGAAAAGCACTATTCACATGAGCCCCACCAACGAACGACCAAACGAACTCACCCACACCCCCAACGAACAAAATGTTCGCGCACATATAACCTCATAAATCATTCATGCTTTGTGTTCATTCGCGACGAATTAGAAACTCTCATATGAACGAAATGTCAAAATCGGCGAATTTTCGTACATTCGTTGGTCGTTGTTCGTTCATTTAAGAAAAAATGTCATTGAAGACCTTATGGGAGAGCTTTTTTTAAACAGAGCTGGCTGCTAAACACTCACTTCATAGAAATGAAATAAATTCGCTCCCAAATTACAAGCGCGCCGCCACTGATTGATTTATTTTCCCTTAAACGTTGTACATCCCTCCTTGACCATTCATGTTGCATGACGAAGGCATACTGAAATTACTGCTCGTTTTCTTTTTTCTTCTCTCAGTCTCAATGTGTGAATGTGAAATGACAGAGTTGCAATTACCCTTTGGTAGCAAACCCCAAAAGCTTTTTCAAAGGATTTTGTGAAAGAGCTTTCTGTTTTAAAGCTTTAAAGATTAACATTTATTGAACTGAGAGGGTTAGGTGTTATCGCCTCAATTTTAATATTTAAGAAATAAAAGAGTTATTTACCCAAGCACTCACAACTCCATATCACCCACACTCCCAACGAACAAAATGTTCGCGCACATATAACCTTATAAATCATTCTTGCTTTGTGTTCATTCGCGACGAATTAGAAACTCTCATATGAACGATATGTCAAAATCGTACATTCGTTGGTCGTTATTCTTGCTTAGCGAATAGTGTTTTAGTTATAGTTCATTTAAGAAAAAATATCTTTGAAAACCTAATGGGAGAGACCAACAGATTAGTGATAATGCAAATACTATGAGGCTGAATTTTTGATAATGTTTATTTTTGTTTTTTGTAAATACTTTTTATTTAAGTAATGAATTTATTATGTACTTTTTTCCAAACAATCTATGTTTTTGAAAACATAAAAAAAGGGATTAGGCCTACTGGGGATACCCTTGAAAAAAATACACCTTTTATCTTACCTGTTGGTGGTTTGGAAAAAGATAAACTTATTAAATAAGTTTAAATCGCCAGCAGATGGTAACCATACATGTCTTCTCTTTGAATTCCGATGATTTAATTTACAAAGTATGGCAACCACGTCAGAGCTTTTGCTTGAAATAGACATTTATGGAAGCTATTGCTACCAGAATGAGAGGCAAATGCCCTTCTTTCCTTCAGTGACATTTTTTCTTGAATGAACTTTAGTTAGTAAGAAGATCTCACGAATTTAAAGACTTAACAAAGCTGAAGGTAAGACTTTAAGTATCAATTTTCTTATTTTGTTTTTTTCATTTTTTCTGATAAAAGCATTTCATTCAAATAAAGCCATCGTGCGTCGTTGAAAACATCTTCCATAGCCAAGCTGATTCGATTAAGTTATTGGAAACTGAACTGGAAAAGAACCTCACAGACAGCTCTTCAACACTTAGTTCATTTGACGTTGATGTGATAATTTCTTCAACTGGATGTGTGTTGTAAATGTCTGTCCAGGGTGTTCTCGACTAAGCACCTAACGTCGAGTTAAAGATCCAAACTAAGTTACACAACCAACCTTCACTTCGTTTAACGGCTTTTTATTTATTAATATCTTAAGTCTAACAGGGTTCTCATACTAATTTATTTTGCAAGCAATTCACTTTTAATAATTATTATAATACCACAGCGACGATGCCTCTCGGTCCTTGGTTATTCGCGGCTCCTCGGATTATACGGCTGTCAGTGTCACCACTGAATAAACGGCGGTTTCGCTCTGTCTTTGATACGCACGGAAGGTGTGGGTCAAAGAATAAACCGAGTCTAATCAGACTCCTGTTCACAACAAAGGCTGTGACCTGTGAGATAAACGGTCGAGCTCTTGCTCCTGTTGGAGTATTTTCCAGAGGGGAAGAATGCACGAAATAAACGGTCTAGTCGAGACTCCTGTCAGCAAGCAATAAACTCTACTTAATGAACTTTTGGCCTGTCTTTGATACACTCAGAAGGAGTAGATCAAAGAATAATTCGAGACCAGTCAATATCAGACTCCTGTTCACAACAAAGGTTGTGAAATAAGCGGTCGAGCTATTGCTCCTGTTCGTTTACTTTCCAGAAGGGAAGAGTAGGTGAAATAAATGATCGAGTCGAAACTCTTGTCAGTGAGTGAGTGAGTGAGCTCTGTCTTTGATACACTCAGAAGGAGTAGAATCGGTTGAGAATATATTTTGAAGAAATATATTCCCAAAGCAAAATACAGGTGGGTAGCTCGAATCGAAATCTATAGTGCTTCCCGGCAAAAAATTTAATAATAAGATGCTGGTGTAGCAAACCTCTCAAACGTGTTCCTTCTACCGAAGCGGAGTCAGAACTGACTTTTGTTGACGAAAACACTTCCCCGTATGCATTTTTCTGTCGACGTTGGGTGTGAATCGTATCACACCCAAGTCACTATCATGTGTTGTCGTCTGTCGCATGTTCGTGTTGCTGCTTCTGTTGTTTGTTTTTATTAGAGTCTTGGTTGGTTTACGATGAATAGGATAAAATATTTATTTGAATTTATAAATTAGATGTTGTATTCACAACGTACAAAATCAGAAATAAATAATAAAAAACGATTGCTACAATAATCGATACGTTACAGTTTTCAACACCCCTTCTCAATCGTTAAGTCCAAGTTGTAGACTCAAATCTTGAAAACGTGTTGAATCAAGGGATTTTGTGAAAACGTCTGCAAGTTGGTTTTTTGTTTCAATAGACTTGACTTCAATTTGTCCATTTTGAATGTGATCCCGAATGAAGTGATGTTTTATATCGATGTATTTAGATCTTTTGGTTTCTAAGTTGGATTCCAATCCATCCCTTATTGTCCTCAAAGATTATAGCCGGTTCTTTTTCTATCTGCTTAAGGTCCTGCAATAATCTTCTAATCCAAATGGCTTCAGATATAGTTGCACTAAGTGCCATATATTCTGCTTCGCTTGAGGAAGTTGCAACTGTGGTTTGTTTCTTGCTTGACCAAGATATTGTGCATCCATAAACTTTAAATATGTATCCGCTTACCAATTGCCTATCATTAATGTCGTTTCCCCAGTCGGCATCAGCATATCAAATCAGTGGATGATCATTACATATTTCGAAAATAAGGTTCTTCTTCTTGGTCCCACTTAGGTATCTCACTATTCGTTTGAGAGCTTGCCAATGATTTTCAGACGGATTTTGCAATGTTGATAGACGTAGTGTAGATGGGCGGTATTTTGTGTTCTGCAAAACAAATACATATTTATATTCAAAAATTGTTCTTCAGGTTTAGAAACCAGTTCATAATCAATATTTCATCCTATTAACATTGAAAAATAATATAAAAGCAAAGGGTAGTATTTGGTAAGTTCAAATAATTTAAAATAAAAGTAATAAGGTTCACTTCTGGTGTGTTGATGTTGTGATTAATTTTCATGCAACAGGCTCATGTATCAAATTACACGCTCCATTGTTTTTGCAGCAAGTGTCTTTGCAAGCACTCGTGCGCCTATTTTAACCTCCTAAAAAATGCCAACTTCTAAACGTTAACACTTACAGTACTTTGATCCGACTAGTTGCTAGGTTGTAATGTAAAAGGGTATTCCACACGGCTTTCATCAGCTTGTATATTAACAAAGCCTTTACTAGATTGATATGGGGGAAGCCTTAACTATAATTCGAGGCAAAGAGAAAATGCATAAAAGAGTAAACATTTCACGACATCCAAAGCAACAGAGCGAAACACTTTTTTCCCCTTAGATTCAACAATTTTCAATACATTTCTTTTAATATTAGGGAGTGAGAAAAGAAGTAACTAAGTATGCGGTCTTAGGAGCAGCGCTGCCGCTACTACCATGGGAGTATTAGTACTCCCTTTGCGTTCAGTGTACTCCCGTACTCCGCTATACTCGAAAATACTACCCTTGAAAACTTAAAGGAACATTATAAAATTTGAATATATTAACTACCGGGCTGTATATTTATTAGTATCATTATTTGAGCGAACACAACTAGTCTAGTGGTGTTAAATCGCACGAACGAAGCGGGCAATAGGCTCGCCCATTTCTTAAGGTAACTTGCTCATCAAACCTACCCTTCAATAAAGTGATTGTGATGTGTGCTTTGTGGCTTGTATCACCATCCTAAGCTGTAATCATGGTGCGATAACGCTGGCCATTCAGAACGCCATAGAATTGAAATTGACTGATTTGGATAATTTGCAACGGACGCAGTGATTTCTTCGACACTTCGACCTAACCACTGTCTCACTGACAAAGCAACATCACTTTAATTTTGGCAGTCGACTTGTTATTGCCGGGTTGGAATCATGTTAGCTGATAGTTGACAGTTAATATTCTTTCGTTTTTTCCTGAATTTTACTGTCTCCTAGGGCGAGAATTACGACCGAAAATTATTTTAGCTATTAACGCTCAAATTTGTGGTCATCGACTCCGAATTTCGGCATAAAGCAGACATTGTTCTTTGGTGTACTTTACCATAGTAAAAATGTTTATTGATTCATTAGTGAAAGGGTAAGTAAGGGTATGACCATATCTCTAACTACTCCTTAGAATTGTACGGTATAAGTTTCATAAACTTTTTAAACCAAAAGACTCTTACTATGTTATTTAAAATCATCCAGACTAAACAGCCACCTGACTGGTTCAATCATATCCAGTTTTTATCATCTAACAGAACTCAACTTATTTCAATTCCTAGATTTACCTGTCTCATATCTGAGCGACAGTTCTTCATTAGTGGGATTCGTCTCTGGAATAGCTGCCCCGTGAATTGAAAAGAATAGAGGAACTTAAATTATTCAAAAAGAATATCTATCCACCTTGTAGATACCTTTTATGTGTCAAATCATTAAAATTGAATCTGTTATGTTCTCAAATCATTAAAATTGATGTAATGGCGATATTGGGGATAATTCTATAATTGTTACTTTTTTTCTATCTATCTCTTTCTCTTTTCTCATCTCATCTCATCTTCTATCTACTTCCCGTACAATCTATCTTTCTACCTATCTATCTACGTCTTTATTTTTATTTCTGTTTCGTACTTTCTTCTTTTTTAATATTAACTTTTAATTTTAGATATTTAATTTACTTATTTTTTTTAATATAATTTACTAATGTTTTAAAATACGAATGTCCTTTTATTACCATCCTAATCAAGGCTTAATTATCTAAAAGATGTATATCTTAATATTAAGTTCTTTTAAAAATAAATAAATAAGTAGGTAGGTTAGAATGGCGCTTCAATTGCCCCGTTTTGATATCATATAAACAGTTTAAATCCAATTGGTTTTGTTAAGATTGAGAATCAAGTTTCTAATCTTAATATTTTCGAGTTCGCTAAGCTCGCGTAGGGAGGCAGCACCCAAAGCCAATATTCTGGCATTAAGAAGGGCCGGGCACTCACACAAAAAGTGCTGGAGTGTTTCCCTCTGAGCCGTATCTCTAAAGCTACGAAAAAATTCATTGTGGGGAATACAAAGCTTCAAGGCATGTTATTCGATCGGCCAGTGGCCTGTGCAAATGGCAATTATTCTGTCAATGTCTGACCTAGGTATTTTCAGAAGTTCCTTGGTACGTTTGTGGTCGAAAGTGGGCCATATCTGTCTCGAAATATTGCATTTGTTAAGATTTTTCCATCTTACGTTAGATTTTTTAAGAAAACAGTTTTGAATATCCGTTTCAATGACTCCTAAGGGAATCCTAACTTACTCAGCAAGGGATATTTGAAGGTTTGATCCCAGTTCATCAGCGATTTCATTACCTTGAATGTCGCTGTGCCGTAGTACCCAGACTAGATTGTTTTTTTATATTGTCGTTAAAACTTGCGAGCTCTTGCTTGCAATCCCAAAAGATTCTGGACGTAGTCAGGTTGCTGTTTAAAGCCTTGATAGCTGATTGGCTATCAATAAATATTGCGATCTTTTTATAAGTTCGTCAGATTTGACTGCTTGTTTTAGAATCCTACATGCTTGTCTAATCGCTGGAACTTCAGCTTGAAATACGCTACATCTATCGGGCAGTTTAAAGGATTTTTTTAATACCCAGTTCTTCGGAGAAGACACCAGTCCCAATACCGAGTTCCATCTTGGAACCATCATTGTAAACTGTGATGTCCAAATCCTTTGTAGGGCTATTAATTTTCCAATTTTGTCGAGTTGGAATTTTAAACCTTCCAAAGCTTAGGGTTGGTAACGTGTAGTCAGAAAGTTCCAGCTTTATTTCTTTAGGTAATAGATTTAGAATTTTACTATGGCCAAAAGATTTTGCATTCCACATACCCGATTATCTCAGCCTTAAAGCACCACAGGAGACTGTTTCATGAATGTGAAGGTCGATCTGAAAAAAGATTCAGAATGACTGTGAGTGCATCAGCAGGGCAAGATTGCTCCCGTAGTACCAATGCAGGCAGTTCTTTGAACTCTCTTGAGCTTATCGATGTTATATTTTTTATCTAGGGTAGACCACCAAACAATTGATCCGTTTGTCAGAATGGGGCAAACTAGTGAAGGTACGTTCATCAGTTAGGTTAGGTTAGGTTAGGTTATGAAGGGTGTGCACAGCGTGAACTGTTCCCTACACGGGGGCCTATTGGTCCATTCTGAACCCCTATAAAAATAAAGGTTAACATCGATGCTATTCAAAGTTGTCGATGAGCGTAGACCGGCTCGTCAACGAACCAGCTTGTGCTATCTAGAAATTTCCTCATATTTGCCATTGAGACCTGTGCTAGGATCCCAACCCTGTCTTCCTGGTATGCAAATAGAAAATTTCCTGTCAACATCCAGCAAGGGGGAATGTAATCGGTGGTCTCCATCAGTCTTGGAATCATGTCATATCTTTGTAAGATTGACCCGTGTCCATAAGTGCTGTGCTTCCAAAAACTCAGTTCTTTTAAACGAATTGCGGATTTAGCTGCCGTGCACCTTATGAACTCATCCAGAGCCGGGAGATCCAAGATCATTTCCAACCCAGCCTGTGGTGTGGATCTCTAAGCCCCTGTTATTCCTATACAGGCTAGTCTCTGTACCTTATTCAGGTTCTTGAGATGGCTTGATTTTTCTACTACTTTCCACCATACAATAGAGCCATAGGTGAGAATGGGTCTGGCAATCGCCGTGTACATCCATTGGATGACTTGCCGTCGCATACCCCAACGTACACCGAAGGTCCTTTTGCATGTGTAGAATGCACATAGTGCTTTTTTCATTCTTTACCATTTAATTTAGGAGGGTTGAAGCCCTCCAGTTTCCGTTTTTTCGGGAACAAAACTAGCTCTTGATGCGGTTGACCCCGAGACCGTTTTTAGTTGCCCAAGAAGATAAATCTTTTAATGCATTTTCCATAATGTTTCCGATGGTGGTAAGGAACTTGCCTGATACCAAAACCACTATGTCATCTGCATATGCTACAATTTTTATGCCCTGATCTATAAACTTTGTGAGAATTTCGTTTACTACGAGGATTCAGAGTAGGGGTGAGATGACCCCTCCCTGTTGTGTGTCTCTAGTAACTGTTTTCTCAATAGTGCTAGATCGCAATTGAGAGTTGACAATTCTGCCATTTAACATGGTGAAGATCCAATCGACAATGACAGATTCAACTCCAACTTCAACTAAGGTGGTTTTGATTGATTCCATTTTTACATTATTAAACGCACCCTCGATATCAAGAAATGCCGCCAGGGGCCAGGGTATACTCTCAGTATGTGAAACTACCTCATGCAAAGCAGTTTCCACTGATTTACCTTTAACGTAGGCGTGTTGGTAGTTGCACAAACTGTTTTCGTTGATGAAGTTCTCTAACGTGCAAATTTATTATTCTCTCTAGTGTCTTAAGGAGAAACGAAGAGAGACTTATTGGTCTATAATCCTGAGCGGTCGAGTGAGTCGGTTTCCCGGTTTTTGGGATAAAGATTACCTTGACCTTCTTCCAGCTATTAGGGACGTATCAAAGTTTAATACAACTTATGAAGATTACCCTAAGCCAAGGAGTTATTACTATGAGAGCATTTTGAAGAAGAGCCGGAAATATCTCGCCTGGTCCAACTGATTTGAAGGGTTTGAACGAGTTTATTGCCCAGATAATCTTCTGTTCAGTAATAACCTGTTTTAGTTCTGAGTTTGATTCCGTGTGAGTAAAATCCAGTGTGTTCGATTGCAAACAATCAGAACTTCCTGGGTTCTTACAACCGCGGAAATGAGTTGCCATGGAGAGTTTAAGCGTTTCTAGGCTCGAGTTCGACCATGATCCATCGGGGTGTTTTATGTACCCCGGGATCGTGAGATTAAGTGCAAGGGTTCTACGAAGCCTTGCCGCCTCAACTGTTTTTTCAATGGATTCATAATATTTTGCCCAAAAATCCTTTTTGGCCTTCCTTAACTATTTGGTGTACATGTTAAGTGCGGCTCTATAAGACTTTAAATCATCTTCTAATTTACTCAGTTTAGCTTTGTTGAAAAGTTTTCTAACCTTTCACACCATTCCACCAGGGTGGGTTAGCGGAGTTACTGGAACGAGATAAAGGGCAGTGCTTTTCAAAAGATTCTCTCATTTTACTAGATAGGTTTGGACAACAGTGTCAATGGTTGAAGTACTTAGACTCGTGTTGTCCTCTGGTGGATCAATACAGTCTTTCAACCAGTACTCTGTCCAATTGGTTCTATAGTTGGGTTCCTATAAGGTTTCCTTTGAGTAAAGTTCCTGTCTATAGAAAAGAGTATCCTAAGGTGATCTGAGAATGATTCTTTAGGTGAGACTGTCCAGTCTTCAACTGAACTTTTACTATTATTGCTAATGAGAGTCAAATCTATGATTTCTTCTCTGTTTTTGTTTCGAAAGGTAGGGTGATTGCCCCTATTACATATCGTTAAATTAGAACAAAGAATATATTCAAAAACTGACTCACCCCTTTTCTTGATATCCTTTGCGCCCCATTGAGTGTGGTGAGCGTGGGCATCACATCCCACCACCAAAGGTGTACCGCTTGCAGTGGCATGGACCACAAGATCGCGTACTGTTTTTGATGGTGGGTTCTCCTCTTCGTACTGCATATACTTCGATGCTAGGATTAAGTTTCCCTCCTTCGATTCGACGCTGACTGCCGTGTTGTCCTTGTCGCTGTACCTAGATAGGAAGAATGGATTAATTGATTTTTTCAAAGCTGTCAAAACTCGATTTTTTTTTCTTTTACCCAATTAAAAAGTGTTCCTTTTAAAAACAATGTTTTGTTTGTGTACTCCCTTCAATAGCAAAATACTCCCCTCTAGAATTTGAAACTACTCCTCTGTGAAAATTTGAAACGGCAGCCCTGCTTAGGAGTCTCAGGTGACTACCTTTAGTCTTAGTTTTGAAATAAAAACGTTCATGATTCAAATCAAATTAACAGCATCATAGATGAAGCTGAAGCTTACATTCTAAGCTATTTTCGTTCCATAGCTTAGGCCTTTATACATGAACATTTAAAAATTTTATATTTTTAAGAAAATGTTCTTTCATCGTCATGGTCAGCTCTTATCGGTAAAAATAAAATTAAAACGTTTATGCTTAAAAACTCTCAAAAATAATATAATAACATAAAAATATAAATAAAAACTGTAATAGATTATTAATTTTAATTGATTTATTTACAAATTTAGTTTCATGTTTTTGTTGACACTGGACTACTCCTTTGACTTACTTGATAGGAGCTTAGCTCTGTAAGCAAAACTTAGCAATTCACTCCGTTTGTACACGCGATAGTACCAAACACAAACAAATATAGTTTTTTATTTTTTTTTTATGGTGGAAAGTCTCTTTTTTTTATTTTCAACGCTTGATGGGTGATGTGGAAAGAATCAGACCATTAGGGTCGAAACTTACCATAGAGCTCTTTGCTTGATATTCCGACTTCAGTTCACATTCAGACGCTTAAGCAGACGCTTCGAAAGAGACACGAGTGCGGTTTAAATAAATCTCGAGATTTTTTTGCTGTTTTTACTTATTCAAATTAAGTTTTCCGCTTGGTCAAATAAACCTAGAGAATATGTATTAGTACTCCAATTCTTCTGCGCTCTCATTTTGACCGTACTTTCAAGATACCTACTTATAACACCCTCGTTTTTAAAAGGAAAGTGTATAGACTTAATGCACGGGGCATTGCGTGTAACTAAAAACAAAAGCAACACAAGAAGAGTGCATTTTCTATCCTTGTTCTTGAAGTACATTAAATTCAAATAAGGGTTGTTTACCTTTTAGCTAGACGTTTTAGCACGTAGTGAAATAGTTGACATCGAAATATTTTGCAGGTGAATGACTTCGACTAGAGTTGTGGCGGCGCGGAAGTTTTATTTCTAAGTTCCGGTCAAGTTTTTCAAACTTCCTTTTCGATGGGCTGAAACAGCACACACCCTGTGTGGCCTCCACAGTAATTAAGCGTTTTTTAAGAAGTGAAGTAAAGAAAAAACATACCCTCCCCAGTTTCGGCAGATTAATAAAAAAGAAATATCACGAAAATGAAAGTCTATGATTTATCGAGATTTTTAATTCTGATTTGGTTTTGCTGTGCCGCATCTGAAAAGACTAACAAATCTTGAAATATATTTTCCACATGCCTGAATTTCTGTGCTAGTTCGTCGAGTTAGATTGATGTTGATTGCTGTGCGAGAAAACAGCTCACGTTCCTTCATACAGTTGCATCAAATAAAGAAAATATTATACTTACAACACGTTAATCGAAATATATTATACGAGTATTCTTTTCAAAAATAATGCACCACTAGTGTTAAATGTTAGTGCAATTCTTCGATCTAGTGTTAAATTCAAACCCCAAGAAAAATAAATAAGATATCTTCAGATGGTTAAACAAAATATTGATCAAGTTCTTAAATGCAAAATAAAAATGGATAAGACTTCCTATGTTTTATTGATAGGAATAATGACCTACTCCTGCTAATCTTAAATCCTTTGAAAACGACTATAAACGTACCTTACTGCTGTAAACAAGGAAGTTTAAGAAATCGAAAAGTTTGAATGTGTGAAAAAGAATTCACATAAGGAATAAATGGAAAATTAACACAACGATGAGTACGCACAAATAAAAATCACGTTAAAAAATATGTTGGTAATAAAATAGTACCTACTTACTTTAATGTTGATAGAAAATGTGGTTCACTTCACAAAATTGGATTATAACTGTTGCAGTGGCGCTTTATTTAACGTTACAGATAAATGGTAAGTAAACATTCTAAGGGGGCATTTTATGAAAAAAAGCATCTAGTAAAAATCTTGTGCTCATTTCACACCAGTTATGGTTTGTACTGTACTGAAAAATTGAAAAACCGCCTTAATGTTTATTTATTATTATATTAATTTTCAGAACAGTGTAAGCCAATGATTCTTATTATGTAAATACTAATACCTAAAAAAATTATTATTATTATAACTTTATTGAAAGTATAATGAAATTGTACTAACAATAATTTGATAAAGCGTTAGCTACCAGGGCTTTTCGCTATTACACCTAAAAAAATAAATAGAGTGGCGCGACAGCTCTTGAAGAGCCAAGGCCTAAGTGGCTTACTCTCATCAACAATTCTCTAGATGCGTGTGAAGAATTGAGGGAACCTACAATTTAACGCCGATGCCGAACGGCAAAGTTGAGAAGCACTTTTTCATGATAGATGATACTCTTGGAAGTTTTGTCAGTTCTTCGCAAGAGGCAGTGTCCGCGAAAGATGAAATAAAAACTTGGGCCCGAGTAGGATTCGAACCTACGATGTTCTGCTTAGCAGTCAACGCACCTAACCACTAAGCTACGGATACACCAAATACTAATACCTAAAGGGGCTTTTTATACCCTTATTATGCCAGAGACACAGTGAGGGCATTAAGAAAAGATGAAGGGATTTAAAAGTAAGTGTCGGTATACATTGGTTTTGAATTTATCAACATTGCAATGACTGGGAAAGACAGAGTGTGGAAGGGAATTCCACATTCGCGTAGTACGGCTAAAGAACAATTTTCTATACTTGAACGTACGACCGAAGTTGGGCTCGAGGGTAAACTGATGGGCATTCCTTGAAGAGCGAGCATTACGGTTGAATTGTTTAAGGGGAGGAATGCAACTGGCTATTTCTCTAGAGCACTTACCGTGGAAGTAACGATAAAACAGAGAGAGACATGAAACGTTACGACGCACGATGGTCTACAGAAGTGATTGAATCAGTGATGTCTCTATCACCGATCATTCTTACGGCTCTTCTTTGTATACCATCCAAGAGGCTTAAGTAAGTTACTTACCAGCCTAAAGATGGGAATTGTACTCAAGCTTTGAACGGATATAAGTCTTGTAGATAATAACCAGATCAGACGGGGAGAAGCATTTATTGCATCGTCTTAAGAAAACCAAACATCTTGCGGCACATTTTGCGACATCGCGTATGTGCTCGGTCCACAAGATGCACATACCGAGAATCTCGAGATGTTCGGTCTCATTGATGAAAGTGCCACTCATGGACAGTGGCAAGGGGGGGGGTATATCTCGCTTCAACGATACCAGACGGCATTGAGTTTTCGAAGCATTAAACTCTACATGGTTCTTAATTCCCCATTTTACAATGCTGTTTAAGTCAGAGTTTAATGAGCTTATCATATTTTGCCGTTGCAGTTCCACATCCGAAGAGGAGGGATGTGAATCTGGAAACGAATATGAGAAGCTAAGGGTACTATCGAAAGCGAAACAATTTATTGGATTAGAAGTAACAGACAAGAGATCATTAATAAAAATGATAAAGAGGTTAGCAAAAAGGTTAGCTTTCGCGAGAGAACTAACAACTGGAGTGTCATTGTCAAGCGGATTCTTGGGCACGATTTTCTGTGCATGAAAATTTCGCTTTATGAATATTGAGAACATTTCGGTGTCGGTTAAAATAATGAAAAACTCGGATAACACATTGGTTTTCAAATGGAAAATTTCAAAATGGAGTTTCGAATTTAAAATAGAAAGTTCTTGCTGAAAAATTCGGAAAACTCGTATGGGTTTACAAAGGGAAAATTGCATGTATCTAATATTAGGTGCATTGGAAATTTGGTACATTAAAAAATGGGTTTTCGAATGGAAAATAGAAATAGAATGTTATCGATAAAAAAACTCGGAAATTTCATTAGTTTTCATTATTAATTTTTAATTTTGGATTGGGAACTCGAAAAACTCTGCTAGAGCACGAAGAACTTCAAGACCTAAAATCAAGGTTTTGCATAGAATTTAAGATGCATTATTGGTATGTTTGTATGTCCTTAGCGACTCTTAATCCGCTCAATCCACAATGAATTTCTTATAAAACTTTCACTGTATGTATCTATATTTATCTATATCTATATCTATATAAAGCTGAAGAGTTTGTTCGTTTGAACGCGGTAATCTCTGGAACTACTGGTTCGAATGGTATAATTCTTTTTATGTTGGATAGTCCATTAATCGAGGAAGGCTTAAGGCTGGTTAACATTAAACTGTGACCAATAAGAGCAAGGAGTCAGTGGAAAATGTGGAAAAAACTGCAAAAAATGTTATATTTTCTGCGTTTTAACGTGCTTTTCTCAGGAACTGCTAAATCAAATCGAACAATTCTCTTAATTTTGAATGGTCCACTTATCGAAGAAGGCTTGAGGCTGTATAATATTACGCTGCGACCAATAGGAGCGAAGCACCAGTGATAAATGTGGAAAAAATGGCATAAAATATTCATTTTTGAAGGCTTCTGTTGTCTGCTTGAACGTAATGATCTCAGGAACTACTAAATCAAATCGAACAATTTTTTTTGTGTTGAATAGTTCATTAATTATGGAAGGACTTATAACAATAGGAATCAGTGGAAAATGTTTAAAAAACGGCAACAAATGATTCATTTTTCTGATTGTTTGAACGCGCTTATCCTAGCACCTGCTAAATAAAATTGAACAATTCTTTTTGTGTTGAATTCCATTTATCGAAGAAGGGTTTTAGTTATACAACGTTACACTTACTTACTTAAGGTGGCGCTACAGTCCGTTGTGGACTTAGGCTTCAATCAACAGTCTCCGCCAGCTAGCTCGGTCCTTAGCTAGTCGTCTCCAGTTTTGCTCTCCAAGTTGATTCAGGTCCTCTTCCACTTGAGTGCGCCACCTGAGTCGCGGTCTTCCTCTCCTCCTACGTCCCCCGGGAATAGTGTCGAAGGCTTTCCGGGCAGGATCATTGGTATCCATCCGCTCTTAATGACCGAGCCATCTGAGTCTCTGGACCTTGACCCTTCTGTCTACGTCCATGTCGTTGTACAACCCGTAAAGTTCGCTGTTATATCTTCTTCGCCATTCCCCTTCAATGCACACGGGGCCAAAGATGATCCGAAGAACTTTCCTCTCGTAACAGCCTAAGGCACTTTCATCCGATTTTGTCAAGGTCCATGCTTCTGCACCATACAGCATGACTGGGATGATGAGTGTGTTGTACAGTTTTACCTTAGTTGCTCGAAGGAGGGCTTTTCCACTAAATTTCTTTCTTAGCCCAAAGAAACAGCAATTAGCAAGAGTTTTTCCTTGTCTGATCTCGGCGCTGGTGTTATTGCCCGTGTTCAAAGCGGAGCCGTGTTCTGCCCGAGCCGTCGGTGTTGGGTGTCCTTCCTCGAAGACAGCATATACTTCGTTTTTCCCTCATTTACCGCTAAACCGATTTTTGCCGCTTCTGTCTCAACTCTCACAAAGGCGCTATTGACATCACGCTTTGTTCTTCCCATTATATCAATTTCATCGGCGTACGTGAGAAGTTGAACAGAATTTTGAAAGATAGTGCATAGTGCCTCTGGTGTTGACGTTGGAGTTCTGCACTATCTTTAGTTTAGTTTGTCAATCAGAAATATTCTTAGACTCGATTACAAAATATTTAATAAATTAAGACTAATTTTGAAACGTAAAACTATGCAGAATACATTAAAATTTACAGACGTTTTTTCTTAAAGGTTACTCAGAACAGTCTTCAAAAAAATCAATTAAGTTACAGACTGAGTTTGCCTCTTTGATGCATCTTGAAATCGGTGCGTTTGATCCATAATTTGTTCTATGAAAACGTTCAAAAAATAAAACTGTAACTCTAAGATTTCTTAAAGGAACACGAAAACAAAGTTTAAGAACATCGCGAATAAACATAATAGAAAAATATTTTCGTCTTAGAAGAAGAGTTTGAATCCCAAGTAATAAGTACCTAGTATTGTAGCTGGGCATATCATTGTTTGAAAAGTTAATCTTAAAGAGAGCATATCTTGAAAATCTTCTTTGAACCCTTTCAATCTAATCCGACGCATTTGAATAGTAAGGATCAACATCGTTCTTCTCGAGAACGATGTTAAAGAAATCGCATGACAGTGCATCGCCTTGTCTGAATCCTTTTTTGACATCGAAAGATTTCGTTAGCTCATTGCCAACCTTGATGGAGCAGCGTGAGTTCTCCATCGTCATTTTGCACAAGCGAACGAGCTTGGCAGGGACGCCAAAACTAGACATAGCTTTGTACAGTTCGTCCCTGTAGATGCTGTCATACGCGGCCTTTAAATAGATGAAAAGGGGGTGGGTATCGATTTGGGGTTCATAAGGTTTTTAGGAGTTTTCCAGGATCTACCACAAGGTGAAAATTTGGTCGATGGTTGACTTTCCTAGCCTGAAGTTTAGAGGATCGCCCTTTTTCAGGATCGGGCAAACAATGCTGAAGTTCCATTCATCGGGCATGTATTCCTCTGACCACATCTTACAGATGATTTGGTGCATGCTCCTATCTAGCTCGTCGCCTGCTGCTTTGAACAACTCAGCAGCTAGTCCATCTGCTCCAGGGGCTTTCTTGGATTTCAGCCGTGATATTGCGGTTTTCACTTCTTCTAGGTCGGGTTCACGGAATTGTTGGCTATCATCGTGTCCGATGAAAGGTTCCTGTCTGACGGCGGTGTTTTGTTCGTCGTCGCCGTTATACAATCTACAGAAGTGGTCTTTCCAAATCCCCAGCATTGACTGCGATTCTACAATGATGTTCCCGGCAGGCATCGGTTCTTGCTCGATGTCCTGGAGCCAGTTGTTTAAGCTTTCGATAAAACCTCCGAACTTCATTCCTGCTGTTGGCTCTCTCAACATCCTCGATCTGACGCTTCTCATGCTCTCTTTCTTTCTCCTGAGAAGTCGGCGTTCCTCTCTCCTCTTGTCCTTCTATGCAGCGCCCGTTTGTATGCCTCCTGCTTGGCTGCATGGGCCTGCCTGCATTCTTCGTCAAACCAGGGGTTTCCTTTTGGTGACTGGGTGAAACCCACCATATAGAGGTGGCATCTCTAACTGCTTTCTGGCAATGTTGCCACTGGTCTTCGATACTTGATGTTGGCGGCATAGAACTCCTTAAGAGGTTACTTGACACAGAGACGGACAGAGAAGGATCTGGCGATCTCTTGCGATTGTAGTCGTCCGACGTCGAATTTTCTTGCAGCATTTCCTTGTTTTGGCTACAACGAGGAAGTGGTCCGAGTCGATGTTAGCTCCTCGGAAAGTTCGAACATCTAAAATGCAATGCAATCTTCCGTCGAACGCAATGTGATCAATCTGGTTGACGGTTGATTGATCACGAGATCTCCATGTACCTTTATGGATGTTTAGATGTGGGAACCAGGTGCTTGCTACCACAACATTTTGCCCCGCAGCAAAATCGATCGGCCTGAATCCGTTATCGGAACTGGTGTCGTGCAGGCTGTCCTTTCCGACTGTTCCACCAAAGATGTCCTCTTTTCCCAGCTTTGCGTTAAAATCGCCGAGGACAATTTTAATGTAATAATTAGGACATTGCTCGTACGTTTTGTCAAGGAGCTCGTAGAACTCGTTTTTGGTGTCGTCCTTTTTCTCTTCTGTGGGGGCATGCGCACATATCAGGGTAATGTCCGAATTTAGCCTTGATTCGGATTGTCGTGATGCGTTCGCTCACGCATTTGAAGCTCAAGACTTTTTGCCTGAGTCTGCTTCCCACGACGAATCCAAATCCAAAGAGTCGCTGTTGTTGCTCTCGGTTACAATCACCATAGAAGTAGAAGATGTCGCACCTTAAAATCACTATGTACGGTTTGAAACGGACGCGAGTATTTTTATTTCGCCTCTTCATTCCTCTATCAATTCAACATAAAATTCAAACTGTACAAACTGCACAAAGAAAAACTATTGAATTGTACTAAAATTGCTAAGTTTGATATGTTGAGTGAATGATATAAGAAACAAATTGACTTTTACCAATTTCTAAGTAAAGACTTACCACATTTTATATTTCTATTTTTATAAAAATCGTATTCAATATTTTCTCTGTTTACAAAACATTTGAATCTGTATCATGACATTTTCGTTAAATCAACGGATCTACAATACAGCTACCGCGCATGACGATAACATTGCAAAGAAAAAATCAATACCATACATAAATACAACTTTTGTTTTGACATTTTAACTCCTGTCAAAAAAAAAAAAAAAAAAACATTTCAACAAATAGCTGACGTAGTGAAGAAGTGCATTTAAAATAAATTAAAACCACAAAAACAAACAATCAATTCCAAATAAAAATGGAAGACAATATAAATAAGCATGACAATGGATTAAAACCAATAAATAACGTTTCAAAAAAGGCTGAAAATGTTAGACATTAATATTATTAATATTCTTTCAAAACAGTTCTCAACTAATTGTACACATATGTACTTCTCCTATCATAAGGGTAATGCACAAGAATGTCAAGAACCCAACCATCTGGAAGTAACTTTTAGTGGACGACCAAGAACAAGCTTAGAAGAAAATGGAAATTCGGACTATTGCCAAAAATCAAATACATGTCGAATTCTTCAAAGAAAGCTCGAGTTGAAAGTCGAAAAGGCTAAACGCAGTTACAACCAATATCAGGAAACTTGTGTGGGAATACATAGAAATTTGGCTTATTATCTTTTACAAATTAGTAATCAATAATATTTTTTTTCCTTTTTAGTCAAAAAAGTCGCAATCTTCTAGTTTAATTCCAATTAGTCGGTTGCAAATACCTGGGTATGTCGAGAATCAACCTTTGGTTGACTATAAATCTGAAAGGTACAACCTATTTGTTGATTTTATCCCAGTGTATGAAAGGAAAAATTCTCAACTTATTTTCTTTCAGCGATGACCAAGAAGAAATTTCTTTTTTTCCTCTAAAGTTGAAAAACACAAGAAAACAAGAACTATCAGATACATTTAGCATACAAGACATAACAATTGAGTCGGACGAACATAGTTCTGATGAAAGTGATACCTCAGCTAATTTAGAGCTTCTTCCACCACGGTTAAAAACAAATTTTTTAGATAAAATATTTGATTGCTTCTATTGTCCACAACGAGATGTTCAGCAATAAAAATAGTGTGATATAGTTGTTGTTGCAGTTTTTTATTTATAATATGCCAAGAGGAGCGATAATTTACAAACAATATAAAAAAAAAAAAAAATAAAAATAGAGTGGCGCAACAGCTCTTGAAGAGCCAAGGCTAAAAAAAAAAAAACACCCCGACTACTCATTGTCAAGTGCTGACTGAAGCTATCAGAACTGGTTCTCCTGTTTTACCCTATCGATTCGGTTCCGTTCGAACACAGCCCTACTGAACCGAAGGAGCTCTGCTCAGTCTTGTGCGAGGACGTCTCGACTGTAAGGGAGCCGCTGATCGCCGGTTCTTCGCCTGACCTGGTAGATTAGCGGCACCGCCAATCTGTCCTGTATCAGACCGCATCTATCTAATTAGAGGAATGCCTCTGGTGGAATGAAGCCGCTCAAGCGTGCACTATATAAATATTCGTCGTTCGGAACGATGACCAACGAGGTCCGGAACAGAATTGTCTCGCATTTCTGGACATTTATTTTCAGTTTCCAGTTATCGCAATATCGCTGAATCTTCTCGAAGTCACGTTGCAAGAGAATTCTAATGACTTCGACCTTTGGGGCAGTTCTGTACTCAATCAGGTCGTCGGCATACGCAATTGTTTGGATAAGGCCACCTATCAGATCGCTGGTGTAAATACTGAAGAAGATCGGCGAATTAACCGCTCCCTGTTGAAGACCGTTTTTGATTTCAAAGGTGGAGGTAGAAGTTACATTGCCACTTTTGACAACAAACTTCCTACCGTTGAGCATATCATAAAGCATATACAATAATGGTTTACTGATGCCTAGTCTGGTGAGTTTTAGGTACAAACCTTCTAACCATACGGTGTCGAAGGCCTTCTCTTAATCCACCAGAACAGCACCCGTGCATTGTTTCTTGGACTTGTTCCATTGAATATCAGAAACGATCTTAGACGCGACATGAATGGTGTCATGTCCCGCCTTGAACCCGAACTGGTTATCCAGAATCATTTTGCTGTCCGCAGTCCACTCATTCAGAGCCCTATTGATTACCTTTTCGAATACCTTGCTGATGCTTGGTAGAAGACTTATCGACCGAAGTTTTGACCACAGCTGTCTTCCAACGCTCTGGATAATATGCATTATTCAGCGCGTTGTTGAACAGAGTGGCGTAGATATCAATTGCCTCAATCGGTAAGTGTCTTAGTACAATGTTGGATATACCATCGGCACCTGCTGACTTCTTATTCTTCATTGAATCGAAGATGAGCTGGAGCTCTACTTTCGTTACTAACAGAGGACTTGCTTCCGTTTGCTCGGCGATTATAGCGTTTGCCAAAACGTCGTCGTTGAACCGGATGAAACCGCGGTTCTCAGATCGCCGTTCCGAAGGTAGAAGTGGTGAAGTAAGGCTCTGTTTTCCAGGTCGTGTTCGGGTGAATGCTAGCATTCACCTTATACACTTGCTGAAAAGCAGCTCCCACTGTCTCCGCTTTCTCCTGCGGGTCTTCGATAACAAAGAAGTCATCGTCCAAGTCGGCTTCCTCAGGATCAATTTGCGCTGTCAGAAATACATCTCTGTTCTCTACTGTCATCTTAAGCTTAAGGCACGGAAGGTCGTTCTGACCAACGCATCTTACCAGTAAGCCACGGACACTACAAACTTACAAACAATATAGAGTTGGATAAAAAGTGCATTCAGTTAGGCACACGGATTCTCAAAGATTAGCAAAATAGTGAGCTTGGAAGAAAACTACTTCGTTATGGCCGGAGATTTGAACGCAAGACATGAAGATTGGGGAAATCAAAATAATAATCCAATATGTAACCATCTTTTTAATTTGATGAATCTTTGCACTGTTGAATATGGTGTCGACCTGCTGGCTACAAAAAGGCCATTGTTCCCAAGTAGCGGTTCCTTCCTCGATCTTTTGCTGTACGATACTATAATGACAATAACTGACAAAGTGGGTACTCACCCTCGAAATTGCTTACAGTCGAATACGACAGTGACCACTGCGGACTTGCTGCTGTAATTCAGATTCCGAACGAGTGCGTGGAGTTGGATGAATACGTTCCAACGCAATTATAGAAAGACGTGCTGGCCTCGTTTCACCAACGTCCTAGCGAGAGAACTTCGTTCGAGTGACTGACATAGTCCCACCAAGCAACAGAAACTTGACAAACACAGAAATCGACCAACACGTTGAATAGATGGCCAACATAATAAAACAGACAATGGAACGGACAAAACCGAAGTTCAAGAAACGCGACCAAAACAACGTCTACAGTAACGCGAATATAGACGCACTACACAGACAGAAAATCGGACTACTGACAAGACTTAAAAACTTGTACCGACGATTTACAGACCCGAATGAACTGGAGATTAGGACACTGAAGTCGTCGATTAAGAACGTCAACACCCTGATCAAGGAAAACTACATGTTATCTATTAATTTGTACTGGGACAAGAAAATTCGGGCCATTAATTCTAGAGACCCGAGTATTTTCCCTCAAATTAATAAGATATTTCGGTCCAAGAATCAGAACGACCTTCCATGTCTTAGGCTCCAGAAGACAATAGAGAACAGAGACGTGAGTCTGACAGCGCAAATTGATCCTGAGGAAGCCTTCTTGGACGATGACTCCTTTATTGTCAAAGACCCGCAGGAGAAAGTGGGTGCTGTTTTTCAGCAAGTGTACAAGATCAATGCTACCATTCACCCCAACCACGACCTGGAAAACAGAGCCTTACTTCATCACTTCTACCTTCGATATTGTGCATTGGCGATTTGAGAACTGCGGTTTTATGCGGTTTTTGGCAAACGCCATATTCGCCGAGCAAACGAAAGCAAGTCCTCTGTTAGTTACGAATGTGGAGCTAGATCATCTTCGATTCAATAAAGAATAAGAAGCAGGTGTCGATTGTATGTCCAACCTTGTACTGAGACACTTACCGATTGAGGCAATGACATTTTGCGCATTGAGCAGCTGTTGGAAGTGCTGCTTGAAAACATCTACAATTCCCTGTGCTTCGGTGGCTAGGTTTCCTTCACCGTTTCGAAAAGCTAGTGTCCCGGTTCTGAAACCAGAAGCTAATTGCTTCGACTTTTAAAAAAAATGACGGGTGTTGTTCTTGGCCCGATACTCTTTTAGATCTTTTAGCTAAGAAACTACGGATGCTCTTTTCTTCTTTCGCAGGTTCTTTTTATCATTTCTCCTTTTTGTTTGGTACTCTTCTCCTGCTGCTCTTGTTTTCCGTTGCAGCATCTTCAAACGTGCATCTTCCGTCTGTCTCTTCAATAACGCGCACTAATCATCATACCACGGGTTCTTTTTCGGGGGTGGCTGGTAACCTATATGGTGGTCTCGGCTACAATTTTTATTATTTCGCGATACTAGTCCCACAAGGTATTGACACCTGTTGTATTCGGGAGGACGGCGGCGGAGAGTCGCTCACTCAGGCGCTCACAGGCTCACTGTAGTCTCTGGCATTATCCGGAGTGCCAAGGCAACCGATGTTGAACTTCTTTCTTGAGGACGCACGTTTGATATTCGAGCTTTAAACTTAGCCACTACCACAAAGTGGTCAGAGTCGACATTTGCTCGTCGGAACGTGCGCACGTCAAGATATTAGATATGTTGGATACATGCCTTGCTCCGATTAGCACATTTGGTTGGGGGTTCGACCATCTGGAGATCGCCAGGTTGCTGTGTAGATCTTTCGTCTTGGAAACCTAGTGCTACTTATCACCGTATTACGAGCTGCAGAAAAGTCGATTAGTCGGAGGCCGTTGTTGTTTAGTATGTATTTTATTATTTTTTTTTTTATATATGTAATTTTGTAATTGCTTGTTTAATATTTACAGCATTGGATGTTGCTTGCATTAAGTTTTCTGAATTTCTTCAGTTTTACTGGGTGTTGTGGAACTGAGGTTGTAGGCAGATAGGACAACAGATTTCGGTCTTACAATTCGATTGCAAAACATTTCGTTACAGAAGCTATGCATATGCCAAAATTTTAATTTCAAGCCTGCACGACACCATTTCCGATAACGGATTCAGGCTGATCGATTTTGCTGCGGGGCGAAATGTTGTGGTAGCAAGCACCTGGTTCTCTCATCTCAACATCCATAAAGGTACATGGAGATCGCCTGATCAATCAACCGAAAACCAGATTGATCACATTGCGACCGACGGAAGGCAATTGTCCAGCATTTTAGATGTTCGAACTTTCCGAGGAGCTTACATCGACTCGGACCACTACCTCGTCGTAGCCAAGGTAGTGCTACGAATATACCGACAACGGCCAAAACAAGGAAATGCTGCAAGAAAATTCGACGTCGGTTGTACGGCTACAATCGCATGAGATCGCCAGATCCTTCTCTGATCGAGTGTCAGGTAACCTCTTAAGGAGTCCTATACCGTCAAAATCAAGTATCGAAGTGTGGCAACATTGCCAGAAAGCAAACACCAAAACGAAACCTCTGGTTTGACGAAGAATGCAGGCAGGCCCATGCAGCCAAGCAGGAGGCATACAAACGGGCGCTGCATAGAAGGACAAGAGCTGCTCGTGAGCTCTACGAGCGAAAGAGGAGACAGGAACGCCGGCTTCTCAGGAGAAAAAAAGAGAGCATGAGAAGCGTCAGATCGAGGACGTTGAGAGAGCCAGCAGCAGGAATGAAGTTCGGAGTTTTTATCGAAAGCTTAAGCTGGCTCCAGGACATCAAGCAAGAACCGATGCCTGCAGAGATAAACAAGAGAACGTCATAGTAGAATCGCAGTCAATGCTGGGGATTTGGAAAGACCACTTCTGTAGATTGTATAACGGCGACGACGAACAAAACACCGCCGTCAGACAGGAGCCTTTCATCGATGATAGCCAACAATTCCGTTAACCCGACCTAGAAGAAGTGAAAACCGCAATATCACGGCTGAAATCCAACAAAGCCGCTGGAGCAGATGGACTAGCTACTGAGTTGTTCAAAGCAGCAGGCGACGAGCTAGATAGGAGCATGCACCAAATCATCTGTAAGATATGGTCAGAGGAATGCATGCCCGATGAATGGAACCTCAGAATTGTTTGCCCGATCCTGAAAAAGGGAGATCCTCTAAACCGCGCCAACTACAGAGGAATAAGTCTTCTAAATATCGCCTACAAGATCCTCTCTGCCGTAATATGTGAAGGTCTGAAGCCTTTCGTCAACAATCTGATTGGTCCTTATCAATGTAGCTTCAGGCCAGGAAAGTCAACCATCGACCAAATTTTCACGTTGCAGCAGATCCTGAAAAAAACCTATGAACTCCAAATCGACATCCACCACCTTTTCATCGATTTTAAGGCCGCGTATTACAGCATCTACAGAGACGATCTGTACAAAGCTATGTCTAGTTTTAGCGTCCCTGCCAAGCTCGTTTGTTGTGCAAAATGACGATGGAGAACTCACGCTGCTCCATCAAGGTTGGCAACGAGCTTACGGAATCTTTCGACGTCAAAAAAGGATTCAGACAAGGCGATGCACTGTCATGCGATTTTTTTGACATCGTTCTTGAGAAGATAGTGCAGAACTCCAATGTCAACACCAGAGGCACTATCTTCCAAAAATCTGTTCAACTTCTCGCGTACGCCGATGATATTGATTTAATGGGAAGAACACAGCGTGATGTCAATGGCGCCTATGTGAGAATTGAAATAGAAGCGGCAAAAATGGGTTTAACGGTAAATGACCAAGTATATGCTGTTTTCGAGGAAGTACACCCAACACCGACGCGACGGCTCGAACAGATCATCACAATAAACGCATACAACTTCCAGGTAGTAAAGGAGTTTGTCTACCTAGGCTCCGCTATAAACACGGGCAATAACACCAGCGCCGAGATCAGACGAAGAATAAATCTTGCTAATCGCTGTTTCTTTGGGCTAAGAAAGAAATTGAGTGGAAAAGCCCTCTCTCGAGCAACTAAGGTAAAACTGTACAACACACTCATCATCCCAGTCCTGCTGTACGGTGCAGAAGCATGGACTTTGACAAAATCGGATGAAAGTTCCTTAGGCTGTTTCGAGAGGAAAGTTCTTCGGGTCATCTTTGGCCCCATGTGCATTGAAGGGGAATAGCGAAGAAGATGTAACAGCGAACTTTACGGGTTGTACAACGACATAGACCTAGTCAGAAGGGTCAAGGTCTAGTGACTCAGATGGCTAGGTCATTTAGAGCGGATGGACACCAATGCTCCGGCCCGGAAAGCCTTCGACACTATTCCCGAGTGACGTAGGAGGAGAGGAAGACCGTGACTCAGGTGGCGCACTCAAGTGGAAGAGCACCTCAATCAACTTGGAGTGCAAAACTGGAGACAACTAGCTAAGGACCGAGCTAGCTGGCGGAGACTGTTGTTGAGGCCCAAGTCCACAACGGACTGTAGCGCCACCTTAAGTAAGATCAGACAAACAAATCATTACTTGCTCGACTTTTTAAATAGATGAAGAGCATTATTAAAAGCTACTTCTACAACTACTACTATAAATTGCATTCCTACATTTCCATGTCATCTTTATCATCTTCCAACTACAATAACACATAATAAACCAGATGGCACATAATGCATTCAACATTTTTTTCTTTCTTTATAACTTTTTTATTGTTAACTTGGACTATAACTATAGAAGACTCAATTACTCATTGCTCAATTTTCTTAGAAAACGTGTGTCATAATAATTTTGTTTAATTGTTTCTGAGTATTGTTTGAGTTTCGTCAATTTGAGTGTTGACATAGAGAGCAACTATAGGTTAAGGTCAAAAAGCTAACAAAACTTTTGCGTTCAAGAATGTAGTTTCTCTTGTGTCTTGTCACATGGTAAGTCTTTGTTTCTTTTTACTTGCGGGCCGCAAGTTGCGGCATAAAGAATATATGACAAGTATTGAATTCGTATAAAAAAGTTGAGATTTTGATCAAATATGACATTGCGATGATAGAGAAGTCGAAAAAAAATAGATCTGGCGATTCCGTACGTCTGCTGTCTGTCTGTCAACGCACCTACAGCCTTAAATACTGGTCTGATTGACTTCAAACTTGAAAATTAGAGGTTTGAGGGAACACGAGTGATTTTAATTTTTTAAAATCAAAATTTAGGGTAGCCACCACCATACCTCTCATTGAGCCATATGCATAAACGGTAGTAAATGCTTTTACTAGTCAATTTTGATAGTATTTACTTTTTTTCGTATGCATAAGCTTCAAGTAAATACTTGAATAAAAGCTTTTACTAGAAGTAAAAGTATTTACTAGGTACGAATGAATTTCAGTAGTAAATACTTAAATTGATATGCACAAAAAACTTTTACTACTAGTATTTACTTCAATTTTTACAAGTTGCTAAAGAGCAGCTTGAAGATTTGCTAGTAAATACTTTTGGGTGTTTGAAACGAACATTTTTATTTGCAAATCAACTTCTAAGGCGATCGGTTCAATATTCTTGTGAAATGGCCGCGTTTTTACACATGAATACTGAAAAATTTACAAGGATCGAAGATCTCCAGCTACAAATAATTTCAAAATGCTTTACCGCTTTGAAAAAGAAAATGTTGAATGGCTTAGCCAGCATTTTTTTTGGTAAAAATGAGGAACCGAAACTGAAAAAAAAGGAGGAGCTTCGTCCCCAGAACAAAAAATGAGGATCTTTTTGAGGTATGTTGGCGATCCAGGCTTTCAGGTTGGCGTCGATGAAGACACAGGATTTCACCAAAGTACTGTTTGCAGAGTTGTTCATTTTGTTGCAAAATCGATTGTTAAGAAAGCTTCAGTTTGGATAAAGCTTCGTTCAACTTATGAAGAACATTTGGCAGCAAAACAAGATTGGCTTTCAAAATACAGCTTCTCTTCTTGTATTGGAGCCTTGGATTGCACACACGTGGAGATTAAAAAACCCCACTTGCATTCTGAGAAATACATAAGCATCCATCAAAACAAAATACCAGTTTTGCTTTGGAAGTCGGTTCTTAACATTTTCAATGCCTCAGCCTTAGCAACTTTTATTTGAGGCTTTTGAGACTTGCTCTAAAAGAACCGAATGCACCTCAAGCATTTTCACAAAATCTAATGTACAATTATTATTTTCGTTTTTTGCCATGACTATGAATTGAGTATTAGAGAACGAATGAATCTTTATAATTAAAAAATCAATAACAATTACTTCAGATCAAAGTGATGAAATCAAAATAATTAAAGCTAAGTAAAGGGTTTTCCTATAGGTATTTCACCCTCTTAGACCTTTTCTTGTTACTTTGTAAGTTCAGTATTCCGATACATATTATTTTTCAATTGGTGTAAGTAAATATCTGAGTATTCCGATGAATATATAGTTTTTACTTGGATGAATCTAGTACTACTAGTAAATGCTACCAAATAAAGTAAATACTACAAATCTGAGCTATTACTTGTTGATCTGGTATTTACTTGAAGTATTTACTACTAGTAAATACTAGATTTTTATGCATATGCCCCATTGAGCCGTATGCATAAAACCTAGTAAATACTTTTACTGACATTTTTTAAGTGTTTACTTATTTTGATATGCATAAAAACAAAGTAAAAGCCGAAAATATAGTAATTACTTTTTTTCATAGTAAATACTTTTTTTGGATGAATTCTTTCAGTAAATACTTCATTCCATATGCATAATAACAAGCAAATACTTTTTTTCTTCAGCACTTACTCAATTTTTTCAAAGTTACAAAATAGCAACTTGAAAATATTACAGTAAATACTTTTTAACTCAATCTTACATTTTAAATCGAAGTATAAATAACATTTCTAGGTTCAAAATATTGATATTTCCTTTGTTGCGGATATTTTCATTTTTGTCGAAATGGCAGAATTTATGGGTATTAATTCGCAAAAATTTTATAAAGTAAGAAGAATCAATTCGGAGCAAAATTTTAAGCAACTATACCGTTTTGAGAGAGAAAATGTGGATTGGTTAAATGAACACTTTATTGGTGAGTATATAATTAAATTGACCCAATTTTAGAGTCCACGTTTTTTAAAGTGTAACGGTAGGAAATTAAACTGAAACGAGAGGAGGAGCGACAACTCACCAAGAAAAGATGAAGATTTGTTTGAGGTATGTTGGAGATCCTGGCTTCCAAGCAGGTGTTGGTGAAGATATTGGTGTCCATCAAAGTACTGTTTGTAGAAGAGTGAATTCTGTTGCGAAATCAATGAGGAACAAAGCTTTTAACTGGATAAAATTTCCATTAAATTATGAGCAGCAGTTAAAGGCAAAACAAGAATGGCTAACCAAGTACAGATTCCCAAATTGCATAGGCGCCTTGGATTGCACATATGTGGAAATTTTAAAACAAAATTGCCAAATGCTTTGTCGGTTGAACACCTGAGAAGATAAGCTAGATGTTTAATTAAACACCTGCTCCTGGGACTAGCCAGATGTCCTGTCGATTGAACACCTGCACTCAGAAGTTTTGTTGGTTGAACACCTGCCAGATCTTTTGTAAAAACTCAATATAAAATTTAAAAAAAAGTATTTACTCTCAGTTTTAGATGAATTACTTACTTACTTACTTAAGGTGGCGCTACAGTCTGTTGTGGGCTTGGGCCTCAATCAACAGTCTCCGCCAGCTAGCTCGGTCCTTAGCTAGTCGTCTCCAGTTTTGCACTCCAAGTTGATTGAGGTCCTCTTCAACTTGAGTGCGCAACCTGCGTCGAGGTCTTCCCCTCCTTCTACGTCCCTCGGGAATAGTGTCGAAGGCTTTCCGGCCCGAGCATTGGTGTCCAGTCGCTCTAAATGACCGAGCCATCTGAGTCTCTGGACCTTGACCCTTCTGGCTAGGTCCATGTAGTTGTACAACCCGTAAAGTTCACTGTTGTATCTTCTTCGCCATTCCCCTTCAATGCACACGGGGCCAAAGATGACCCGAAGAACTTTCCTCTCGAAACAGCCTAAGCCACTTTCATCCAATTTTGTCAGGGTCCATGCTTCGGCACCATACAGCAGGACTGGGATGATGAGTGATGTTGTACAGTTTTACCTTAGTTGCTCGAGAGAGGGCTTTTCCACTCAGTTATTCAGAGTTATTCTTCGTCTGTTATGTTTCGCTGTGTTCTTCCCATTATATCAATATCATCGGCGTACGCGAGAAGTTGAACAGATTTTTGGAAGATAGTGCCTCTGGTGTTGACGTTGGAGTTCTGCACTATCTTCTCAAGAACGATGTTAAAGAAATCGCATGACAGTGCTTCGCCCTGTCTGAATCCCTTTTTGGCGTCGAAAGATTCCGTAAGCTCGTTGCCTACCTTGATGGAACAGCGTGAGTTCTCCGTCGTCATTTTGCACAAGCGAACGAGCTTGGCAGGGACGCCAAAACTAGACATAGCTTTGTACAGTTCGTCTCTGTAGATGTTGTCATACGCGGCCTTACAATCGATGAAAAGGTGGTGGGTATCGATGTGGAGTTCATAGGTCTTTTCCAGGATCTGCCGCAACGTGAAAATTTGGTCGATGGTTGACTTTCCTGGCCTGAAGCCACATTGATAAGGACCAATTTTAGATGAATTACAGTATTTATTTAGATGAATTCTGTAAGTACTTAAAGTTTTTACTTTTTAGTATATACTTTTTTATGCATACGAAACGAAGTAAATACTGAAAAACTTGAAATCAAAGTATTTACTTTGATCTTTTACTTTAAGTAAATACTTTGTTTTTATGCATATCACTCATTGAACCGTTTTATTAGTTATAAGATTTTGTCGAAAAATAAAAGTCCGATCAGCGTACTTAATTTTTTGGGAGTATACTTATATGTTGCCCAAATAAAGATATTCTTGAGCAAACCAAAACTGCTAAAAGACCATCGGTTAGGTATAGCTAACGGAATTATTTAATTAATGAGTACTTCACCCTTTGCCGATCACCTCTAACTCCACTTACACCGAGTGAAGTCCAAAGTTTCGTATTCGAACCCATTACAAGGTTAGAACTTTTGAGAATAGTTGGTAGTCTAAAAAATTCTTGTTCTTTTGGATTCGATGGTTTGTCTAATCAGGAACTAAAAAACATTGGATGCTTTTTAGTTGACATTTTGTCGCATATTTTTATTAAAAGCATTTTTGTCGGAGTTTTTCCTGATGCTCCCCTTTACCTTCAATTGGTAAGATTTTTGAGAAAGTTATAAAAAATAGGGTAGTGAGATTTTTAAGTAAGACAAATTACTTCAGCTCAGTACAATTTGGTTTTCAAAAAAGTAAATCTACAGAAGATGCATTGTTGAACTTTTGCTCTCAAATTTTTATTAACTTAGATGATATTTACTGCTGGGTTGTTTGTAGATATTACAAAAGCATTTGATATGGTTAACCATGAACTTTTGCTTAGTAAAATTGAAAATGCCGGTTTTCGGGGGTTTATGTTGGAGTGGTTTAGGTCTTATTTAACCAATAGGTCTCAAAGGGTAAAGATTGATGACATTAGAAGCGAAGAAATGTTCCTTAATATTGGAGTACCTCAGGGATCAGTGTTGAGTCATTTACTCTTTCTGATATATCGATTCGTTGTTCAGATCACAGTACACAGAATACAAGGTATTATATTCCCAATTTTCTTCCCCCAAAGTTCGCGCATATGTCACATTTCAGAGACTTAAATGTCAAACACAACAAAAATTGTTATTGTCTTATCGGCATTTCTTTTTGTGCCTTTTCTCACTTCTGTCATCTTGGTTTCTGAGAGATGCGCAATATAATACCTTATATTCTGTGTACTGTGGTTCAGATTGCCTTTCAAAGGAAAATTGACAGCTTTTGCGGATGATGTGGGTTTTGCTTTTGGATCGGAGAGTGTTTTGAATCTCACCGCGGATATAAATTACGACATTTATTTGTTACGTTTGTGGTTTGCTGAACATAAATTGTTGATTAGTTCAAAAACTAAGATCATGTTTTTTTTAATTTGGCGGGTCAAAAAAGTTTCGGAGCCGATGTATTCTTTCATGTTACTAACTGCCAAAGATTCGAATTATCTCTGTGCAGCTGCAGTGATAGTTTGTACAATTGCTCCTTTCGGAGCTGTCTCAATTGCCCCGAAAAATGTTTCGAAATTGAAAAAGTCGAAGAATTTAAATATTTGGGCCTTAAGATCGACTCTAGAATCAGCTTTGTACATCATACTGAAAATTTGAGAAAATACTTTCGTAGTACTCTGCAAAGCTTCTATTTTTTGCGCAATACTTGCTCTCGTAAGTTGTTGATAAAAATCTATTATGGTGTTTTTCATTCGAAGTTGCAATCCAGGATAACTTGCTGGGGAGGAGCCTATCTGAATAGAATTCAGCCTCTTTTAATATTACTAAAGCGTATTTTAAAATTGATTTGCAGGAAGCATCGTCTTTACCCTAGTTTTCCACTGTTCAAAGATCTGAAAGTTCTTCCGGTACGCCACTTGTACTGCTTTAAGGTGCTAAACATTTTCCTTAGAAGGTCGGGGAATCTTAATTGTAGACGGACTAACTCTCATTATTTAGTATCCATACCATATAGGTATCGCACTACTGCTTTCCGAAACATTATGATATCGTGTCGTGTCGATTGTTCAACAAACTTCCATTATGATTTGAGAATTCATACAAATGTCAATTCTTTTGTAAAAACCGTGAAAAAGTGGCTTTTTAGTCATGATATAAAAAGTATTGAACGGGTTGTACAACGACATGGACCTAGCCAGAAGGATCAAGGTCCAGAGACTCAGATGGCTCGGCCATCTAGAGCGGATGGACACCAATGCTCTTTTCTTACTGCTCTTGTTTTCCGTTGTAGCATCTGCAAACGTGGCTGCTAACCTATGGTGGGCTCGGCTTCATTTTTTATTATTTCGCGATATTGGTTCCACAAGGTGTTGACTGACATCGATGGTATTTGGGAGGACGGAAAAGAGTCGCTCACTCAGGCGCTCACTGTAGTAAATATTATTTATTATTATTCATTAAAATCATTTTTAACTGTTTTTCGAGATCGAAATGCCTTTTAAGGATGTTAGTATTCAATTGAAAAGACAAAAGGTAATAAATTTGTGGATAAATTATTAGTTGAAAATGCTAAAGGTAACTGTATACGAATTCAAACGATGTCCCCTAAATGAAGAAACTGATCGGTTTATATTCTCTTTTTTTTAAGTTTTGCAATGAATCCTATACAAAAGTGTCTTATTTGATGTTACACTGTTAAGTCTCATTAAAACCTACATATTAAAACAAAGCCAAGAACACTGCACATATGTACATATGTTTTTGTATATTCCAGAAAAGAAAGTGAAATTTGTTTATTTGAGGAGTCATTTAACTTTCTTTTAACTGTACAGTTGGGTGATTCTCTTTTCTGTAGTGGATACAAGTTACATAATGAACTCTTCGTTGAAATTTATAAACAATAACGTGGGGCAATTTTGTTGGAGCTTTATTTATGGACAGTACACTAAACTTTATTGCCCTAAGAAGTATGGAAGCAAAAACTTCATTCCATCGACAAATAGGAGCATAATAATAATTTTTTTTCTTTGCTTGCTGCTATTGCTCAGTGCCGGATTACCTCAAGGCAAAAGAGCAAGACCCAGTAGCGTATTATCTTAAAGGCAAACTACGCATGTACCCAGGGACGCGATGCAATAAAGGGGTATGGTCGAATCAGATAATGGCAAATATTTTTCTGCTCTTTAAGTACAGGGGTGGCCAACGGAAAAATATACTTCTTTGTTTGTTTATAATTTTTGATTATATGAAAGAGAATGAATCTTATATAAAATGTTTTATCTTATGTAATTTCCGCCTTTGTTAGTCTCATAAATTCGAGGCCTTTTGAGCACATTTTTCATTATATTCACGCGGTAAAAAAAACTTGACTTACTCACTTACTTACTTACTCACTCTTACTTATGGTGGCACTACAGTCCAGGTCGGACTCGGAACTCACCCAACAAACTTCTCCAGCCAGCTCGGTCCCTGGCCAGCTGTCTCCAGTTTCGCACGCCAAGTTGGTTCAGGTCCTCTACCACCTGTGTGCTCCACCGGAGTCGCGGTCTTCCTCTTCTGCGCCGTCCTTCCGGATTGGATTCGAAGACTCTACGAGCCGGCCATCTCCTGGACTTGGTTGAACCGCACGCTTTGACCTCTGTCGACCGGTCCCTGGCTCGACCGACCTCTTCAAACAACCCACTCAAGGCTCAGGCTGGACCTGACATCACGGTGGTATTCATTCTCACTCATTCATTCATTCACTCATTCAGTTCAAAAAAAATGGCGCACTTATATTACTTTTTACACGAGTTTTCCGGAGCTTAAATACTCTGATTGTTTCCGCCTTTAATGTA
>CAKKXW010000005.1:22518624-22528979 GCA_920937365.1 Sphaerophoria rueppellii | reverse complement strand
ATAACGGATTTAGGCTAATCGACTTCGCTGCGGGGCGAGACGTAATGGTAGCAAGTACGCGATTCCCACATCTCGATATCCACAAGGGAACATGGAAATCTCCTGACCAATCAACCGTCAACCAGATTGATCACATTGCGATCGACGCACGACACTTCTCTAGCATGCAAGATGTCCGCACATTCCGAGGTGCCAACATCGACTCGGACCACTACCTTGTTGTAGCCAAGGTGCGAATGCGGATATCCCGATCAAGGCCAACACGCGAAAATGCTAGGAGGAAATTCGACGTCAAGCGGCTACAATCGCAAGAGATTGCTAGATCCTTTTCCGATCGTGTCTCCGAAAATCTCCTCAGAAGTCCTTTGCTGCCAGCACAAAATATAGAGAACCACTGGCAACACTGCCAAGTAGCCATCAGAGATGCCGCATCTGAAGTGCAAGGGCTTACACGGCCACCACAACGAAACCCCTGGTTTGAACGATGAATGCCGGCGAGCACATGCATGTAAACAAGAAGCATACAAAGCGGTGCTGCTCGTGAGCTCTACGAGCAGAAGGAGTAAGAAGTAAACACTTCTCAGAAAGAGAATGAGAATGAGCTACCATTTCGTCAGAACGGAGAAGAATTTATCAAGTGAAAGTAGGAGTCAGGAACGCGAATTTTAAACGATGAATACTTTGAATAGTTACGGTGGATCATCTTTTCAACGTGCGGCTTCACTTGTGCATCAATTTTTATATTCATATGATTTTTGATTGAGGGAGACATATAAGGTTTTTTGTCCTTCAATAGCTTTTAGACCAGTCGTAATGGGAGATGTGAACTCATTTCCATCAGTGGTTTCCGAAGATACTGGAGCTACCAATTATGCCGCAAATGAGCCTATTAATCGCTGTATCAATGAGATTAATGCTGTTATAGTTGATTTTGACTTTAATTTTCACTATACAAGAGAAATGTTCAAAAATATCTTAAATTTATATTTTATTAACAAATAATATATGTACATATATGTAAACAAGTTATTGTAAGTTTCATAGTCTGTAAGAGTAATAGTAACTCGATTGATGAATAAATAAATAAATAAGTTTGTTGGAGGTGGTTAAGATGCTGATAGTAATGTTGATAATGATGATGATGATAATACACACTACTTGCATTAAGTGCCTGGAACTCCAGCTTGAGGGTTATACGTCGGGGTGACTTCCCGACTACGTAGAAAACAATTTAGTTGCGAAGCAACAACAGGCCTCAGAAACTGACGGATACACTGATGACGACCCAAGCAAATGTATAAAGAACAACGAATTTCGGATATGCACGTGGAATGTTAGGTCCCTTAATAGACCGCGTGCTGCCGAAAAGTTAGCGGAGACCCTCAACTGTTACAAAGCAGACATTACCGCAATGGATATGCGATGGGATGGACCGGGCAGAAGCAGGATGGACCGGGCAGAAGCAGGATGATAAACTGCCACATTTACTATGGGGATTGTTACTGAGAGCAACAACAACGACTCTTTGGATTCGGATTCGTTGTGGGAAGCAGACTTAGGCAAAAAGTCGAACGCAGGCAAAAAGCGAACGCATCACGACAATCCGAATCAAGGCAAAATTCGGCAAAATTAGCCTAATGCGCATGCCCCCACAGAAAAGGAAAAGGACAACACCAAAGACGAGTTCTGCGAGCTCCTTGACAAAACGTGCCTCGGACCACCACCTCGTCGTAGCCAAGGTAGTGCTACGAATATCCCGACAACGGCCAAAACAAGGAAATGCTGCAAGAAAATTCGACGCCGAACAGCTACAATCACAAGAGATCGCCAGATCCTTCTCTGATCGAGTGTCAAGTAACCTCTTAAGGAGTCCTATGCCGCCAACATCATGTATCGAAGACATTGCCAGGAAGCAGTTAGAGATGCAGCCTCTAATGTGCTGGGTTTCACACAGCCACCAAAACGAAACCCCTGGTTTGACGAAGAATGCAGGCAGGCCCATGCAGCCAAGCAGGAGGCATACAAAGCAGCGCTGCATAGAAGGACAAGAGCTGCTCGTGAGCTCTACGACCGAAAGAGGAGAGAGAAACGCCCGCTTCTCAGGAGAAAAAAGAGAGAGCATGAGAAGCGTCAGATCGAGGATGTTGAGAGAGCCAACAGCAGGAATGAAGTTCGGAGGTTTTATCAAAAGCTTAAACAGCTGGCCCCAGGACATCAAGCAAGAACCGATGCCTGCAGAGATAGACAAGGGAACATCATAGTAGAATCGCAGTCAATGCTGGGGATTTGGAAAGACCACTTCTGTAGATTGTATAACGGCGACGACGAACAAAACACCGCCGTCAGACAGGAACCTTTCATCGGACACGATGATAGCCAACAATTCCGTGAACCCGACCTAGAAGAAGTGAAAACCGCAATATCCCGGCTGAAATCCAAGAAAGCAGCTGCAGCAGATGGACTAGCTGCTGAGTTGTTCAAAGCAGCAGGCGACGAGCTAGATAGGAGCATGCACCAAATCATCTGTAAGATATGGTCAGAGGAATGCCAGCCCGATGAATGGAACCTCGGCATTGTTTGCCCAATCTAGAAAAAGGGAGATCCTCTAAACTGCGCCAACTATAGAGGAATAAGTCTACTAAACATCGCCTACAAGATCCTCTCTGCCATAATATGTTAACGTCTGAAGCCTTTCGTCAACAATCTGATTGGTCCTTATCAATGCGGCTTCAGGCCAGGAAAGTCAACCATCGACCAAATTTTCACGTTGCGGCAGATCCTGGAAAAGACCTATGAACTCCAAATCGATACCCACCACCTTTTCATCGATTTTAAGGCCGCGTATGACAGCATCTCCAGAGACGAACTGTACAAAGCTATGTCTAGTTTTGGCGTCCCTGCCAAGCTCGTTCGCTTGTGCAAAATGACGATGGAGAACTCATGCTGCTCCATCAAGGTAGGCAACGAGCTTACGGAATCTTTCGACGTCAAAAAAGTATTCAGACAAGGCGACGCACTGTTATGCGATTTCTTTAACATCGTTCCTGAGAAGATAGTGGAGAACTCCAACGCCAACACCAGAGGCACTATCTTCCAAAAATCTGTTCAATTTCTCGCGTACGCCGATGATATTGATATAAAGGGAAGAACACAGCGTGATGTCGATGGCGCCTTTGTGAGAATTGAGACAGAAGCGGCAAAAATGGGTTTAGCGGTAAATGAGGGAAAAACGAAGTATATGGTGTCTTCGAGGAAGGTAAAATTGTGCAACAGACTGATCGTCCCAGTCCTGCTGCATGGTGCAGAAGCATGGACCTTAACAAAGTCGGATGAAAGTGCCTTAGGCTGTTTCAAGAGGAAAGTTCTTCGGCCCCGTGTGCATTGAAGAGGAATGGCGAAGAAGATATAACAGCGAACTTTACAGGTTGTACAACGACATGGACCTAGCCAGAAGGGTCAAGGTCCAGAGACTCAGATGGCTCGGTCATCTAGAGCGGATGGACACCAATGCTCCGGCCCGAAAAGCCTTCGACACTATTCCCGAGGGACGTAGGATGAGGGGAAGACCACGACTCAGGTTGCGCACTCAAGTGGAAGAGGACCACAATCAATTTGGAGTGCAAAACTGGAGACAGCTAGCTAAGGATCGAGCTGGCTGGCGGAGGCCAGTCCACAACGGACTGAAGCGGCACCTAAAGTAAGTAAGTAAGTAAGTAAGCAAGTTCCGTTCTTCACACTCACAGCATTACAGCATACCTCTTTTCGTTACGTGATAATTTTTATGAAGTGACTGCTTCCTAAAAACCGCGCAAGGAACTTCATTAAAAAAAATGGAGAAAATAACTCTTTCGGCCTGCATGCACGTGAACATGGACTAAAACCGGTTTTAGTCAACACGGGAAGAAACGTATACAGGGTGATTCGCGAATGTTGTGCCAAAAACCCGGAGCGTGTAGGCTAGGTATAGACAAAAAATAAAATAAACGTATGCAAGGAGGGTCTACGAGTATTTCCAGGAAAGGCAATTATCAGAAAAATTGACTTACATATTTTGTAAAAAAAAAAGAAATATTCAAATTCAAGGACCCTGTCCATAACGCCGTACTATACCTTTTTGTAAAATCAGAAACTTTTTCTCTCATTTTGATTTTAAAGTAAATTTTGAGAAACAATAAATGAGAAAGAAGTATCAAGAGCAATCGAAACTTTTCGATTCGATGGATCATGACAAGAGTCAATTGCAGAACTCACTTATTTACTTATGGTGGCGCTACAGTCCAGGTCGGATCAGGGCCTCACCCAACAAACTTCTCCAGCCAGCTCGGTCCGTGGCTAACTGTCTCCAGTTTCGCACGCCAAATTGGTTCAGGTCCTCTACCACCTGTGTGCTCCTCCGGAGTCTTCCTCTTCTGCGACGTCCTTCCGGGTTGGATTCGAAGACTCTACGAGTCGGAGCATTATTTTCCATTCGCTCAACATGACCCAACCATCTAAGCCGTTGGACCTTTACTTTTCTGGCTAGATTAGTGTCGCTGTACAGCTCGTACAGTTATTGGTTGAATCCTCGTCTCCATTCTCCATTAACGCAGACAGGACCGTGTCTGACTGTGTTTTCCCAATTATGTGAATGTCGTCTGTGTATCCTAGTAGCTGGACGCACTTTTGAAAGATTGTGCCTCTGGTGTTGACGTAAGAAATCGCATGGCAACGCCTTGTCTAAAACCTTTTTTGACATCAATAGTGTCACATTGTAATATATATTTTAAATCTTCAGCTAATAAATTCTAAAATCCCTTGAAGAAGCTGGAAAATAGCCAGCGAAACGTCGGGTAACAAAAGATGAATTAGTGTTTTATTAATTGCATCAAGAAAATGGATTATTAAAGCCCAATTAAAAAAATATTATATATAAAATAAATAGCGTCCGTTAGGTTTTTTCCGACCATGATGGAACAGCGTGAATTTTCCATTGTCACCTTACACAGACGGATGAGTTTTTCTGGGATGTCAAAACTAGACATTGCTCTGTATAGTTGGTCTCTATAGACGCTGTCATAACCGGCCTTGAAATCGATGAAAAGTTGGTAGGTATCGATTTGAAGTTCCTGGGTCTACTCCAAGATCTGCCGTAGGGTGAATATTTGATCGATGGTGGATTTTCCGGGTCTGAAACCACACTGATAAGGACCTAGTTGTTGACAAAGGGCTTCAAACGTTCACACAGCACGGCAGACAAGATCTTATAGGCGATGTTAAGGAGACTTATACCTCTGTAGTTGGCGCAGTTCAGGGGATCTCCTTTTTTGAGGATCGGGCATACGATGCTGAGGTTCCATTCATTGGGCATGTTTTCCTCCGATCAAATTTTGCAGATGAGCTGGTGCATGCTTCTTACCAAATCATCTCCAGCTGCTTTGTACAGTTCGGCGGCTAGCCCGTCTACTGCAGCGGCTTTGTTCGACTTAAATTTAGATATCGCTATCTTCACTTCGTCCATGTCGGATGGGTGGAATTGTTGGCCTTCTGCACCCAAATTGAATAGTTCTGTATTGCTGACGGAGTCAATTGCAGAAAAGCAGTCAAAATCAAAATCTAATCTGCGGTCAAAACATCGCTTTATTTCCAGTCAGTAAAGTTTTAAAGTTTCCAAAACTAAAGGTCAATATTGAACATCTAAATTATTTGACATATTTAAAAAATAACCAAAAATCACTATAATCTGTTCGGAAGGTAGATTTATAAAATACGCTTTATTTTAATATGGGAATTCTGTGTGTAGAAACGTAGATATATTTTTGGAAAATAATTGAGCAGCTTGAACCCTAAATTTTAGTTATCATTTTAGATCATTTCATAAATCCTCAGAGAACAAATAATAAGTAAAATTTCGTGTTAAAACTGCTGAGGTTGTTATAAACGGAATCATTTCTCGTATTCCAAAAGAAAGCGAGATTTAATTTTCAGTGCATGTTTAAAAAAAAAAACTAAAGAGTCAAATTGCCTCCAGTAGTTTTGGAAACTAGCTACAATAAAACAAAATAAAGACTAGAAAATAGTGTTTCCCTAGTTATTTATCAATTTTCTAAGTAATGTCTTACTATATCAACATGAAACCTTCTGGGACCAAGCTTGATATCTACACATAAATAAAAAAAGAAAATATTTTACTACTTTACAACTAGTCGGTTTCACTATCCGATGGAGATTTGTCTTCCTTTTTCTCTTCATCAGTCTTGTAATGACGATATTCCTTTTTAAGTTCCCACATGTTTTTATGCGGATTTTTCATGTTATAATCACAAACTTCTTTCAGTATTTCTTTGAGATAACCGATGGGTTGTTTAGTAATTTTTACCAAATCCTTAATATTATAGTATTGATGTTTTTCAAATGCATTAAACAACATATCGAGAACGGCGTTCTTATCATCACGAGCCTTTTTGCCTTCGGCTTTTTTTCTTCGTTCGTATTCCCTCTAAACAAAAGAAAGATTAGAACGCATATAAAAAAACAAATAGTACATTAACTTACATTATGCGCGTGATCTTTTACAGGCTTAAAGTTTTGAACAATTTTGTCGATTGCTTGTACTCGTCGCTGTGGCACGGATGCCTTACGGATAGATTCCAGTTTAAGTTTCATATAACAATTGTCAGCAATTGGCCTGCACTCGAGTTTTTGTACGATTCTACCTTCCATGTAGAGTTTTTCAACTTCGGGTGAAATATCGTCCTTGGAAGACTCAGCGTGAGAGAACACACCAAGTGTTTGCTTTGTTACAACTGACACATCAAGAATGTGTTCCGTCGGTATTCTTTCCTCTGGATCAAGATTAACAACAGCCTGAGTGAGCGAAAGAGACACTTGTGCTTTCTGGCCAGGGGTTTTGCTTATCCTTAATTTACCCACATCCATATTTGAAGGAGCTTTTTCCCATTTGTTGGCAATATATTTGGGTACTTTAACTAGCCAAACACCACGACCAGCATTTGAGAGATCTAGTTCCTTATCGACCTGAGGTTTATCCTTATCTTCTTTCGACATAGTTTGATCGAAACAACGTGACGGTGATTTAATAGAGCTTTAAATTATTTTATTTGCATTTGTACGTTTCTTTAATATTTTGTTCCTTAATTTTGGTTTCTCATTCACAAATCACAATAAAATAGAATTGAATGCAAGGTTCCCGCTACTGATTGGTCATTGGTGGGTTTTGACCAGTGTTACCGCAGGTTTAATTTTAAATGTGTCACCAACGCTGAAAATATGAGTTACTGTGGAAATATATGAGTCCTAAACAAAGATTAAATAAGTAACAAGATGGGAAACTGACTTACGTTTCACTCCCTAGATCCCGCAATTTTCATTTTCTTTCATTTTATTTTCTTTCCTTGTACATGAATAATAACAAAAACAAAAACTGTGTAAAAACACGCATACTTTCACCAAAACTATGGTCCAAACTGTGATAGTATTGGTAAAACCACGCATACTTTCAAAGAAACTATGGTCCAAACTGTGATAGTATTGGTAAAAACGCTTGTAGGCATCTGTCATTTTGACAGCTTAGTTTCCCATCTCCTTACCTTATATCATCTCTGGTCCTAAAAACAACTACAAATACAGCTAAATGCACTATGAAAAAAAGAGCGTTGGATAAATTTTAATACATAAGCATTTATATCTATATAACTAAAGGGTATTCTTATAGAGAATTCTGAACATTAACAGTTGATAGCGATCATCCTTTGATGCTACGCTTTTATGTCGGTTTTGCTTAAGTATTGTTTTCACACAAAATGTGGTTGAAAATTAAGACTTAAAATTTTTTTTCTAAACTTGAACCTAATTGATATATGGAAGAAATGATTCCCCGAGCAAAGCAAGAATAATCAACTCTATACGAGTCACTATGGTAACACTGATTTTGACAACATTACATTACTCCACAAATCACTACGCTACGTGTACGCAACGCACTGTCAACCAAAGAAGTTTTAAGGGCTGAACAGAATGCAGTCGACAATCGCCCGGCGACGAAAATGACAGCTGCAGTTAAAAATTCGCTTCGCAACGCGCTGAGAAATTTGTGAACTTGTGTTAAGAGCTGAACAGAATACAGTCGCCAGCTTTGTATATGGAACAACCAGTACAACCAAGATTGGATCAGAAGATCTGTCAAACCAAGCACAGAAAACACAATACAAACTTATGTAAAAAAAAAAAAACAGCTTCTCTGAAAATTCTCAAGATAGCACCACCATCGTTTCCCATCTTGACTACTCTAAAAATGTATATACAAAGGTCGCCAGTCACCCGGCGACAAAAGTGACAGCTGTCGAAAATTCACCTTCCCTGGCTGAATACAATGGTGTAAATGTGGTCGCAGTTTGTAGCACTGATCAGTTATAACAAGATTGGAAACCTACCTACGTTTTACCCTCCAAATACCTCAAAACTTTTTTTTTATTTTTTTCATACACACATACTCTTGCAGCAAACTTGCTTTTTATTATGTAGGCAATTGTATCATTATTACAATAAAACACATACTCTTACAGCTAACCTGCTCCCTTAGCTTGTAAGCAAATGTCATTTTGACAGCAAGCTTTCCCATCTTGTTATAACTGATCAGTGGTTTGTAGCGCTGTCAAAGTTGAAAGATAGAAAATAAATGTAGTGTGATACAATGTGCAGCTGAGTCTGTAGCTTGTAGCTTGATGTGTAGTACAAGTTGAGCGAACTTCAACTTTTTGGGCTACAAATTTGACAGTTCATCAGATCTACTGCAATAAATGCAATTCCTTCTTCTTCGTTCATCATTTTTAAGGTTTAGTTAAATAGTTTCACAATACAGTTAATTTTTCAGTTTTGAATTTTTTTTTTTTTAATACTGACATCTACCTATTTTGATGCGCTACGCATTGTATTCCATTGCTGCTACACAACAAGTGATTTTAATTTCGTTTTTGGCTACAGTGAAATTTTTGGGCTACAGCTACATCTCATTGTATTCTTACTTATGGTGGCGCTACAGTCCAGGTCGGACCAGGGCCTCACCCAACAAACTTCTCCAGCCAGCTCGGTCCCTGGCTCTCTCATTGTATTCAGCCAGTCCAAATCGCTGAGCAATTTGTGAACACAATAGTCGCGCGACGGGCTATCAAATATGCCCATGAAAACAAAACATTATCAAACATTTTTTTCTTAATTTGTTTATTCATTCAAATCTTTGTATATAAATTTAACAGGTATAATCGAAATGGAATTCGACTGAAGCGACAGAAGATCTGTCAAACCAAGCAGAAAACCAATCTCGATAATGACCCCAATATATATATATATACAAAGATTCAAGTTCGATGAATTCTGTTCAGCTCTTTAATGTGGCTTTTCTTACAACCGAGAAGAATTACTACTAATATTCAATGCTTTTTGGCGCGTAAGAGATGTGCAAAAACGAATCAAACCCTTTTTTGAATGTCTGGTCATCGTTTTGTACATGATACTCACAACAACAGAAAACTCAGAAATGTCAAACTCGTATTATATGTGTAAAATCCGTGTACAAGTATGTGTAAATCTGTCTCCAAAACGAGATTCGAGAGAAATCAATCCTTCGAGATATACATCAATTCAATTTCTTTGTGAAAGAAATGCGTTTATGGGAAAAAAATTGCTACTTTTACGTCACGGATCAATTGTTGGGTTGTAAGAAAAGCCACATGAAATATCTTTGGACAGATTTGCATTTATTCTCACACGAACTACACGTTTGACATTTCGGACAGTTTTATATTTGTTGATATTCAAAAAAATGTTTTGACTAAAATAAATTTACGAACTGTGTTTAAATTAAAGGTGCTACATATTTTCAGCCCTATTAATAAAAATACCCTATTCACTGGATAACACATGTTATAGCTAGCAAACGGATAGTGAAATTATTCATTTGATAAAAATGTTCATTAATAAACTTATTTTTTCCTCGTGTTACATATTCATTGAATAGCTGGAAAATGTACTAAATAATCTAGTATATTTTTGAGTTTGAAGGTTGCCTGTCACTTATTGATTGTTTTTTTGATTATTGATAAATAAAACTAAAAGGACTATTATAATCCGAGGGAAAGTTTTGTCGGTTTATGTTTGTTCTGGACCACCAAATGATACTGATTTGCATGAGCTTTATGTTTTTGATTTAAACCGAGAGTATTCTACCAGCAAAGAAATTGTTATGGACCTGAAACTGAAAATACAGTGATGTAAATAAGAACCACACAAAACACAATATATTTTTTTTACTCACCATACTGTTCCTTGTCAGATTTGCCTTCCATTGGGGCTGGCCGACC
>CAKKXW010000005.1:22478362-22492271 GCA_920937365.1 Sphaerophoria rueppellii | reverse complement strand
CTTAGGGAGATTTGACGTGGTTGATGTCTCCGTAGTCGGAGGGTTTGTAATTTCGGTATAGGGGTTGTTGATTCCACTGCGAGATATTCTGGGAGTAGTAGGGGCATGACGAAATATCACGTCCTCGTACCTGGGATAGTTTTTGCCTACTCTCGTGGGATCCAGCAAAGCTCTCTTTTCAAGATGCCTTCTCCACGTGACCAAGCCATCTGAGTCTTTGGATTTTCACTCATTTTGCTAGGTCAGTGTCGCTGTACAGCCCGTAAAGTTTGTCGTTAAATCTTCTCCTCCATTCACCGTTTATGCAGACAGGATCATAGATCTTCCGTAGAACTTTTCTCTCGAAACGACCTAGGGTGCTCTCATCCGTTTTTGATAGGGTCCATGCTCCTGCACTATAAAGCAGTACGGGGATGATGAGGGTCTTATAGAGCGTCACCTTAGTTGTTGGGGATATGGCTTTAATGTTTGGGAGGCTGATGCCTCTGTAGTTGGTGCAGTTTAGAGGGATTCCTTTCTTCAGGATCGGGCAACCCATGCGAAGTCATATATAGGAATATATTTTGTGTAAAACGACTTGTTTAAATCGTCATCTTTGATGTTAGCATTTTTATTAATGGATTCTACAATCAGATAAAAAAAGAGAAGTTACATCTACATTATAAAGTTCTCTACAGGTGAAGTACATAAACACAAAACATGATCTGATAGTAATACACCTGTAGTACGATGACATTTCGTCTACAGTTTGAGAGTTTCTACTACTCAGAAAAAAAAAAAAAAAAAAAAAAACGATCAACCACAACGAGACGATCAACTTACGAAAAGCAAGTTTGAGACGACATCGGATGGAAGATAGTAGTTTTGATAGTTACTGAATGACCCTCCAGCCCATTTAGTTCTTTTAGGCTTTCTAGTTGTAAGTTTTGTCATTGTTTTCTTTCGGATATTTGCTAACTGTTCGCATGCACATCGAACATAATCATCATACCTTCAGCTTTTGTTTTCAGATTTTTACTATGTTTTTCTGTAGCGTACACAATATTAGTCGTGTTTTTTTCACTACTCAGAAGCCAGCACAACAAAATTTCCCTTGGCAAACAACAAAAATTTAAATTGCAGACTATAAAAAGGCCACTTAAAAAATGACAGTTGTACCGGCGATAGAACTTTGAATCATAATGATCTGAGCTTATCTGAGTTCTGTCCTCGCTTAGGTTGAAGTACTTGTTAATTTTGTGTAACCCGAGGCTCAACCCTCAGGTCCATTTTGCGACGTTGTATGTAACAATTGCCATACAAATTGAATTTGACAGAGAAAGTGAGTTGGAGCATTTTACTTACTTAAAATGCGCTACAGTCGAGGTCGGACCAGGGCCCCACCCAACAAACTTCTCCAGCCAGCTCGGTCCCTGGCTAACTGTCTCCAGTTTCGTACGCCAAGTTGGTTCAGGTCCTCTACCACCTGTGTGCTCTACCGGAGTCGCGGTCTTCCTCTTCTGCGACGTCCTTCCGGGTTGGATTCGAAGACTCTACGAGCCGGATTATTATTTTCCATTCGCTCAACATGACCCAACCATCTAAGTCGTTGGACATTTACTTTTCTGGCTAGGTCAGTGTCGCTGTACAGCTCGTACAGTTCTTGGTTGAATCTTCGTCTCCATTCTCCATTAACGCAGACAGGACCAAAAATCACTCGAAGAATTTTTCTCTCAAAGCAGCCCAAAGCGTTTTCATCAGATATTGTCATAGTCCATGTCTGCACCATACATGAGGACCGGGATGATGAGGATTTTGTAGAGTGTCACTTTAGTTGCTCGGGAGAGGACTTTACTACTCAATTGCCTTCTAAGTCCAAAGAAGCAGCGATTGGCAAAAGTGATTCTTCGTTTGATTTCATCGCTGGTGTTGTTGTCTGAATTGATAGCGGATCCAAGGTAGACAAAGTCCTTAATTACCTCGAAGTTAAATCTGTCTATGTTGACGTTTGCTCCAAGACGTCGATGTTGGTAGTCCTTTCTTGTCGACTCTGCCCTCGTTAACCGCTAGACCCTTCTTCCTGGCCTCCGTCTCAAGGCTCCATTGACATCACGCTGTGTTCTTCCAATTATGTCAATGTCGTCGGCGTATCCTAGTAACTGGACGGACTTTTGAAAGATTGTGCCTCTGGTGTTGACATTGGAGCTTTGCACAATCTTTTCAAGAATGTTGTTGAAGAAATCGCATGACAACGCATCGCCTTGTCTAAAACCTTTTTTGACATCAAAAGCGTCCGTTAGGTTTTTTCCGACCATGATGGAACAGCGTGAATTTTCCATTGTCATCTTACACAGACGGATAAGTTTTTCTGGGATGCCAAAACTAGACATTGCTCTATATAGTTGGTCTCAATAGACGCTGTCATACGCGGCCTTGAAATCGACGAAAAGGTGGTAGGTATCGATTTGAAGTTACTGGGTCTTCTCCAAGATCTGCCGTAGGGTGAATATTTGATCGATGGTGGACACACACACAGCACGGCAGACGGCAGTTGGTGCAGTTCAGATGATCTCCCTTTTTGAGGATCGGGCATACGATGCTGAGGTTTCATTCATGGGGCATGCTTTCCTCCGACCAAATTTTGCAGATGAGCTGGTGCATGCTCCTAACCAAATCATCTCCAGCTGCTTTGTACAGTTCTGCGGTTAGCCCGTCTGCTCCAGCGGCTTTGTTCGACTTAAGTTTAGATATCGCTATCTTCACTTCATCCATGTCGGGTGGGTGGAATTGTTGGCCTTCTGCATCCAAATTGAATGGTTCTGTATTGCTGACGGAGTTTTGGGCGTCATCGCCATTATACAGCTTGGAAAAGTGGTCTTTCCATATCCTCAGCACTGACTGCGGTTCTACTACTATGTTCCCATGATGATCTCTACAGGCTTCAGTTCGGGGTGTATAAGCCCTGGAGTTTTGTTTCACCTTTTTGTAGAACTTTCGAACCTCGTTCCTGTTGTGACATCCTTCTATCTCCTCGATCGCATGCTTCTCATACTTCCTTTTTTTCTTTCTGAGAAGTTTATGCTCCTCTCTCCTTTTTCAGCTCGTAGAGCTCGCGAGCTGCTCGTGTCCTTCTTTGCAGCGCCGCTTTGTATGCCTCTTGTTTAGCTGCATGTGCTCGCCGACACTCATCGCCAAACCAAGGGTTTCGATGTGGTGGCCCTGTAAACCCTAGCGCTTTAGAGGCGGCATCTCTGATGGCTGCTTGGAAGTGTTACCACTGGTTCTCTATATTTTTTGTGCTGGCAGCAAAGGAATGCTGAGGAGATTTTCGGAGACACGATCGGAAAAGGATCTAGCAATATCTCTTGCGATGGTAGCCGTTTGACGTCGAATTTCCTCCTAGCATTTTCACGTTTTGGCCTTGATCGGGATGTCCGCATTCGTACCTTGGCTAAAACAAGGTAATGGTCCGAGTCGAGAAGTGTCGTGTGTCGATCGCAATGTGATGAATCTGTTTGACGGTTGATTGGTCAGGAGATTTCCACGTTCCCTTGTGGATATCGAGATGTGGAAATCGCGTTCTTGCTACCATTACGTCTCGCCCCGCAGCGAAGTCGATTAGCCTAAATCCGTTATCGGAGGTGGTGTCGTGTAGGCTATGTCGCCCGATTATTCCACCAAAGATTTCTTCTCTACCCAGCTTTGCATTAAAATCTCCAAGGACGATTTTAATGTCATAGCTAGGGCATTGCTCATAAGTCTTGTCGAGGAGCTCGTAGAACCTGTTTTTGGTGTCTTCATCCTTTTCCTCTGTGGGGGCGTGAGCGCAGATGAGGCTGATATTGGTGAATTTAGCCTTGATACGGATTGTAGTGATGCGCTCATTCACTGAGTTGAAACTCAAGACCTTCCTCCTGAGTCGAGTCCCAACTACAAGTCCATATCCCAATGTCGCCGTAGTAAATATCGCAGTTGTTCATTTTACCTAGGCCCGGACCATCCCATCGCATTTCTTGGATGGCAGTTATATCTGCCTTATAGCAGTCAAGGGCTTCCGCTAGTTGTTCGGCTGCATTGGCCTGTTAAGGGACCTAACATTCCACGTGCAAAACCGAAATTCGTTGTCCTTAAATCGTTTGCGTGGGTCGTCATCATTAATTCCGTCCGTATCCGAGGCTTGTTGGTGGTTCGAAACTATAGTTTCTTTATGTGGCTGGGCAGTCACCCCGACGCACGACCCCCAACCTGGAGGGCCAGGTCTTTAGTTTAACTCTAAGACGAAGAGCCGGCCAAACCGCTCCTTATATGCCTGGGCTGCGAATATGTCGTAGTAGCCCTATAAGGTGTTCACTAAGTAATTCATCCTGACTGGAACTGTAGACGCCACCGTTGATTCCATCTTGGGAGTTCTTCCGCTGCCGCCTGTTGAAAAGGAGGTATGCCTCTGTGGACGCATACCTCCTCCCCCTCTCTCTCTTTGCTGCCGCCAACAACTTCCCACTGGGGTTGGAACCCAATCTTCGGTTGAAGGTACTGGACACCCGATGTTCACCACGGGGAGGTGGAAAGTAGGAATTGATAGACAGAGGTTTTAGTGGACGCTTGTGTCCACTTGAATGCACGTGTCCGATTCGATCATCTGACTGTGCTGGCTACTAAGTAGTGAAAAATCACGTCTATTATTACGTTCTTGTTTTTAAATGCATAATGATAGCGAAGTGACGTAGTGACTGCACAAACAATTCTTTTTTTTCATATTATATCATCTTTAAAATAACATAATATATCTATATCTTTTTAATGAACAGCTAAAAAGCAATCACAACTCTCGGTCATAGTGGTACCTGTGTCATTCAGTTTAATTGCTGTTATCTTAATAGTATTTGGTGTATCTTACTATATTCAAAGTAGGAATAGGTAGGTTGAAACTGCTTTTCTTTTTATTTTTGAAGTAACTTCTATTATTTCATGTCTATGTTTTTATCTTCCCAAAAGATTTAATGTAGAAGTGGCTGATTTCAACTTTGGCGAAACACAATCCGTCGACATGGAATATAAAACTTTCCAACAGCGTCTAATTGAAAGTCTGTGTGATGCAATTCCACATAGAAGGCGTAGTGATAGTAATGAGTTCCTGCCGGATTCTAGTCCAACTGGTAGTGAAGGTGGCAGTCCAATGCGCTACAACACAATGACATAAGTGAATTGGTGCATGTTTTTTTAATGAGTGTTTATATTATATTATACATACATATATATCTATTTAAGTCCATTACATTCTCTCACATATTCATTTTCATTTATTTTTATTTGTTCAATTCAATGTACATGCTGAAACCGGAAATATTGGGTCAGTTCCACGTGACAAAAATCTCTTTGAGATCTGAGAAAAAATTATGTGGTGGAACATTTTTCTCGGTTTTCTGTGATATAATTAAGCATAATTTACATGAGCAGGAACAACGATCAACCAATGTTCTTCGATTTTGGCATTTCCTTCGGATGAGAGATTTTAATTTGTTGCGAGTAAGGTTTGCTTAACAAAATCAAAGCAAAAATAATATATGAGTTGAAATACTGCGAAGCAGTTCGTTGGCAGTGTGGATTGTGTGGAACGCGAAAGAGCTGTACATTTGTTTTCGCACGTATATTAAATGTATGCATCATAAATCAATTATAAACTATCAGTCTTATTGTGAGTTTCGTCCGAACAAAAATGCCTATTTTCTATGTTTCCTCTTATGGGCATCAATCATTCAGGGGCAAAATCAAACAATATTTTAGCTTAAAGTTTTCATTTTTTTGGTGGCGAAAAGATAAGCAACCCAAGATTAGAGTTAAAAATTCATTACCATTTATAATAGTAAACTTTTATCCCGAACAGGGTTTAAAGCATCAGACCCAAAGAGAACGCATGAGCTGTAAAGCGGTTATCAGGGTCAAAGTGTTAAGTTTCCGTTGTTACAAAGCCAACCCTTCTGAGGAAAACCGGAAAAAGTTTAAACAAGCCAATGTCCATATACATCGGACCAAATATTTACATGACCGAAAATTTAGGCGAAATTTACTGCAATGTCCTAAAGGCAGTAAACATTTTTCGTCGTTTTTGAAAAACATGAAGAATTCTTCTTCTTCCTCGGTCCTAACGCTCGTTGATGATGATGGTGACACTCCAGTCGTAAGCTCTCTTGTGAAAGCTAACCTTTTTGCTAGGCAGTTCGCCTCCAACTCTTCGCTGCCAGAGAGTATCATGACTCCCCCAGTTCTTGAGCGAGTCAATGATTCCATGGGACAAATCTTCTTTCGCGCTTGTGCTGCGGCGAGAGTCCAAAAAGATCTCAACATACATAAATCCGCTGGTCCGGATGGTATCCCCGCTATTATTCAGGTATTTTTCCACGCTGGCAAAACCCCTGCGTAAGCTTTTCCATCTATCCTATTCTTCTGGGCTCGTTCCGAGCAGTTGGAAAACAGCATTTGTACAGCCAATCCCAAAAAATAGCGAATCGTCTTCTCCCTCCAATTATCGCCCGATTGCACTTACGTCCCTTCTTTCTAAGGTCATGAAAACGCTGATAAACTATCAGCTCAAGAAATATCTCGAAGACCGAAAGCTTCTTAATGACCGGCAGTACGGCTTTCGCAGCAACAGGTCCACTGGGGATCTGATGGTTTTTCTCACCGCACAGTGGAACAAATCTTTACATCGTTTTGGAGAAAATAAGATTGTTGCACTTGATATTTCAAAGGCATTTGATAAAGTCTGGCATCTTGCTCTTTTTATCGAAAATGCGTGCTTTCGGTATCGATAAATCCCTTCTTCGTTGGATTAGAAACTTTCTTTCGAACCGTTCAATACAAGTTGTACTGGACGGGTTCAAGTCTGAAACCCACAACATAAATGCTGGTATTCCCCAGGGCTCCGTTTTGTCTCCGACCCTCTTTCTCATTTTCATAAATGATCTCTTGTCTGTAACTTCTAATCCAATTCATTATTTCGCTGATGATAGAACCCATAGCTTTTTATATTCGATTCCAGATTCACATCCCTCCTCCTCGGATGTGGAACTGCAACGGCAAAATATGATAAGCTCATTAAACTCTGACCTAAACAGCATTGTACAATGGGGAATTAAATACCGTGTAGAGTTTAATGCTTGGAAAACTCAATGCTGTCTTGTATCGTTGAAGCGAGATATACCCATCTTGCCACTGTCCTAGTATGTGCAAATATTTCAAACAAACGTTTGTCGAATTGCATAAAAACGTACGAAACGTGAGGTCGCAGGTTCATTGTGATAGCAAGCATTGTTTTACCATGGCTGAACTAGAGCTGAAGTTGAAGCTAAAGCGTGTTTGTGTTTAAGCCTTGTGTTAATCGTTTTGTAAAAAATGTCTGCTCATATGAATAGTGCTTTACTAATTGGCGTCAATATATCGAAATGGATAATTACGTCCACATTAAAAAAAAAAAAAAAAAACAAAAATATCATGAAGAAAAATAAACCTTCTTGTTTCACTTTAAGAACCCCTGATGGCTCAGTTTCAGCGGAACTGACCTATTCACACGTCAAAAGAGGACATAAAGCGGAAAACACAAAGCTGCTTTGCTGTTAGTGTTGAGTGACATATAAAGTTCAAGCATAGGAAAAGGAATTGCTAACAACTTATCACAAAGCAGCTTTGTTGCTCGACCTTTAATTTGACATACTGTGAGAACCCCGTAACATAAACGTAACGTAGCAATAGCTGTAGCAAAAGTAAAAATTTTTTCTACTTTTTGATATGTATTTGCTCACAGACACGTTTTCTTGTTTGTATGTATGAGCATTTTATTTCAATTTTACTTCTTTTTCGCTTCCGCTGTCGGTTTTGTTTTCAAAAAACAAAAATAAATATTTTTTTGAGAAAAATATTTGAATAAAATAAAATAAATTTTGTAAAATGACAGATATCAGTCAAAGTTCAATCCAAAGTATTGACGCGTAACGGAGTCAGCGCTAACAGAAAAGCAGCTTTGTGTTTTCCGCTTAAAGGCTGTATCACAAAGACGCTTCAGCTTCAACTTCGCCTGACGTTTACGAGTTCAGCTATAGGAATTCAATACTTTCTATCACAATGACGCTTCGACCTTACGTTTCGTACGTAACATGACTCAAAACGGAAGCTCTAGTTCAAATATGCTGAACTTTTGCTTTGTCTGACAGCTCAACAGCTGTTTAAGAAAAAAAATAAACACGCAGAATTCATTTGTTTTTAGAGCAGCGTTACCACTTGAAAAAAAAGGAATCGAAGTAGATCTGGGAATAAAGCCAAGAAGATTGAGAAAAAGCGAAGTAGATTTTAAAATATGAATAATATGTTGGCCTTAGATACATTGACACACAGAGGGAATCTGGAATTGTGTTAAAATGTTCGATTTAATTTTGACACTACATGGCGGATAAAATATGTTAAATATTAACTAGCAGGCTAAAATATGACACTAGGGGTTAAATTCAACTAATATTTTAACGTAAGTCCCACGCGGCCTGAAATATTGAACAATTCAATACAAGCACATATGTAACTCTTATACTACTGCAGTGTCCGTAGCTTAGTGGTTAGGTGCGTTGGCTGCTAAGCAGAACGTCGTGGGTTCGAATCCTACTCGGGCCCAAAGTTTTTATTTCATCTTTCACGGACACTGCCTCTTGCGAAGAACTGACAAAACTTCCAAGAGTATCATCTGTCATGAAAAAGTGCTTCTCAACTTTGCCGTTCGGAATCGGCGTAAAATTGTAGGTCCCCTCAATTCTTCACACGCACCTAGAGAATTGTTGATGAGAGTAAGCCACTTAGGCCTTGGCTCTTCAAGAGCTGTCGCGCCACTCTATGTATGTATGTATGTATGTAATACTACTTCGGGTATTTGTATGGGTTGACATTTAGTGTTTATAAACTGTGTCCGCTTATTGTTCTTGTATAAGTATATTAACTTTATTACAGATGTCGCTTATCTATTTTCTTGATGAAAATAAGAGTAGTATAATGAAGGCATGCAATTTTTCATTATAACATGCAGGCATAAAATTAGGTACTTAATGAGTTAGTCGAAGCGGGTTTTAGAAATAACAAGTAAAATCGGAAGTCGATCTACTTCGAAAAGAGTGAGGTGGCAAAGCTGTTTTGGAGGGATGATGATGTGATGGAGGGAGAACTGTCATTCAGAGCAAACGCAAAGCGGATGCATCGTAACGCAGACGAAGCCGAAGCTGAAGCGTCTTTGTGATTCAGCGTCAGCCTTAAAATATTGATGGAATCTCTTCTAATTTTCAAAGCTAGGGAAATTCATAGCTATGCTCTTAGTTATGTTCTAGCGCTATATTTTTATTATTTTATTATTTTAATATTTTCTTGACTCATCGAGTTATATTTTCCATTCTATAGTCTCAAAAATTAATATAAATAAGTATTTAAATTATTAGGTTGATTTCAAATTTTGCAAATAAAAGACCTGCGAATAACAGATCTCAAAGGGACTTTTCTTAAAATGAAAGAGACAATATCTTGTTTTACACGTTTTTTAAACGACATTTTATTCAATTAAGAATAGTTATGAGAGACAAAAATAAACCAAAATTTTGTTAATAAATAAGACTTCCTTTTTCATTGCTTTTATTCCCAAATACTTTATTAGCTTTATTCATATGATAATTTACAGTACTTTACTGTGTAGGGTTTGTACAAATGGAACAAATGTACTGTACGTTGTACATACAATTTATTTAGGAAGCCAACATAGTCCCGTCCTTGTCGTTGGAGTAAAAACTTGATTCCTTTTCGTATTTCATAATACATAAACTAGATATGTATTTATATTATTATTTTTTCACATACACAACCCGGTTCTGTTGGTAAAATTTATTAACATGTAATGTGCATTTTTTATTATCAACATTGAATAATACTTTGTAGGGATTTGCTTTTCTCGTTGATAAATACGATTATTTCTTGTGATAAATTACATATGTAAAGGCCTACAAATTTGTTCTGACAAATAATTTTTTTTTTTTTTAATTAAAAATAAAAATAAAATTTTCATAAGTAAGTACACATTAACATATACATAGATACAAAATACTAAACATATTTGTTTTACAAAACAGATTAATTAAAAGAAGAATGTCATTTTCAGAATAGTTATGAACGTATAGAGGTAAATAACAGTGAAAAGAAAAAATATTATGCAATTTAATTGATGGGATTTTGAACCATTAAATAATTCAATCATAAGTTTTGAGTAACGCCTAAAGAATAAACATTAATATTCCAAACTATGTAAATAAACTAAAAATACGTAACGAAACGATTTTTTTTTGTCCTTTTTTTAAATTCGATGTTCAAAAAGCTTTCATTGTCATTGAATACCAGAACAGTCCACAAGCTTGGGTTTTGTTGTTTTAAGGTTTGGTACATACAAACATACAGTGCCTTGCATAAGTATAACCGCACCCGACAAAATGCCTTTAAAAGAAAACTTACTATAGGAGTGACTCCTTACAATTTTTTTATTAAGTTGCATCACTGATCAAGCAAATTGAGAAGAAAATAAAGTACCGTTATTTCCTCTCCTGGTGTTTAAAAATTAAAAACAGATTTTGATGTATTGCCGTTGTGTCGTTCGAAATTTTTTAAAATATCCAGAATCTTATGGGACAAAAATAAGACCCGGGCGTCCGCAGAAGCTGACACGTCGCGACAAGAGGCGTTTAATCAATGCTGCATCCAATTCGGTGCATTCCTTGTCGGAATTTCGTAACGAATTGGGCTTAGGAGTTTCGGTTTCAACCGTTTCTCGTGCTTTAAAAAGCAGTTAAGTGATTGTTCAAGGAAAAATGGTGCCAGCTCGGGATTGGAAAACCGTTAGTGACTTTCTATTAATCTACTTCTACACTAAAATCTCGTTATTCCAAATGGCATACTGGAATGAATGTTTTTTATTAGGTTATTTTTAGTGATGAAAAAAGTTTAATCTCGATGGACCAGATGGTTTTAGCGGATATTAGCACGATTTGAGGAAAGAGAAACAGTTTTTTTCCAAGAAGAACTTTGGTGGTGGCAGCTGTATGGTGTGGGGGGCTTTCTGCGAACTCGGTAAGGTTGCAATTGCCTTCACCTCTACCAGAATGAACAGTTCTGACTTCTGACTACACTTCGGTCCTTGAAGAGAATTTGGTACCTTATTTAAGACGATTTCGCCGAGTTGAGCATGTCTTCCAGCAAGATAATGCCCCAATTCATGTAAGTCGTCAAAGTTTGGATTGGTTCGAATCGAAAAACATTAATTTGATGGAGTGGCCGTCACATTCTCCAGATTGCAACCCCATCGAAAATCTTTGGGGAATTTTAACTCGCAAAATTTAAGCAATTTGCTAGTGTTGCTGAGCTGCGAGAGGCAGTTGTGACAGAATGGAACGCTTTAGATGAGGCAATATTGAAAAATTTAGTTAGTAGTATGCCACAAAGATTCTAAGATTAGTGGAAAATAGAGGCAACAAAATTGCATATTAATTTTTTGTTAAAAATGAACTCAAAACATAGAAAAAACAAAAAAAACAATAAAAACACCAGGATAGGAAATAACGGTACTTTATTTTCTTCCCAATTTGCTTGATCAGTGATGCAACTCAATAAAAAAATAGTAAGGAGTCACTCCTAGTGTAGGTTTTCTTTTAAATGCATTTTTTCGGGTGCGGTTATACTTATGCAAGGCACTGTAGGTGGTGACTGGGGGTTCGAAAAAGAAGATGAGGGCGCGTTATTGAAAAGAGAGATGGAAAATGCACGTTTGCAGATGCTGCAATGGAAAACAAGAGCAGCAAGAGAAGAGTACCGAACAAAAAGGAGAAATGAGAAAAAGACCCTGCGAAGGAAGAAAAGAGCATTCGCAGTTTCGCAGCTCAAAGATCTAGAACGGGCCAAGAGCAACACCCGGCGTTTCTTTTGCGACTGAGGTGACTCTTTTGTTGCAATTCCACTGAACTGGTAGACCACCAGACACCATTTGGACAGATTGTATTTCAAAAACTTGCCTCATATTAACTCGTCTATTTTAAAGCTCAGACTATCTATAGCTATTTTTAATTATTCATTTATGTTAAATACAAAAATACTAATACAAATGTAGGCTTTGTTTGCTTGCTTGCTTATGGTGGCGCTACAGTCTAGGTCGGATCAAGGCCTCACCCAATAAACTTCTCCAGCCAGCTCGGTCCCTGGCTAGCTGTCTCCAGTTTTGCACGCCAAGTTGGTTCAGGTCCTCTACCACCTGTGTGCTCCACCGGAGTCGTGATCTTCCTCTTCTGCGACGTCCTCCCGGGTTGGATTCAAAGACTACGAGCCAGAGCATTATTTTCCATTCGCTCAACATGACCCAACCATCTAAGTCGTTGGACCTTTACTTTTCTGGCTAGATCAGTGTCGCTGTACAGCTCGTACAGTTCTTGATTGAATCTTCGTCCCCATTCTCCATTAATGCAGACAGGACCAGAAATCACTCGAAGAATTTTTCTCTCAAAGCGACGTTTTCATCAGATGTTGTCATAGTCCATGTCTCTGCACCACACATGAGGATCGGGACGGGAAATTAATTTGCTCGGGAGAGGACTTTACTACTCAATTGCCTTCTAATTCCAAAGAAGCAGCGATTGGCAAGAGTGATTCTTCTGTTTGATATGTAAGGTCTAGCAAGTTTTATTGACACAGCATTAATAGCTTTTCAAAAACTTACGATTTAAAAAAATAAAAAATCCACATCAATATTTTCTTCATTAAACTTATTATAATTTATCAAAATTAAATGTTAAGTTAAGGTAATTTTACTGACGTGTTGCATAGGAGACACTGTGAACATTGTCTCACAGAAAATATGAAAATAAAACAATAAGACTGAGGTGGTAGTCTCACAGACAAGTACCTTAATAATAGCTGCGTTTTATTATTACGATGATCTGATCCGGATCAGATCAAGAAAGTAAAACAGCTTCGATCATCAATTTGTTTTTTACTGCAAGTTTGGCAGCTGTTTGTAATTTTTTCATTCTGACAATTAGATCGGAGTTGCCCTACGATTATTTTTTAAAGGCAGGTGTGCGCACGGAAAACACTATCTTCAACAAATCGACCCAGCTCCTAGGCTATGCGGACAACATTGACATCATCGGTCGATCCACGAGAGCTGTGCTTGAGGACAAAACAAAGTAGGTACATGCTATCAATAACATTTTTAGGATCTTTAACTGGTCACTTTGCTTCCTCGATAAGTGACGTAGATTCAAGTGCAAATATGCTCACAAGTTTAACTCTTCTGGGAATGAGAACCCGAACAGGGTTTAAAGCATCAGACCTAACGCATGGTTTGATATGAGCTGTAAAGAGGTTATCAGGGTTAAAGAGGTAAGTTTCCGTTGTTACAAAGCCAACCCTACTGAGGAAAACCGGAATAAGTTTAAACAAGCCAGGAAGGCCTGCAATGTTCATATTCGACGGACCAAATTTCTATACGACCAAAAACTAAGGCAAAAAATACTGCAATGTCCCAAAGGCAGTAAAAATGTTTGGTCTTTTGTGAAAAATATGACGAATTCTTCTTCTTCTTCCTCGGTCCCTACGCTCGTTGATGATAATACTCCAGTCGTTAGCTCTCTCGCGAAAGCTAACCTTTTTGCTAGGCAGTTCGCCTCCAACTCTACACTGCCAGAGAGTGTAATGACTCCCCCAGTTCTTGAGCGCGTCAATGATTTTATGGGACAAATCTTCCTTGGCACTCGTGGTGAGAGTCCTAAAAGACTCAACATACACAAATCCGCTGGCCCGGATGGCATCCCCGCTATTGTTCTGAAGAGGTGTTCTTCCACGCTGGCAAAACCCTTGCGTAAGCTTTTCCATC